>JAROYE020000007.1:43469449-44069449 GCA_029619315.2 Dynastes maya | reverse complement strand
AAAAAAAAAATTAGTTAGATTATTAAGTTTTTAAATGAATTTTCTGCAAATTTGATTTTGCATCAATAGTAAAAATATTGTAATAATGAAGACAAAACTTACCCGAATTGCTATGGACATGGTGCATTATCTGCAACAAAAAGAGTAAATTACCTTCTATATAAACCTTATTCAATATCGCCTATCATTTCCTCTTAACAACATTTGCCGATTTTATCTTAACATTTCAATTTTTATACCTCGTGGTACCACTACTGTCCATAATATTCTGTTATACAGCGTGTCCACTTAGTACGTGAGCGGAAGATAATTCCTCTCCTGAACAATATACAGAAAAATTTTCAAATAGAAAATATTCGGAAACAAGTTCTGGACAGCACAAAATTATACTCAAGCATACAAGGGATTCGGTTTTTAATGGGACATCCTATATATTTTTGCGTGTTAAGATTCAATCCATGTCAACTCTCTTCAACATTGCCTATTGCTATCTAACTTAGTGTTTGAGATAATTGAGATAATTTGAGATTTTTACGAAACATCACTGTTTCTTCAACGTCCTATATCTTAATCGACTTACATGCTAGAATGCTGATTCAAATTTTATTAAATTAAGTATTTACTGCAATTTTCAACAGCACATTGAAAAAACACTTATATCAACTAGATTCTATAAGATGGCCGTCGAAGTCGATGCCAAGTTTGATTCGTGCTGTATCAATTTTTTCAGTGGAGTATCCTGTATATTTTTCCAGAATGTTATAGAGAAGCTTTAGAATATTCTTCATAAACAAACCCTATACCCAAAATACCTCCTCTTTAGTAAATTATGAAGCTGTGCAGATAAGGTTTTCGTTTAAAAGCATTGAGTGCTGGGACGAAATACTATCAATTTTTGTTCCGCTAAAGCTATTAATTAAAACTAATGTAACATATAAAGGTTAATGCAATTCCAAAATCTACTCGAAGTAACCATTATTTTTCCACATACATTTTCTAGCAAATTAACAAACGCGTATAAATAATAAATATAGAAAATAAGTAGACAGGTTTTCATTAAGGTTCGGCATAAAACGAATAGATTTATTTAAAGCATCGCACATTAGATTTTTGCAGCAGTAAAAAAATATAATAAGAATATAGTGAAATTTTAACAATTTCGCAATTTAGCTAAATAGAAATGTTTATGAAAAAACTTTCTGGATAAATTTCTTAAGGTGGACATTATACAAAATATACTTCCGAATTGTTATTAACTGCATTACAGTTTGTATGATAAATTTGAAGCAGAAAAGTATAGAGTCAGTGGTTGAATGATCCGCAGTAATACTCCCAAAGAACAAGATTATAATACTTAGCATATATCGTCCACCGTTAGCAAGCTATGGGATCTTTTATAATATGAAAGATATTCTTTTATTGTTAAAGTTAAACAATCTCCACTATACGATTGTACTGTGTGGCGATTTAAACCTAAATCGCCTAAATTCTACAGATAGAAAAGCTTCGTCGATTTATTATCGTCGTTTAGTTTTCACCAAAGTATAAATGAACCAACAAGAATAATAGAAACTACATCTACACTGATTGATAATATTTTTATAAGAACAACTGTACCATTCGAAAGTTACATAAACAAGAACAGATTATCAGATCATCCTGCACAAGAAAGTCACTTTGCAGTCGTACCTCAACAAACACAAACGGAGGTAAAACGTATTAAAATGTTATCAAACAAACAAATACGAGAACATCTTCAACACGTCCACTGGAGTTCGATGTTAGAAGACAACAACCCTAATAAATGTTTATACTTATTTACATCAATAATTGCTCGTATTTACGAAAACATATGTCCTGAGCGAGTAATAAAAAAGTCTAGGCAGCCTCAAACGCCTTGGTTAACCGAGGAACTGAGGAAATTGTCAACAAATGCCATCCAAAGCATCAACTTTATGAAGGTGCGTTGAACAAAACAGGTATCACAGAATTTTACAAAAACTACTGCAAATATTTGGGCCACCTTATACAAAGGACAAAAAAAGAATATCACACAAATTGTATTCTACAATCTGAAAATAAGGTAAAAGCAACTTGGGATGCACGAGGGATGATCGTAAAATAAGGTTCCCAAAGCCCTACAGCAGCAATAAGACGTGTTAGGCGAAATCCGACAACATTAGCGTGTGCAGCAGCTCTCCCACTCTATATACGTACCACTCCCGTCTCGCTACGCCGCTCAGTGTTGGCTAAGCAGCCATCCGAGATGGAACTCCCGATCGCCACTACCGCCAGGTGGGAAATTCGCGCTGTGATACGTTTTTTAAACGTGAAAGAGGTTTCACCTATAGACATTCATCGTCAATTAACCGAAGTTTATGGAGAAAAGTGTATAGCTGTTCAACACGTCCGCAAATGGTGTAGGGAATTCACTGGAGGTCGGACGGAAATTCACGATGAAGAGCGGAGCGGAAGACCATCAGTTTCAGAGGAAATCGTTGAAAAGGTCGAGAGCATACTGCTTGAAGATCGGAGGGTCACCATTCGTCAACTCGCTCTTCGGATTCCTGAGATTTCCAACACCACAATTGAAAAGATTCTTGAAAGGATTGGCGGCAGAATTTTACGACATGGGGATACAAAAGTTGGAGCACCGTCTGCAAAAATGCTTGGATAGAAATGGCGATTATGTCGAAAAATAGCTTAAGTTTTTACCTTTAAAACGAAGTGTAATATTAAGGAAATAAAGAATGCTGTTTATTTTTAAAAAATATGGGAATCTTATTTTACGATCATCCCTCGTAGTTAATAAGACAACGGGTAACAAGAGAAATAAAAAGTTTGACATTAAACGTCTAGCTC
Source organism: Dynastes maya (assembly GCA_029619315.2). Taxonomy (NCBI): domain Eukaryota; kingdom Metazoa; phylum Arthropoda; class Insecta; order Coleoptera; family Scarabaeidae; genus Dynastes; species Dynastes maya. The sequence goes on along the minus strand of JAROYE020000007.1, from coordinate 44,066,587 downwards.
ACTATCACAACACAACACATGAAGATATGCTGAATCGCATGAACTTAACTTTCACGAATCTTGGTGCATTGTCTGTACAGGGGCAAAACAATTTAAACTACGTCAACACCAATGATAGACGTTTGGCAGTGTATTACACTGAACCAGTAGAAATTTTCAATATTATAAATTCATTAAGGAATACATCTTCACATGGCCAAGATGGATTACCTACTAAGTTGATAAAATGTTGCGCGGATCTCCTATTCACACCTTTATCAGTAATAATCAACTCTTGCTTTCAACAAAATGTATTTCCTGAACACCTGAACACCTAAAAGCTACGCTTATTAAACCTATATTCAAAAAGGGCAACGAATACGACATAGAAAAATGCAGGCCTATTACTATTATTTCTGTAATCGCCAAAATATTTGAAAAAACCATGCTGAATCGCATCACTAATTTTATAACATCGCGCAGTTTTCTCACGCCTATGCAAAATGCATACATACACGGTAAATCTACAGATAGAGCCATATACAAAGAAGTTGCGGGAATGTTCTTAGGCATCGAAAGCCTTTGACAGTGTTGACCATGAAATTTTATTAAGTAAACTGGAGAGGTTTGACCTCATAAATTGCTCACCTCTTATTTGGCGAACAGAACAGTGTGTATCAGCAAATTGTGATAATAATGAAAAGTGTTCAAATTGGACACAAAGAAAGGGATCCATATTGGGTCCCTACCTGTTCCTTCTCTATGTAAATGATATACAGGATCAGTTCGTTAGTACGTCCGCGGATGACGCATATGTGACTATCCAAAAAAGGTAAAATGAGTCATTAAATCAGACTACAGTAAACGAAATAACTCTATTGAATAACTGGTTTCAAGAAAGTAAGTCAGCACTAAATGTTGACAAAACAAATTTAATAAAATTCAGTCTACAAAATCCAGAAAAACTAGAAACGCACAGGTTCAACAGTACACACCAGGTTTCTCGGATTAGAAATACATTGCTGCTTAAACTGGAAAGATCATGTTGCTTTATTGATTACTAAAGCATCTGAAATGGTGTACGCCCTGCGAACGATTTCTCTTGAAGTAAGCACCGAGGCTGCTCTCGCTGCATATAATGCTCACGTAATGCCTTTGGTTTCTTACGGAATTATCTTCTGGGGTAATTCTCTGGAAGCCAAAACGATATTTGTGCTTCAGAAGTCGTGTTTTGGGAATATCTTTAACTTGAAAAAAAGGGAAAATTGTAGACCAGTATTTACTAAATATAAAATACTCACTTTACCGGCTCTATATATTTTTGAATACGCGTGTTTTGCAAAAAAAACATTATAATGAGTGTCTAATCCACTATGAAGCTAAACATGACTATAATACTCGTGATTGTGTAAAAGCTAACTCACGAATTCCACAAACATCATTTTCTAAAGTTTACAAGGGTGTCGTAACACAAATACTAAGGATACACAGCTTCCGCAGAAATTAAAAGCCAGTGAATCTAAATTACTTAAAATCAAATTAAAAAAGATTACTATATTTACAAAATTGATGAATTCTTTAAAATTAGTAGTAATTTAAAACAAAACTTAAGAATTAAGACTGATAGACTGTTCTACATATGTATGTTTTCCTGACGATATAAAGCAAATAAATATTATTATGAGGGAAATTGGTGCCCATTTGCTAATGAACCTGTATACATTTTTGATGATTATCTTTAGAAAAACAAACGTATATAGTATTTCATTCCAGCACTTAGCATTTTGGTAAAAACTTATCTACATGGACTCATACTTAATTTATTTAGAAAAACATTTTACGTAAAGTGAAATGTTTATAAAAAATTCTAGAACAGCTTTTCTCTCAAGATTCTGAAAAGATAAACAGAGTGATCAATTTCGATGGCCACCTTATAGGTACTAGTTGACAAAAAAAGTTTCAATGTATTGCCGAAAGAAGTTTTTCAGGTACAATACACTGGATTAACATAATAAAATGTAACAAATATAAAACAAATTAAAATGATCGTAAATGGGACAATCATGACACGTTTAAATTTAGCTGACAATGTAATAAACTATAAAAAATTAAAACTTTTTTATTATTAGAATTATTCAAGTGCAACATTTATTAGAAACATTTATAAGTGACGTTCCCAAGTACAAACGCTGGTAAAAGTGGAAGACCTCCTATGACAAATATCTCAACTCCAACAATGTCTAAAAGGTTAGGGTGGATTCGAAGTCTAATTGAATGTTTAGGCAATTGTTTGGGTTATTATACTGTTCTCTCATAATCTCAAGGGACTCGAGATTATTCAAGAAACTTCCTCTATTAGCTACATGCAAGATGGTAGAATTATTGTCTATTGTAAAGTTATGGTTACTATCGACAAGGTGTTGGGCAAAGTGTTGTTTAATATATTTCGAAGTTTCGATAAGTTCTGCTAATATAAATACTCTGGCAATCATTACAAGTAAGTTTGTAGACGCCTTTCTTTTTTATTTTTTCAACTTTATTTTTATTTGACAGAGTATTACGTAGGGGATGGATCGTCCTGTAAACAACGTTGAAATAGTTCTTTAACACCTCTGCTACAGAATAGGAAATGGGACCTATGTATGGAATTGATATATAGTGTTTGTCTTTATCTATTGTTGGCAAGGTGATTTGGACTAAATGAACGTTTCTCTCCAACTGTCTTCTCTGAGTTTTATTCAAAAGCTTGTCTATAATGTGTGGTTTATAGTGATTCATAATTGCTATTTGTTTAATTGTGTTTAACTCTTTATTAAATGAATCTTGAGTAAGGGGCATGTTTACCATTCTATGTAAGTAGCTGTAAAATGAAGAATATTTGTGATAGTATGGATGATTTGAGTATTCGTCAAATGTAATAACATTATGAGTGGGTTTTTTGTAAATGTCGAAAACCAATTTTTCATTATTTTCTGATTTAGGTATAGTGACATCTAGGAAATTGATACCATTATTATTTTCAGTTTCTAATGTGAATTTTAATGAGTTGTGAAGGTTATTGATGTAAAAAAGATAATCTTGTAAATTCGAGTGATTTCCTAACCAGATTATCAAAATGTCGTCAACATATCTGGTATAAAATTTAATGTATTGACAAAAGGGATTATTAGCTATTAAATATGTAGATTCAAAGTAGTGCATGAAGATATCTGCTAGGATTGGAGAGATTGGTGAGCCCATGCTAGGCCCTGTGGTTGTGAATATAACTGGTTATATTCTGGATTAATCTGAAAAAAGTCTTGATGCATGCATATTTTTGTTAAATCTATTATGTTATTACTGATTTCAGACGGATAATGATAGAATTAAGTCTATCAGTTAAAAGTTGAACAACTTCAAGCTTAGGAACGTTCGTAAAAAGGTTGGAAACATCCAAAGAAATCAAGAGATCCGAAGAATCAATCTCAATATTGTTAAGGCCTTTCGCCAACTCTAAGAGAAGAAGTTTTGGTATAACTGTTTCAGTTTAGAATTTAGCCAACTCGACAGATTGCAAACTGGTGAATTAGTAAGGAGACCACCGGTCTAATGGGCATATCGACAAAATTGTTTGATTTATGAATTTTTAGTAAGCCATATAATCTAGGTGCTAGCGTGTAGTCAGGTGAAAGATCTCGTTTTAATTTGTCATCTATTAAGCTAGTACAAGACATAAGTTGTTTTTTAACTTTGTTAATGAATGAACTAACCGAAATACTAGTTTTATTAATATTATTATTATTGAAAAAGTTCAGAACCTTTGGATTATAGTCTTGTCTGTCTAGAACAACTAATCCACCACCCTTCTGTCTCATTGTCGATTTTTCCTTTATTGATTTTAAAGTTCTATAGTTAAAGTTTAATTCGTTTTATATGTGTTACATTTTATTATGTTAATCTAGTGTATTGTACCTGAAAAGCTTAATCTATTTCAAGACAAATTCTACTGTAATTAAAAAAATTGTAAGTACTAATAACATTAAACACAATTAATTATTATACACAAGAAATATACTGAGATTACATTCAGATTTTAACAACAGTGCATATATACATATATTATTTTTATAAAAAAATATATAACAAATTAGAATACAATACTTATAATTGGTTTAAAAAAAATGAAAATAACTTAAGATATACATATTACAGTTTGTAATTTAGTTTTGTACCTTCTAGTTGACCTGAGGATGACCATATAGCTCGAAACCGGTCGCTTTTTTTTATATATTAAAGAATTTTGTGAGTAGTGGACCTGTTTTACTTATACTATATATTATAATTTTATATTGTGCATAACTTGTCTCCTAATATTTTTTATTTGAAATTTTTTTTTTAATTTGCTCAGGAAAAAATTATCTCCCGTGCATGCACTAAATGGACACGTTGTATAATAATAAAAAGGTACTTTGCCAAGCAATAGTTATATGTAGGTACAGATTATAATTTCATAAAAAATATTCAATATTTAAACAGTAGATATGAAATCCTAAAAAGCTAAAGAAACTAGCATTTCTTGGACCCTATTAAAGGCAGTTCAAGTAACATTTGAACTGGAGTTGGAGATGAATTGGAATAGTTAGCTATTTTTGGAAAAAAAATATGGGATGCGGTTTAAAATTCTTTTGCACGGTCATAGTCTAAAGTAAAATCGAACCAAAATTGGAATGAATGTAACTTGTAATGGCATAACAATCAGGTTTTTACCTAAATAATCAATACAATATTCCAGGTATGATTAATCAAGACAATCTTTTATGAGAAAGATCATAAAAGAATCAAACCCGGCAAAAATAAATTTCTAATAATCTACGACAGCCAATATGAATAAACCCAATCATCTTTACGACCACGCGAAAACATTATTAAGAACAACAAAGGAAAGAAAAAACCAACGAAGGCTGGGAAAGTTACGATGGCTATTAATGTGTTGTTTCCAAGGCTGCTTTCTTTCGAAAATGTTGACCATGAGATCCTATTTATTTTTAGGGGAAATAATAGAGGTTGATTCGCTTCTACGAGTGATTTTCTTTATTTCAAAATACATCTTGCAATTGTTCTTTATCTTGTTGTTAGTAGGAAATATAATACGGTTTGTGTCATTATTTCCGACTAGTAAGTGCAAACACATTAACAGCTTTCAGTTCCCATTAATTGTGTTCCTTTTGAGAAGGTTATAAGGATCTGCGCGTGCATTTAAGCGTAAAAATAGGCTATCGACTTTTCTCCTAATACCTGTTTCCAGGAGTAATTGCTTATGAATTTTACTGGTTTCTCTACAATTCCAAAGAAAAAACCGCACACCGTCTTTACCACAAAACACAGGCATCTTTTATTAATTTTATTAATCAACTTACTGAAAAGGTATAAATACTCAACCAACAATGCTATTTAAAAGTGATGAAAGGATGAACCTGACTTCTTTTCCTCAAATTTCATTCCATTTTTTCTCATTCTGTCAACTTCTTCCGCTCAGTTTTCTGTTAGTCTTCATTTGCAACTCAACTTTTCTTACCAAGGCATTTTTTAGTCTTCTCATAACATGTCGTTTAAGCCAATGTAACCAATCGTTTTGTATAGTCCTATTTTGTTTTAAGAATACATACTATGTAGTTATTTTTTCTTTTTTCCTTAATTTCCTTCAAATCCAGTATTCTGCCTGATCATTCTATCTGGGCACTTAAAACTTTTCACTTGCTCCAACTTTCTTTCTTATTTATTTTATTCAATTTCTATATTTTTGTCTTTCTAATGTCAACTCTTACATCAATATTCTTGACTAAAGATTTTAATTTCCTTTGAGTTATTTAATATTTAGCTATACGATCGTCTGCTTAGCATAATTTGATTCTTTTTTTTTGTTTTCCGATGCCCAGCCACGTAGCAGTTATCTACTTTCTTCAATTCTTTATTTACTTCCTCTAGTGTAATCATGTTTAGTAACGAATTTGAAATGCACTATTGACGTATTCCTTTGTTCCGTTGTATTTCCTTCTTCCCAGTGCCTTCTAAGTATCATCTATCTCTATGATTTTGTTAAGTCTTTTCAGATGCACGTTACAAACATTTCCCTGGTCTGAATCCATTTTGTAAACTTTCTATGGCTTACTTTAAGTCTTCCTAACAATCTAGCAAAAATTTTATTATTCTGTTTAGCGTAATAATATACAGATATACTATTACGTAAATAAAGTTAGTTAAGTAAAACGGACCAATCGGTGAGCGTTGCACCTTACCGTAACGCACCGATTGGCCCGTTTTGCTCACTCACCACTCTCATCGAGTCTCACAGCTTCACTACAAAAACACCCTGAGGCGTTCAAGATATCAGCCGTTAAAGAAACAGCGGCAAATCTTCCTCTATCTCTTTCTGCCCCGTGTAACCTGCTTAATTTCTTCTCACTTTAATCCCTCTTTCTCTGTTTCTTCCTTAATAACGTCTTCCCATCTTCCACGTACCTTCCTTTTTTGCTCTTTCCTCTCACTCTCGTTTCAAATACCTTTTCTGTAAGTCTATCATCATTCATACAACATACATGACCAAACCACCTTAGCTGTCCCTCCGTTTATTTTATCATTTACCGGTTCAATTTGTAGGTTTCGTCTATATGTCTCTTTTACTCTTTCCCTCGATTTTTCTCAAATCCCTCATCTCCGTGGCATTTATTCGTCCTTTATATTTTTCCGTTAAAGTCCATGATTCACTACTATACATTAGTGAAGGTCTAACCACTTTTTAACCACGTCTGTTTTAACTTTTTTGGGTGTCTCTTTCTTTCCCAGAAAAGTTGTTTTCATCATATTTTTCCTGTTTTTCCTAATCTCTCGTTTATTTCTTTATCTTTCCGCTGTTCTCTATTTTTGAATTTAAATACTTGCAACTTTTGACTTGTTGAATGTGTTTTCCCATTATCTGTATGTTGTGAACTTCACTTGTGGTTGAAATAATCATACTTTCTGTTTTATCTATATTTATCTTCATGTTTATTTTCATCAACTCTTCGTTCAGAATTTCTGTATTGAATTGTAGGCCCTCTTCAGTTTCTGCTAGCATGGCCATGTCGTCAGCGAACATTAGTTGAAATAGTTGTGTCTGTTTCATTTTCCAATATCCTAGTTTCAGTGTTTTCATCCTATTCTTCGCCTTTTTTATAACATTTTTGTTTGACTTCCGTTTTTGTCACAAATTCTTTCAATTCCTCGTCGTTTGTTGTTACAATATTTGTATTTCCATTATACGTTGCTTTAATAATTTCTATTGTTCTGTTGTCTACTTCTCTCTTTGCCAGTACTTTCCATGTGTCCCCCCTACGAATTCCGTCAAAAGCTTTCTCGAGGTCTACGAAACAGATATGTATATCTCTGTTCTTATGTATTAGTTTTTCGCTTGCCTGCCTTATGATGAATATTAGGTCTTGTGTGCTTCTCCCACCTCTACTTTAATTCTGATTCTTTTTTCTATAATTCTTGCAAAAATCATTCCTGGGACACTTCCTAGTGTTATTCCCTTATAATGACTACACTCTCTTTTATCCCCGTTCATATGTATTGGTAGCACTATTTCAGAATTCCATTCTTTTTGTATTTGTATGTTTTCCATTACATCATTTACTTTATATTTTATCATTTCAGGCGATATATTGTCCCTTTTTGATGCTTTTCCCAATTTTATATTGTTTATTGCTTCTACTACTCCTTCTTCTTTTATCGGTTCTGTTTCAGGTATGTCTCTTGTTTCTTCCTCTTCTTCTTCTTCATCTGTTTCTAGCTATGTTAATTCTTCAAAGTATTATCTCCATCGTTCCATAATCCTTCTTCATCAGTTTTCATCCTCTATATTTTTCATATTATATTCGTTTCTCTGTTTTTGCTGCTTCAATGTCCCATAAAATAATTTTTGATTTTCTCTAGAATTTTCTTGGCTTTCTTTATAGCTACTTTCGTGTCTTTCCGTCTTTCTGTATCTCAATTATCTCGAAAACTAAGATAGATAGGTACAGGGAATATTGAAGAAAGTTGACCTGAATTGAGGAGGGGTATCCGAAAACGCATGTTTCGCGCTGTATCGTGCGCAGCAGAAACTGAACATCCTGTATACCTGACTAATTTTATGTCGTGCAGAGTGTTTCGCGATTTTTTTTTTATTTGAAAAGTTTTCCTCTAATTTGCTCAGGAAAGGAATTATCTTTCGTCCACGCACTAGGTGTAGCCATGCTGTATAAAAAAGGTTATATAGGTATACAACTATTAAAGAATGTATATTTAAATAATTGTTTAATACAGACGTCATTTAATATCTTTATCGCAATGTATTACGCAAAAGGTGTTTACACAGCAAAGAGATTGTAACACTATTATGATAGTACAATCTAAAGCTTATATATAACAAACAACTGTCCTTAAGTTCCGATATCGTTTAACAATTTCGACGGTCACTTACAGTACCGTTCATGGAAGTTCGGGCAAGCTGACAAATTATATTAACTGTTTAGGAAAAAAATTTAAAATTATATAATATACATTTCTGTGAGGAATTATTAAAACTAACCTTTTCTGGAAGCCTTTTCCAATTTCCAGGTAGTATTTGTCTATTATAAGACCGTTATCAATGATAACGGTCGGGTATGCTATGAAGCTTTATTATGAATAAAGCTTCATAGCATACCCGAGCACAGTATACACCACAGTAGATACATATATTAAATAAAATTAATACTAAAATAACCTTTATTAACTCGTAAAGCATGGTTCTACAAATATTTACCATAAAGGCATGACATTAAAGCTATATAGGAGGAAATTGTTTGCAAAAAGCTCAGATTAATGAAAGGCTAATAGAAGGAAGTAAAGCCAATAAGACTATTAGGTTAAAATCGATAAAATAGATAAAAATGACGGCAACGGTGAAGTATAGTATGCATCTACGAGGGTAGTTAGACACAAATCTAGCCTAAGCAAGAAAACGCACGATTTTTGTTCTTTTTCTCATTTATTTTTGAACATAGTCTCCTTTTACCTCAATACACTTGATAAGACAGTTTTCCAACTTTTTTATCCCTTCCGAAAAGTAATTTTGCTTGAGCTCCTCAAAATAGTGTGAAGTTTCGGTCATGACCTCATTGTTCGTCGCAAAGCGGCGTCCTCCGAGCCATTTTTTTAAGTTTGGGAACAGGAAAAAGTCGCAGGAGGCTACGTCTGGTGAATACGGTGGTTGGTCGATCAATTCGTAGTTCAATTGGTGCAATTTTGCCTGTGCAACGGCCGCCCCGTGAGCGGGTGCGTTGTCCTGATGGAAGAGAACTCTTTTGCGAGCCAAACCAGGGTGTTTTTTCGTCAAATCGGCGTCGAAATGGTCCAATAAATCTACGTAGTACACGCCAGTTATTGTTTTACCTTTTTCCAAATAATCAATGTGAATAATGCCTTTCGCATCCCAAAAAAAAGTCGCCATCACCTTTCCGCCGATCGGGTGGTCTTGGCCTTCTTCGGTGGGCCTTCACTGCTTTTTCGTCTCTGGCGTGTAGTAATGGACCCACGTTTCATCAACAGTGACGTATCGGCGAAAAAAATCCTTCGGATGGCGTTTTATCATTGCCAAAGCTTATTCGAATCCGTCACACGTGTGCGTTTTCGGTCGACAGTGAGCAAACGCGGCACCCATCGCGCGGGTAGCCTTTTCATATTCAAATGTTCATGTATGATGGTATGTACACGCTCAGTTGACATGTTTAGAGCCTCTGCTATCTCACGCACTTTGGTTCGACAGTCTGCCACGATCATATCATGGACTTTGTTGATGGTTTCTGGTGTAGTGACGGTTTTTGGGGCACCTGAACGTTCATCAATCACACTCTTACGATCACGAACAAATTCAGCTTTCCAAAATTTCACTGTTGCTAACGACGATGCAGATTCGCCATAAACAGCATCCAGTTCGGCTTTGATTTCTGCATTGTTTTTCCCTTTCAAATGAAGGTACTTAATCACTGAACGATATTCGACTTTTTCCATTTTCAAAAAACACAAAATTGCTTGCTTTCGACGACTGTTAAAACCAAACTGTGTTTTTTGCTTAAAATTTTGACAGACGTCATGTGATGGATGGCAGATGTCGAAACCGAGAGCAATTCGTTCTCAAGTAACGCCATCTATCGAAGGCTAGATTAATGTCAAACTAACCTCGTATGTATGTTGCACAGTTCAAAAAACTTAAATAAGAGCTTCAAAAAGTAAAAAATGAACTTGTATTCGATTTTTAATTTCCTCATTTGCAACAGTGTCCGTATTGAGATAAATGTTACTCGTTATAGATCTCCTTAATGCAAATAAATTACCATCTATGTTGGTAACTATTTCCAGAAAAAGAAGCAATATATTCTTCCTCCTTTCGTGTGGGTAAATCAAAATTGATTGCTTGCAGCAGTCGCTGGTTTACTACTCATTTAAGTGCAATTACAATAAAGAAGTTGTCCCTGTATTCTATAAAACAAGACCGTGAATTTACTTGATGGTATAAACGAAATTAAAAAAAACAGGGTATCGCACTAAGGTAGAAATGAATTTAACGTCCGATAATCGAAAATTCCAAGAAAAAATATAGTTTCCGAATAAAGAAACCTGCCCAATCAACAAGACCTCGTGCATTAAGAGTTTTTCATCCCAAACTTTCCATATATTTTTTAGTTTACTTTTTCTTTATAAGAGCTATGTTGCAAACAGGAACTACATTATTATTAAATTACATTACATGTAATCACATTTACATTTTCCGATTTAATCATCATTGCATACTAATTACATAAAATTCAGCTGCTGTTTTAGAAGCAAAATAAAAACCATGGGTCAAATGCATTTGCGCTATTAGAGTGCATTTGCACTATTACAATTAAACTAAATATAATTTTATCAACAGTACTTCCTGTTTTAGCGCCAATCTATTTCTTGCATGTAAGAATTTCGATTTGCATTAAGTCTGATTAATATCGCATTTCAGTACTAAAGTATAAATTTCTTTTCTTGTATATGTTTATTCAAATGCTTGCTTCTCTTCACATGACCTATATATTTTCTTACTTGGTGTTTGTTTCATCGTCGATAATCATCTCATTGTTTGTAATTAAACTTTTGTCTTTTTCGTTTCATTAATGGTATTTCTACAACAAAATTTATGTATTAATATCAACACAGATTTCTCCAAAATCGTTCCACTAATATTGCTCTCTTTCAATTTTCAAAGCAAATTTCAACCAAAGTCGACTGTAATATCCCTTGTCTTGCAATGTTTATTGATTTATCAAAAGCATTTGATAATATTCACCACGAAATTCTTCCTTATAAAATGGAAAGATATGGCGTCAATGGGGTATCCCTAGACTGGTTCAGAAGTTATTTACAAAATCGTTAACAAAAAATTGTTATCGATCAAACCTGTTCTCCAATATGCACCATCAACAAAAGTATTCCCCAAGGATCTGTTTTGGACCCCACCCTTTTCTCGATTTTCATTAATTATCTTGATTTATTGATTGATTGATTTTCCTACCAAAGCAGGACTGGTCTTTACATCCCTAACACTGAAGCTTAATAGCCTATTGTATTATTCCTGCTTCGGTTTTGTTTTATTTGAACAGGTTAGTTCCCGCAATCAGGTTTAAGAGCCTATCTAGTAAATCTTTCTCCATTGGTAGTTCAATTGTGCATCGCATAGCGAATCTGCGTTGAGCTAGCGCTGCACATTTGAAAATAATATGAGGGGCTGCTTCCTCCTCCTCATTGCAAAGTCTACATAAGAGTTCATCTTTGTAGATCCCCATCTTATGCAAGTGGCCTCTCAAACAGCCATGTCCTGTTAATAGACATGTTGCTGCCCTAAGCTGTATCTTGCTTAATTCAAGCAGGTCAGCAGTCAGATGTTGCGACGGTCTTCCCATCATCCCTTTGCTGTGCTTTTGTCCGCCTGTATGTTTCCAATTTAATTGGTGTTGTGTTATGATCCACTCATTAATTGCACCACGCACTGCACTCTTGGTAATACCTAGACCCGGTTGAGGGTCTATATAATTCATTGTTGAGCCTTCCCTCGCTAGCTGGTCTGCAATTTCATTGCCCGCTATGCCCCTGTGCCCCGGCACCCGCGCCAGTGTGACCTTGTCCATTAATTATCTACCGTGTGTTTTGAATATTCGTTGACCCTTTACACTGATGATATTAATATTATATTGGCTTCCAATAAAGTGCACCTCTTTCATATTTCCAATACACTATACTCACAACTTTATCAGTGGTTATCATTCAACAGTTTGTTGCTTAATAGTAATAAAATGAATTGTATTTTATTTTATAATACACTTAAATAATATGTAAATAACTTCGTTTTAAATGGCAGCATTATTGAACTTATATCCTCATGTGCATGGTTTTCGGTATTGTTGACGAAGACTTAAAATGGAATGACCACATTAACAGCATTTCCAGCAAATTGTTATGCTTAGCATAACTTGAAAAGATCTTGCAGTTTAAATGTTTTAAAAACATTTTACTTTTCTAATTTCTATTCTACGATGAAGGTATTATTCATTAGGGTTCCTGTTCTGACGCAAACCGAGCTTTTCTACTACAGAAACGGGCTGTAAGGATTGTTTTTGGTTTTTCTTGGCTGGAGTCACGTAGGGATACCTACGTTAACTTTTTATGGAGCCTACAATCTAGAAATCTTATCGTTTGTTTTTAACACACATCTGAATATTCTACTAATATTTCTCATGTTCATTTTACTATGAATTATACTTACCTTTCACCTGTATGCCACAGAACTGCTCTATTTCAGAAAAGCATTTACTGTTTAGGGTGTAAATTATATACAACGAGAAAATGTGAAATTAGCTAGATCTATATATGTACGACCAGAGAGTGAGGAGGGGATTGAGTAGAATCCGATTAATTCGATGCGGGTCGTGTCTTAATACGCTTCTAACAACGTCGGCATGTAGACCTACTGTGTGGAAGAACGCACCTAATAATTTGAAGTTATGGTCGTCTGGAAATGAGAGTTTCGCATATTTATCTTGTTGTTGCTACGAAGCTTAGACGAAACTAATAAGAAATTCGGAAGACGAAAATAAAAACAAATTCCCGTGAAATAAAAGAAAAGAAAAATAAATACCCTAGAAATTCTTACCGTCCGCACATAATGCAGTCTACCTCGTAATTAACCACATCGTTAACTGTGAACCGTCGACTCACCCACTCGCGTTTACCGTTGTCGCATGTACGCTTTTTCGTATAGCTAGACATTTTCTTTCCTTATGTGTATAATAAGTTACCTACTAGTTTCAAATGTTTAAAAAATTTTAGAGAATTTAAACACAAAGTTAAAGAGTATTTACTAGAATCAAGCTGTTATTCTATACAGAATTATCTAGCACTACAGCTTCTTACTGTTTTCTGTTGACGTTATTTTGTATACTTATGCATAGGTTAAAATAAAGATATATTATTATTATAGTAACGATCCACAATTTGCTTTGAACGCCAGGATGGTAATTTTTTAAACGTTTGTGCCCATTGCAAACATGGACGAAGCTATTGATATTCTCACCAATGCTTTATCTGCAGAGCTTTTACCGTTCCTCAATTAGTTTGAAGATAATTATGGCTACACTTAAGCATATGGAGAATTCTATGAAAAATGAATGACTAACGAATTCAGGAATATTGCCCACAGAAAATGAATTATTAAGCGAAATATCTAATGAATACCCATTTAAAGAAAATATCATAGATGTTTTATCTTAGACTGCTATTTTTAGTCTCCTCAACATAAATTACACGCTTTGCCACTGCTAACAGGGATGAAGGAATTGCAAGGCTGATTGCTAATTATTTCAGATGCGCAAAATAAATAGATATTAATTTTTAAGTTGTAATTTATTTATTATTATTAGCATTCAAGTTGTAATAAATTTTGCTGTAATATCTGTTAAACTACAATTTTATATCGAGACGGCGAATCGCTTCGACAACGAACTGGCCCTACGGCGAAGTGGTCCTACTGCGAACAGGTCCTACAGCGAAACGGCGACGACAAAACGTCCTAGACCTTCGCGTATATCATTGCATCTTTCAATTCTACATGGAATTTTAAACTGAGTTTATGTAATGCTTCTTAGTGGAGTTTCCCAAATCTTTTTCGTGTAGTTTGCACATACAACGTGTTGTAGATAGTCCTTAATTTTATTTTCTCCGAGCAATTGTCAAATTAAATTAATTTTTGTAGATATTATTTAAACTCGCTGGCATTTTGTAGTTTGTTATTTCACAAAAAACAGAAATCAACCTATTTTGTCTAAAAACGTTAGCGTCCAAATGGACAAAATGAGAAGTGAAAAAATAAGAAAAGATCTAAAAGTGAAAAATTTAAACTCATCAACTGAGGCGGTTTGGGCATGTTGTAAGAATGGACGATAATAAGATGGTGAAAGTGATATGGGAAACGGAGACAGGAGAAAAGAAAAGAGGATGCAAACCGAGAAGGACGTGGAATGATGAAATAACCAACATATTAAGAAGGAAAGGAATGGACTGGACTCAAGCAAAGCAAGTAGCTAAGGATAGAAATAAATGGAGAAGAACAATAACCTCTACACTCATGGTAGAAGAAGTCGAGGATAAACAAGTACGTTAGTTTCCGTTGTTCAAAAGTTAGTATGGGGGAGATACTTTAGGACCTCACTGTATAAAAATCTATTGCAAAAAACCAGAGCAGAGAACATTTGAAACAAAGCTTTGACTAAATTCCCGCAGAAAGTTTTAGTTAATTTTAAAGAAAATCTATGGGGAAATTAGTAAACCGTATACGCTATCAGTAACAAACGTATTGTACAAAAAAAAAATAAAAGCATTAACAATTACAAAAAGTCATTAAAGTGACCGTCTTGATGGTAACAAACTAAAATACTTAATCGAAATGCGCACACATAAAGGATCACGATCAGTATTTTGCTATTGTTGTGAACTAATGAATTCGGAACAAATTGGTGCGAACGTCCTAGCTATTATGGCAATTGAAGCGACACCTTCATTAACCGCGGCTGACGTCAATACGAAAATGTCGATTCGTGAAGCAAGAGAGTGTTAAACATTGCGTGCTTAGTTTTCTCAACCACCGCACGAAAAGCAAGCGTTTCAATCATCACCGTTTCACTTTTAAGATTGAAATTTTATTAGGAATTACTACAAACTATAACAAAATTAACAAATATTAGTACTTGTGAAATAAATGAAATAATCATTCAACGAACAACAGTTGATATTTAACAATAACTTTTTTACATTTCCTTGAAAAGTCTTAAAATTGGAAACATTCCCGTAGCTTATAGGCAATGAATTAAATAGTCACATCCCGTTAAACTTAATCCTCGCTGTTAAAGTTAGGTTTATTTATGATATTATATTATTTATTCAAGTGAACTTCTTACGTGGCGTATTAAAATTAACATAACCTTAATATTCATTACCTTTGAAAAACAAAATTGTTTTCACTCCATACATTTACGGTATTAAGTACAACAGATTTTTGAAGAAACTACTTTATTTACTTTTTAAGGTAATTACATTACACACATAACAAATGCCGTTTTCGAACAAAAAACGGCAATAAAAACACATCAACGTATGCATATATTCGCTTTATTTACCAAACATTTGTATTGCGTCAGTTTTTATTTTTTACCAGAGTATTGATTTCAAAATTTCAGTTCACATATGCACTCTTTATGTATAATACGCCGCCCATACGACTGATCCAATTCTGTCGGGAAGATCGATTATAGCTTAGTGATCAGTAATTTGGGCAAACAGCGGTAACAGTCAGTGTAGTAGATATGTGGTGCGGAGTCGGCGATTATTTATCTCACGCGTTCACAGCGTCAGTACTAAATCGATGCTGTATGCAAGTAATTCTATGTATATGTAGGCTGTCGTAACTTATTTCATAATTGTACGCTTATGTTTGCTTTAAAAATGTCGCAGTTAGGTATATCGCGAAAACGACCAATGGCAGGCACAATTAAAAACTTTATAGTAGACTAGACAAAGAAGCATTTGTCTCCTTCTAGAATAAATATGCGGACTGTAAATTACCTAGTCGGACATCGATACGAAATGTAGTGCCATTTGCTCGTGAACAAATAGAAAAAAGAATGAAAGCGGAATTGAAAGATAAGAAACTGTGGTTGTGTGTGAATGAAACAACAGATCGTCAAAAACATTCTGTGGTTAATGTAATAGTACGTACAATGGAACCACATCGACCGTCATCCTCCTTCTTACTTGCTTCCAAAAGAGTTATAAATTGTACTGTCGATGAGATTTTAAGGTGGTGTTGAACTCATTGAACAAATTTGAAGTTTCAACTAAGCAACTTTTAATGTTTATGAGTGATGGTGTCGCAAACATGCATTCTTTGGGCCGATTTCTTAAACAACACAGTGGTAACTTCTTACATGTAACGTGTAAAATCCATACTCTAAATCTTGCGGCACAAACGATTCCTACATATTTTCCGCTAGTAAATGCATTGATTGGTAGTACAAAGGCGGTGTTTCTAAAGTCCTGGAAACGTACCCGACTATTTCACGAACTGTGTCCTGATTTACCTGAACCACCACAGCCGATTATTACACGTTGGGGAACATCGTTGCAGGTTGCGTTTTACTACAACAAATATTTTGATCAAGTAAAGAAGGTAGTTTTAAAATTCAATCCGACAGAAACTGCAGCAATCAAGAAAAGCCAGGAAATATTTCAAGATAGTCAGGTTAAAAGAGATTTACAAACGATTCACAACAATTACTGCGGACTAGCGGAGGCAATAGAAAAATTACAAAATGTTTCTATGTCGCTAGTGGATTCTGTTCAAATTGTGAATGATGTTCACGCGCAGTTATGCGCTGTAGAAGGCGAAACAAATTGGTGTGTAATACGAAAATATGAGAGTGTTTTAGAGAAAGACTCCGATTTTCTTATATTAAGACAAATTTGTGAAGGTGCGTGTGAAGATGCACTAAGTTGTTTCAAAGATTATTTTAAATATGCAAATATAACATCGCTAGATGTCGAACGGTCGTTTTCGGCATTAAAAAACATTTATTCCGCACGTCGTACTCACTTGACAGAAACAGCTGTGGAATCATATCTAATGATTCAAATATTTAACAGATGTTACCCAGTTTGTGATTTCACGGAAGACTTTTGAAACGGTGTTTCAGCATGTTTTATAATTTATTTCTTTTCTTCTATTTTATGTGTAAACTTTTATGCGCTCGCCACGCCTCTGGCTGTTACCGCATATTTGCCCAGGTTAGTGATCAGATATGTTATTATTAAGCCTGACATAAGCGGTCTTCCCGACAGAATCGGATCAGTCGCGTGGGGCGCGTATTATAGAGTGTACGTGTGACTCACGCCCGACAGAAGTGAAATTTCGAAATTAATAAAGATAAATATATGTATGCATGTTTAACGTACGCAAGGAAAATAAACGGGTGTAGGACAAGTGCGCCACAAAATTTATTTTACCTGAAAACGGGAACATGGGTGCGCCAATTAGTTTTTGCATGTAATTGAGGATACGGCAGAAATGCGCCGGTACTGACCCCAGGGGGTGCCAGCCCGATTAAATGTTTAAAATAAATCATACAAAATGTAGAACATAGAAATATATTTATGTGTTATAATTAAAGCTGGTCACGAGCGGTACCGCGCAGTAGCGTAGAGTCGACCAGGCCTCGCGTTTCATTAGTTCCACTAGTAGAGTTATTCTGCTAATAGAGATGTTTGCTGCCGCAAATAATTTCGCTCATCTTTTAAATAAAAATTAAATAACACGTGCTCAAACACTTACCATTTTAAGAGTCCTCCATGAAATCACAAAGTGAATAATGTCTGTTAAATATCTGCAACATTAGATATGTTTCAACTGTTGTTTCGGCAAAACTAGTACGGCATGAGGAAAAAATGCGTTTATATGCAGAGAACGAACGTTCTACATCTAGTGAAGTAATATTTGCGTAAGTAAAATAATCATTCAAATAACTTAACCATTCTGTTGACGCACCTTCACAAATGTGTCTTAACGTGCCAAAATCAGAATTTTTCTCAAAAACACTTTCAAATTTTTCTAGAACAGGAACATTTTTTGCGTCTTCAATCGCGCATAGCTGTGCGTGAACATGTTGCACTATTTGTAGAGATTCTTCCAACGGCACCGCAGGATTTTGTAATTTTTCTATTGCATCTGCTAGCCCGAAGTAATTGTCGTGAATGATTTTTAAATCCATTTTAACTTGACTATCTTGAAATTTCAACTGGCTTTTCTGGATAGCGGCAGCTTCCTTTGTATCGAATTGTAAAACCACGTTCTTAATATTGTCAAAATATTTATGATAATAAAACGCGGCCTGCAACCATGTTCCCCAACGAGTTAGAATAGGTTCTGGTAGCTCTGGTATACGGGGGCACAGTCTGTGAAATTCGCGAATACGTTTCGGTGATTTGACAAATACTGCTTTGGTATGCGCTATTAAAGCGTCTACCTCAGGATAACATTTTCTGATACTATCCGCCACAAGATTGAGAGCATGAATTTTACACGTAATGTGTAACAAATTAGCAGAATGCTTTTTAAGAGACCGGCCTACAGAAAGCATGTTTGCAGCACCATCACTCACTAACATCTAGAGTTGGTTTGTTGAAAGTTTAAACTTGTCCAATGTATTTAACACTAACTTTGAAATTACTTCGGCAGTACTGTTGTATTCGTTTGGAGACTAATAGAATTGAAGGTGCCGATTGATGAGGTTCCAATTTGCGTGCCATTACATTAAGAACAGAATGTTTCTTCCGATCTGTTGTTTCGTCGACACATAACCACAATTTTTGATCTTTCAACTCCGATTTTATTTTTTGTTCAATATGTTCGCGCGCAGATGGCACAATTCTTCGTAACGATGTTCGACTTAGTAATTTGCACTCCGAATAGTTATTCTAAAAGCAGATAAATGGTTCCTTGTCTAGTAAATTAAACGGTATATTACATGCGATAAACGTAACGCATAAATTAAATATAAATTTTTCATTGTCTCGTGCGCAATTTCTTTTTGAGACATGCTTTTCACTATTTACGTGTCGTAGACAATGTTGTCTGGACCAACACATTAACGGGATTTTACAGATTACACATTTAATTTTAGCATCTTCATATATTAAGTCTGGAAATTCAATAAATTTTCGAAGTTTGTCCGACCGCGGTCGTTTTGCTGACGAAATCATAATTTTTCTAGGACCGCTAAACAATTGCGCAAATGACCGGCAGCGAAAATGTCCGTACTGCTCCGCAGACGAAGTAATATTACCGTTCCTCTCGGTCCGAACTGATTCTACGCCGATGCGCGGTACCGCTCGTGGCCAGCGTTAGTTATAATATATAATATCACAACAAATGAGAAAGATAGTAGGATGCGACTTTTACATGGTAATACGTTTTTATTTGAAATT
The DNA here is from genome assembly GCA_029619315.2 of Dynastes maya. NCBI lineage: Eukaryota > Metazoa > Arthropoda > Insecta > Coleoptera > Scarabaeidae > Dynastes > Dynastes maya. The sequence continues at coordinate 44,047,015 of JAROYE020000007.1, read as the reverse complement.
GTTTTAAAACATCTATATTTTTAAAAATATTAGGATGCGTACTATAAAAAGATTTATTATAATCGGAATGAAACTATTCACAACAATTTGTGTTTTTTTCATTCGACGCTGAGGCGCAAGCCCATAAACTTGGCGGAAATCTTGCATTTTCATATGCATTCTAAAATGATAATAGCTTGCCATCATCTATTTGAATTGCCGCAAAGTTAAAAACAAAACAATCGCCTACCATTTCAGTCTTTATAAACATTAGACATTAGCCAATTGGGAATTGTTTATTTATGTATTCATTTATTAAACCTATCTGCTGAATTTTAGGTATCCATGGCTGAGCCAAATGAAATCTACATCCGACAATTTCAATGTGATTCCATACCATCCTGACAGCTTTATGAATTGAATCTTCAAAATCAGCAATAACCTTCATAGGATTAACCTGAATCCTTAATTTAAGACATTTCTTAATTATTAATTGAAAACATTTAACATATGTTACGTGCAATTTATTAGGTAGCACACAAAATACCAGTGGAATATAATGGCCATTTTTAACTCCATGTACCGTAAACAACTGAGTGAAAAATTTGGGTGCGTAATCAAATGTACCATCTACATAAATATTCTCACATGTGGACAAAAACATCAAATTTGTCTTACATGAAAATATTAAAATATTATCATCTGAATTGTTAACTAACAAAAATGGCTCACTTTTATTGAATGTGGTGATTTGATCCTTACTCAGTGCAATAGTACTTCCGCAATAGTTTTTGGCAACGCTGGCAGGGTTTGTCGTTGCTTTCGATACAAGCACTTCCGGATGTTGTATACGTCTTGGATGGCAAATTTGACCAAATCGGTAGATGAGCGGTCTTTCAGTTCTTAATCAATTTTCTTAGCTGGTTTCTCATACAGATCAGTGGATGCTTTTCTTTTTAAACTATTGCTAACAGCTTCTCTATGCAGAGTGGCATCCGCTTCATGATTATGGTCAATGTTTTCATCCAAGATTGTAGTGATCACTTCATCCGTATATATCTTCGCGGAACAATTTTTATAAGTGCACCTCCACTTAACACCTGATTTGGTAACACGGTGTGACGATTTGCTAATTTGCTAATTTATAGGAAACAATTTTGAATAAGCTCAACCTTCATTAAGGTTAAAATCAAAACAAAAAACCTGAAAGAAAGCAGCAACGTGCAACATAATTGATAAACACTATGAACAAACTTAATAACATTTAATTTTGTTACAATAATTAATACCTATTTATTGATTTATTTATCTACTGTAAACGCTTGAAATTCCTTCCTTCCACCTCAAGGCATTAACGCAATTGTTTGTAAAAACTTTTTTGCTCTTTTCTTAGCGCAGTAACACTACTACACTCCAGAATACTTCACTGAATTCATACATAAATCATATGCATATATTAACTCTGCTTTAAGTAATTCATTGTGCAAGTCGCTATTTAGACGTCAAATTTTGATTCAACAGTAGCAACAATCTCATTATGTTTTGTTTACTGTTATCATGATACCCAAACAATATTGGCACCAAAAACCACTCGGATGCAAATCCAGATGCAGGACTCGCATTGATTCTCAGTGTTTTTAGTTTGAATGTTAGACATATGCATTAACAATGACGTTTTTGGTGTTTGATTTTGGCAAGTTTAGTGTTCAATACTGAGCACCCCGTATATTTCGATGGCATCCATTTTAATTTCGTAGAAATTCACCCCAAAATTTATTTGAAAGATACCTTACGTCTATTACATCAAGAGAAAATTCTGACCTTCCACCATTTACACACTAGACCCAATTTTACAATTCTAGAAGATTGTATGTCAGAACATTATTTCAAATTCAATTTAAACAAAATCGCTATTAGTTACAGTATGCTTTGCACGATTTTGTGAAAAGTACACGAGAGAGATCGCAATAATACGGTTACCATTGTACAGCTTACCCCAAGGTAAATAATATTTGGCTTAATTAAGCTTAAAATGAACGTTATCGAAAAATTGCCATAGATTCCGCAAAACAATTTCCGTGATACAGAAAACTATATTCAGCATGTGATAAAAATAGAAGAACACATGTGGGATTTAGATGACATCGTAAAAACAATGATAGAACCTATAATTATAACAAGTAGCGGCGAGGAAAACGTTCTATCTTTATCCCAAGCAAATAGTGAGATTCGATACAATAAATTATAAACATACGTTGTAATTTTATTTTTTCTTCTAATTTAATTAAATTTTACATAACTCTTAGGGACACAAGCTTTTGCAATCAAATTTTTATTATGTTAGATATCTTATCTACTCTTTATAAATATAAATGCTTATTAAAAAATAGAATAGTCAGAAAAATAGTATCTAATGTAAGAAAGAACTATTTTTACACAAACAATCAACAGAATAGTTTAATTAGGTTTTAAGTACCCGTATATTAATGCACATTTGAGGTACGTAGATAAGATTTAACTATTTCAATGTAGCGCAAAAAATGTTTACATTCTTTTCGTAAAAGAAAAAACTGTAATTAACAATTTATCGACCAGGGTTCTCTAAACTATATCTAGAAACTAATTTAGAACTTGTTTTCTTTTTAAAGTTCCACGACTCTGAAAGGAAGGAAAAGATGAATATGGTTAGAAGTCAATCTTATTACTAACTGTTGGGTGTGTTTAAAAAAAAATACTAATCACAATAACATCATCAATTTATTAACAAAATTATTACTATACAAAATTTTTTACGTAATATTATAAATTCGACGAATTAGCCTAGACGTGGCGCAAATGGTGGTGAATTCGAGGATAGCGCTTCCCTAAAAGCTTCAGCATTATCAACGAACTTGTTTGCAGCACCGGAAGGACCAGAGTTAATAAATTCCTCACCAGATTCTCTTCCCAATCGTGGAATGTATGCACTCATTCTCTTAATGTCCCGCTTCCCTTCAGTCATCATACATTTTGTAACCAAATCCCAAGGTATTACTTTAACGTACTCTTCAACGTCTTCGCATGTAAATATTGACAAACTGTATATATCAGAACTAAACGGATTTCTTTTGTTGCGTCCAAGCCTTGGTCCAAACCAGAACGGAGATGCGGGGTGCAATTTCAGGCGAGTGTCACCTTGATTAGTTTGCTCTGTAAAGATACAAATACTGCAAAGAAGCAGAAGAACGCAACTAACTACTGGAAGATGCTCCATGGTACTGATGTAGAATCTAGATCTCGGCTCCTTTTTATACAAAATCGAATACGTCACATTCAGCAGGAGGTCTTTCAATAACAAGTCCAACAGATCTTGCAAATTCAACTTTAATCCCCGGACCTCAATCTGGTTGACATTCTACAGATTTATCTTAGTTTATGTATAATCCCCATAGGTTTGTTGACGATTTGTATTAATTTGCTTTTACCACTTGGAATTCTATTTATCTGTCTGCGCAAATAGTGAGTTGGTGTTAGTTTCAATCCAAGAAGCATTCGTTACATAGCTTTTTAATACAGTGCAAGAAAAGGCAAATGTAGGTATATACAGAATACTAGTATTTACACATATAGAGAAAGGTGAGAAATAATTCTTTTTGTTATATGCTATCTTGTTACTTGTAATTTTGTATTAGTTTTAGATAAGGAATTTTAATTTATAAATTGACGTTTAATAAAAATATTCTATGACCGTGTTTGTACCAATAATTTTATCCACAATTACATTTTTTAAAAGAGTTAAAAGAACTGACTTCGATGTCGCGTCAGCAGGAGTCTATGGTAAGAAGCTTTTATAAAGGAACACTATATGTGACTGATTGGAGATACCAAGCCATTTTTTGTAATATACATAAAAACATAGTTTGGTCCACGTCCCCTATTTTGTTTATTTACCTTCAATTTGCATTTAGGAAAATAAATAAGACCCAAGATTTCTGTTAAATTCTGCTTTTATTAATATTAATACAGAGACAAACCGTAAAGTGTTAGTTTTTTGACGGTTCAGTTTAAAAGGAATTAATTGTTAGATCATTTTAGCATGAAAAGTTAATTCTGCAATATATGGAGTGTCTCATCTTTTCAAATTGTAGAACTGTGCCTACTATGTAAATAGTAAAAACATTTTCAAATAATGTAAAAAGCACCATAAGCTATCTTTCAAAAATATTTTCGATATACAGAGTGATCGATAAGCAACGAACCAAGGACCTACACCGTGTATTTTATTACGTCTTTAGTTTCTTCATCTTGAAAGAAAACAAAGAAATATGGATTATTTCCAACAGATTCCGAGATATTTATAAATTTATTTTCAATCACTTAAATGTAGATGTATCTATTTCCTTCAAAAAATCCGAAATACAACTATATGTTTGCGTAAATTTTTACGAGATTAAATTACGCACTTGGCTCTGTCTAAACACGGTAATCAAACGCCTTCGAAATATACGGGCCGTTCAGCGTTAAACACCAAACCAGTTTGTTTAAATAGCACCATGTATGTACTTTTCCGTATCCTCCGTATAGGAAATTTATATCTCTAACATTTCTTTGTAATGATGCATACGTCTACTATTAAAAAAATAAGAGATATTTACAACTAAACGCGACTCCTGCATTTGTACATTGCATCCAAGTGGATTCTGATGTTAGTATTGTATCGTCACCATGACAATAGTAAACAAAGCATACTGGAATTATTATTAATTCATATGATTTACATATGAAGTTAGAGATAACGCAAGCATTCCGAAATGCAGCAGTTAGTGCCAAGAAAAATGCAGAACAGCTTTTACAAACAATTGCGCAAATGTATCGAAAAGGAAAGACGGAATTTCGACCGTTCACTATAGATTGATAAATTTATAGATAGATATTAATTATTACAATAAAAGTTACAATACAGTTTATTAAGTTTGTTCATAATGTATTTCAATTATTAGATTTTTTTTTTAATTTTTTGTTTTAATTTCTGGTATACGCTGATATATTTATGTTTACATCACCTATTGTTACTCCGTATGAACTTTTATTCAAATATTGTTTCCCGTGTTCCTTTTCGCCAAAAAGACTACAGTAGCATCAAATCTTAACTTTAATTTGATAAATGTTCTCAGTTGTGGATATCGTCGGTTAAGGTACCGCCAGCTTATAAATCATTCTAAACTAAACTACACAACTTCCTTCACTTTTTCCTAATACATAAATTATACTTATCACTTAACTCTTCTTTACTTGGGTTTGAAATTTTGAATCGAGTGTCGTCAATAACAGTGAATTTGGTTTACTATTGTCATGCCAAACTATTTAACTGTAAAAATAGCTTTCGCTTTCAATATTAGACATATACATCATTATACAAAAACATTAGAGATTATAAATTTTCTATACGGTGAAAAAAATATAGGGTGCTATTAAAAAAAATACATTTCTGATGTTTGAATTCGGCAAAGGTTGGTGTCTAATACTGAACACTCTGTATGTTCCGAGGGCGTTGCAATATCATGTGTAGATAAAGCCAAGTATGTAATTTAACGTCGTAAAAATTGGTGAAATGTATTTGCAATTTGGATATCTTGAAGGAAATAGATATACAGTCCGCGACAAAAGTATGGTCGCATATATTAAAAATGCATTATTTTTGTATTTTCCGACAACTATAAATGCTTAATATAAAATAATATACACAACGGTGTACGAGGAACACATGTTAACTAAATTCACCGTTCTCAGGTGTATACTGTAAGTTATATGCGATCGGCAATAAACACTTCAAAGAAGGCCGCATTTCTACCTGCGTCAAAAGTGTGGTCGCACGTGTGATATATACTAAAATAAAATACAAAATTGAGAAAAGAAATAAAATCTATCAATTATATATATATATATATAATATATATTTTGTATTAATGCAAAATATTCTATTTTTTTAAAGTATTGTACAAGTGTTCAATATATTCTTGAGGGATGTTGTGCCAACAACCAATAATTTTTTGCTGAATCTCATCTGTGTTATTAAACGTTGCGCTATTTTCATAAACTGTTCGTGTTAAATACCCCCATACATTTTCAATAATATTGGGATCTGGAAATCTCACTGGCCACCCCAAAACTTTAATGTTATGATCCGAGAACCATTGTTTCATTTGTCGGCAAGTATGGATGGGCGCATTATCTTGCTGAAATGTATAATTCGCACCTCCAAGAGACTTGGCCTGGACAAGCAGTTCCCTGTCTAATAATTCTTGGTATACCTGCGAATTTACCTTTCTTGGAAGACGCTAATATTGCTTTTGTTGTAGTAACCTATTGCACCCAAATCATCACTGAGCCACTGGCTATTTTTCTGCGAGAATATATTCGTTACTCTTTACGCAAATCGTGGTAATAATGCATATATCCACCTGGACCGTCCAAATTAAATTTCTTTTCGTCCGAAAAAATCACGTTTCTCTACTCCTTGACCCAATTCATATGCGCTCTAGCGAAATTAAGTTTGTTTGTTTTGTGTAACTTCACTTAAAGGTGGCTTTCTTAACACTTTACATCTTTTAACTGTTGATGTTCGCTGAAGTAACCGCTGTACATTCCTTACATTTGTTTGAACTCCAGCTGCGGCTACAATATCACGGGCAGTACAGGAAGAATTTGAAGCAATGTGCAAAGTTCGTCTCTCCTGTCTCGCAGTTAAAGCCCGAGGACGGCCAGATTTTCTGGTTTTTCCACAATTTTCTTTATTTTTCAAAAATGTACGGATGACATGTTCACTTCTGTTTATTCTGCGCGCAATTTCACGGTTGCTTAAGTGTTCCTTCTTTAAAGAAACAATACGTCCCTTTTCATATTCAGTTAACACTTTTCCACTAGGCATTTTCAAATTTTATAAATTATAAATTCTTTAATACACTTTAATATACTCGTCCGCACTGCCAATATAACGTTCACGCTAAAACTAAATACTACTGCTGCAATTTACATGAGTCCGACCTTGCAACCATATTTTTGACGCAGGTAGAAATGCGACATTCTTTACAGTGTTTATTGCCGATCGCATATAACTTACAGTATACACCTGAGAACAATGAATTTACTAAACATGTGTTCCACCGTTGTGCATATTATTTTATATTAAGCATTTATAGTTGTCGGAAAATACAAAAATAATGCATTTTTAATACATGCGACCATACTTTTGTCGCGGACTGTATGTATTTACATTTAGACGATTGAGGACAAAATTATAAATATCCCGAAATTTTATTAGAGATAGACATATGAAACCCGTATTATATTGGTTTATTACTTAATGGAGAAACCAAAAACGTAACCATATGCATGGCCTTCCATTGAAAATAACAAAGTAGGTGACTGGTTCGCTCCTTAACGATCACCCTCTATATATACGAAGATATTTTTAAAAGATACACTATGATGTTGAATTTTACAATTGCAGAAGGTTGGGATACCCTGTATGTACATCCGATCACATTTATAAAGCAAGCATTCTTTCGGTCAACTAATTTAAAGAGAAATGAGGACGTATTTAAGCTTTTTAGAATTCTTGCATTTGAATCTCTTCAAAAACAATAAAAATATTATTTTAGCACCAACACAGTGCTACTACAATTGCGCTAAGTTATTTATATTCTACGCTCCATTAACATTAATAGAAACTCCGTCAGGTATTTTGGCATTATTGTTACATATAGAACTGACGCATACATTTCAAATTATTAATTATAATATAGTATTTTTTTGCAATTAGTTACATATGCTAATATTGTAAACAATTCTTATTTTATTTTCATAAACAAATTTTTTGCGTAAAATTATTTTAACAGTCTCACGAAAGGTGAGAAACGAAACTTTAGTATTCATAAACATTGCTAACCACTTCACCAATTAACAGCTAATCAAGGTCCGGGACCATGGAAACTATGCATATATTGGATGCCTCAAAATTGCATTCAAATTTAAGTAAATGTATGCATTATTATAACTTCTGCATTCACGTCCGTTTGAGTTTTAAATAAAAGTATATTTTTCCAAATAAACGACACACCGAACGTGCATTTACAGGACAAGGTAATAGTACAAAATTTTCAGAAAGTGTTGATAATAGATATACATACATACTCCTAATACATTTACAATTGGCACAAACAGGCTGGCTCAATTATTCTTCGGTGAAAGTTTTTTTTAATTCTACATGATTTAAAAAATATCTAGGTATTCCGGTACATTTGAATAACTCCCTGTATAATCGAAATCCGCAAATTTGAAACCACCTCATATACAAAATATGATATTAGAAACAGTCAGTTAATTAAATAAATTAATCCAATAGAGCAAGGCTTAAAATTCTACCCAATCCACGGATACCGCCCTATTTCAATTTTTTAAAAAACATTCTCCCATAATTGGACACTATCCTTCCTTGTTGAGCTATGTACAGCAATGTTCATGTCAGATGTCAGGACTCTCGTACGCCTTTCACACGCACCAATCGTAAGTACGTGCGACGCAAGTGAGAGGCCCGCCAAAGTCCTGACATCTGAGATTGACATTGCTATATATCAACCTTTCCAAAGCGTTCGGTACGATCAATCATAATATATATATATATACTAGAGTTGCTCAATTTGCGCCAACAGCCAGTGGCGGGCGCATAAAAGTTTACACAAAATAAATGGTCAGAAATAAAATATAATACGTGCTCAAACACTTGCCGTCTTAAGAGTCTTCCGTGAAATCACAAAGTGAATAATGTCTGTTAAATATCTGCAACATTAGATATGTTTCCACAGTTGTTTCGGCAAATCGAGTGCGGTGTGAGGAGAAAGTGTGTTTGTATGCAGAAAACAAACGTTCTACATCTAGTGACGTTATATTTGCGTAATTAAAATAATCTTTGGAACAACTTAACGGTTCTGTTGACGCACCTTCACAAATTGGTCTTAATGTGCCAAAATCAGAATCTTTCTCTAAAACACTTTCAAACCTTTCTAGAACACAAACATTTTTTGCGTCTTCTACCGCACATAGCTGTGTGTGAACACGTTGTACTATTTGCAGAGATTCCACTAACGACACCGAAGGATTTTGTAACTTTTCTATTGCCTCCACTAGTCCGAAGTAATTGTTCTGAATAGTTTTTAAATCCGTTTTAACCTATCTTGAAATTTCGACTGGCTTTCCTTGATAGCCGCAGCTTCCTTTGGATCGAATTATAAAACTACGTTCTTAATATTCTCAAAATATTTATGATAATAAAACACGGCCTGTAACCATGTTCCCCAACGTGTAAGAATAGGTTCTAGTGGTTCGGGCATACGGGGGCACAGTCTGTGAAATTTGCGAATACGTTTTGAGGATTTGACAAACACTGCTTTTGTATGCGCTATTAAAGCGACTACCTCAGGATAACATTTTCTAATATTATCTGCCACATGACTGAAAGCATGAATTTTACACGTAATATGTAACAAGCTAGCACAAGGTTTTTTAAGAGATCGGCCTACAGAAAGCATGTTTGCGGCACCATCGCTCATAAACATCAACAGTTGGTTTGTTGAAAGTTCAAACTTTTCCAATGTATCTAAATCTAACTTTGAAATTGCCTCGGCAGTACATTGTTGTACTCGTCTGGAAGCTAATAGAATTGAAGGTGACGATTGATGTGGTTCCATTGTACGTACCATTACATTAACCACAGAATGTTTTTTACGATCTGTTGTTTCGTCGACACATAACCACAGTTTTTTACCTTTCAACTCCGATTTAATTCTTTTTTCAACATGTTCACGAGCAGATGGCACAATTCTTTGTAACGATGCCCGACTTGGTAATTTGCAGTCCGAATATTTATTCCAAAAGAAGATATATGCTTCCTTGTCTAGTAAATTAAACGGTAGATTACATGTGATAAAGGTAACATACAAATTAAATTAAAATTTGTCATAGTGTAGTATGCAATTTTTTTTAAGGATGCTGTTTACTATTTACATGACGTAACCAATCCCTTTTGGACCAACACATTAAAGGGATACTACAAACTACACATTGAATTTTAACGGCATCATAATTTAGGTCAGGCATTTCTGCTATAAATTCTGTAACTTTGCCCAACATTGGTCGTTTTCGCGACGTAGGCAACGTTTTTAAAACAAACGTAGAACTACGAAATAATATTTACGGCAGCGTACATGTATACACAACAGATGTTGCGTCGTTCTTTATTTTCAAAAGAGCGAATTAAATTACAGGAGTGTAAAATTAACACTGATTAAGTAAAATATTATTGACTCAAGGTAAAAATTCTTGTGTAATCTATTTTAGACTCACTCCCACGCCTAGAGTTTTAAAATATAATAAATAGCATTTTTTCAGTGGAAAAATTTGAAAACAACAAATTTACCCAGCATGAACTCATTATTACTACCCCCTAATTTTTTACTGTGTATGTACTTTACTTAAATTCCGCCAGCACGCAATTAAGATAATTTTGAGGTAATTTCTAAACAAAGATGAATATACTGTTTCTTTTGTATTTATTTTTTCAGTCAATACTTCTTCAGTAACTATTACTTTGATAAAATGTAATATTTTGCCCTATTGCGTATTGTTTTGTGGCATATTTTAGTTAACACACGTAAATTGCTTACTCATTTTTTTAATTTACATTACAGACTACAACCTACGGAAAGGTGCAATTATTTGGTAAGTCCTAAAGTAGCATTCACAAATAGCACAAAATTAGCGTAACGCTAAGCTATACACACGTCAAGCTTTAACATTATTTTCTGCCTTTATTCTTGAATTTGTACGATGACTACATAAACATACAATGTAACGTTTTTGTGCAATTCCGTGCCTTACAAAAGCAATTGATAATATCAACAGATAAATTTATGTGAGGTTATGTTATAACAAAGCAAATTATTGGTGTCAGTTATCAAATTCTTACACTAATTTCGCATTATCCTATGTGAATGCAGTCAAAGTTATAGACAACAATTTGGCATACTTTTCTTTAGATATTCTTTGTTTTGTTTGAAACTTAATTTTTTACAAAGTATGTAATAATGTATTTATGCCCAACAGAGCATCTACGTTTCCATGGTTGGATCAGCGGTAAAAGAAAATTTATGGAGCTTTACCACTACAACAATCATCAGCTTTATCATCGTAACGAATGCTTTATATCGATTTACAAGTAAATTCTATTTTAATTTTCTAGTATTTCAATTAGTCAAATTTGTTTATAGAGTAAGTTCGTCATCAAAACTATGAAATACTAATTCTCTTTCTATTGAACAATCCTTTTAGATGACGCCAAAGTGCATTGCATTCATGTTGAAAATGAAGATCTAACATTTTCTTCTATCAAATTAATTATCGAGGAAATGTTTACAATCTGAACTCAGTCCACAAAGTCGTTCTCAAATAGCTTTCTGATGAAACTCTTCGAAATTTTGCAGCAGTATTTTCGAAGAAACTAAAACTCAGCTAAGTTACAACTGAAAGTTTTGACATTTTTGGAAAGTTTCTTTAAGTATTACAAACATACATAAGCATATGAAAATAAAAACAACTATTTAAATTGCCAATATTTTTATTTCACCTACGGGCGTTAAATTACCCCAATTTAACCAATTCTGTATATCTTGCGGTTTTCGATATCCCAGTGGTGGGTACGCTATTTGGGGGCCGCCTATATACGGGGCATATAATTTATAATGGATTTTAACGTAATCGTAACGTACTTTTTAAACAGAGAGAGAAGTTAGTGGTGTCCTAATGTAACTATCATCAACTTCAATATGAAATTTGAAATCAGCCCTACTGAAAAATACATGGTAATATGTCAAAACAGAATAGCAACAAATCGCAAAAAAGAATTACAAAATATTCAGAATGTTGCAACAAGCATCTAATATCTATCAAATGCATACTAAACGAAACGTATTTGTTGTTTAGTGGAGACGGTAAGGGTTATATTACATTAATGTTTATTATGCACAATGTTTTTCTAGTAGAAGTATCGGATAAAAAATCTTAGTAGATGTACAATTAAAATCAGTGCGAAAATCATATATCTTCCCTCATAACTTCCAGGGTAGTGCAAAAATCCATTTCAAACGAGCTTTACTTGTTATTAGTACAAATTTTGTTATATTCTTATTACTCCAGTTATGTACAGAATATGGCAAACGTTGGTTTGTCGAATATCAGAAGTAGTAGATATTGAAACCCAGAAATGGCTGATAGTATATTATGTATCTAAACGCTGATCAAATTATGAACTTTTGTAGTACTAGTTTATGCTACCTTTGAAACGGCATTTATCAACATTTGTAATGGGTGTTTTTCTTTTGCTTAGATAGAATTTACGAAAAAGTTAACTGAGCTGTTATGCTGCCTTCACTTTTTGACATTTATAATCAGTATACATGTCATCATGAATAGACTCACGTTTGAACAACCGATGGCTACACTTCGTACCACACCCTCTCTACATGATGCAATATCACCCACATGTCAAAGAAATGTGCGTACTGAAGAGAATATTGCTGCTGTGAACGGAAGTACGGAAGAAGATCCCAATTTATCCATTCGTCACGGGTCACAGTTATTAGGGCTGTTTGTCCCCTACGTAGAAAATTTTGCGCAGAGATCTTGGCCTACATCCGCATAAGATCCAGCTGGTACAGCAATTAAAGCCAAGAGACCATCATCTGCGTCGTTCTTTCGCCGATTTGGCTCAAGAGCAATTGGAAACAGACCTGTTGTGTTATCGCAAAGTTGCATTCAACAATAAGGCTCATTTTTGACTTAACGAGTTTGTGAATAAACAATAGTGCCGCACTTGGAGTGGGACTAATCCACAAGAGACCTTACAAACTCCATTACATCCAAAAAAATTCAGGTTAACACGCAGGTGGCATTATTAGCCCTTATTTCTTAAAAAAATTAAGTCGGAGCTCGCGTTACTGTCATTGGAGACCGTTTCCGCTCCATGATTGTTTATTTTTTTGAAAATGTGGAAGACATTGATCCGGACGAGATGTGGTTTCAACAGGATGATGCTACGTGCCACTCGGCAAAGGCAACCATCGACTTATTGAAATCAAAATTCGACGATTAACGTCAATTGGCCTCCAAGGGCTTGCGGTTTGAGACCTCTCGATTATTTCCTGTGGGACTACATAAAGTCACTGGCTTATGTCACTGAACCAACAACAATCGACGCCTTGGAAGCCAACGTTGTTCGTGTTGTTCGTCACATACGGCCAGCAGTGTTCGAAAAAGTTACCCAATATTGGACGTTCAGAATACGCTTCTTCAAGAACAGTAGTGGTGGCTGTATGCCCGAAATCATTCTCAAATGTTAATGCCATGAATAAATCTTCCAAATCGTACCAAAAATGTAATTAGAATTTAATTTTTCGTTTTATTTTTTATAATTTTAAATTCTATCGGGCTTAAAATAATGGGTGTTTACCCATTATTTATTATTTAAAACATAATAAACATTTGCCTTAATATTTTGATTTAGTTCCATTTATGCTCGGTTTAGCTGAAAGGACCAATACTGAAAAAATATATCAGGACAAACTCAAACAAAAACATTCAGAAAAGATGCAAAAGGGATCTCAAGAGTACCGGCAGAATTATTCACAAGACATGAAGCCTTAAAATATCATTTATACAAACTAGGACAAGCTGAAGATCAACTTTCCCACCGATGTACGAAAGTTCATGCAAAACGCGCAGGTAACGCTCACATAACGCGGTAGTTGCGTTCCTCGAAAATCGCATGTAGTACGAAATCGTCTTATATGAAACCAATATTTCGTCGCCTTAAAGGCCTGTTTACATGGGTCGATTTATGCCGAACGACTATGAAGCTCGACCAAAAATCGTGCAGTTTGTTTCTACCAAGTCGTTCGACCGACAACCTACCTACTTTTGATTCCACTTAAGTCGAACTACCTAGTCGTTTACCCATGTAAACGGGTCTTAATGCAGAGCTAGTTTATACCAAAAAACCGCATTTTAAACAAGCAAGTGTCCCGCATTTGATGCAGAAAAAGCGTAAGCGTTAACATTTGCACAGGTTGGTAACGCAATATATATAAAATATCTTATTCACATTGCTTTTGTCGTGAATGATTCCACCAATATCATGAGTAGCTGTATTAGCTAGTGCTGTAGGTACCCGAAAAAATTGAGATCCGAATATCCAGATCCAAAACTATCCGGATATCCCGATCCACTATCCGATTGTGGGATCCGAATCCACTCTACGATTTTCGGATCCGGATCCGCTATCCGATTCTCGGATCCGGATCCACTATCCGGTTCTCGGATCCGGATCCGTTATTATTTTGCAATATAGAAAGTGTTTAATAAAGAAGACGAATTGAGAAAAAGTGCAATAGTTTTTAAAATCCGTGCATTCAGAATAATACTGGGTTTCCATGTGCACAATTCAACGTTACTTTGCATTACATACAGTCCTTGGTCATGGAAATAGGACCGCTTGAGAAATATTAAATTTATAAGAATATTTATTAAATATAATTTTAATTTCGAAAATCTATAAATGCATAACTGTTGTTTGAGTAATACCCTAATACATTATGGCCACAGATAATTGCTTGTTATAAAAATAATGCTTAGGGGCAATAAACCGATTATCCATTTGCTATGAATCACGCCTTTTGCCATTCGTACATACAATAATTATGTTTAGTTTGAATTATGTGGTTCATTAGTTCGTTAGTATGATTGCAAATATAAATAAAAACAGTATTTTTACCGGTATTCCAAAGAACTTATATTTCAAAGAGTTTTAATTTTATGCGTGCGTCTATTTTCGCGGTCAATTATTGTCATAATAGGAAAAAAGGGCATAACCACAGAGAAAAAAGCACGAATTTCTGCTCTTCTAGAGACGGTACTCTCAACGTGAAGTTGCACAAAAAGAGGGTGCATCATATCAAACTGTTTTGAGAATAGCGAAATTAATTAAGGAGAATATTCCTAGTACACGTAGTGGCAGAACATATTGTGCCGGCAAACGCAAAGCAACTGTAAGAGATAATCGTCGTACAGTAAAAGTGGCCACAGAACATCATTTTTTATCCACCAAAGGTGTTCGTAAAATTCTTAGTAGAGAAGGTATACAAATATCAGTCCGTAGACGTCTTCATGAAGCATTCATGAAATGTAGACGTCCGGTAAAGAAGCCAAGACTAACATCTAAAATGAAAGTGACACGATTTCAATGCGCTAAAGAATATAAAAAATATACAGTTGAAGATTGGGGAAAAGTAAGTTTCATTTATCATATGTATTTTTGGTCAAATTCATCCTCATAGTTCGCTTAATGGTTCTCTACATCTTCTAGAAGTGCTAACGGAAAGAAGCCAATTTGATCGTCGACGTCCTTCAAAGCGTTATAAAGAAGCAAGCATGTACGTTCAAATCTATTAAACCTCCCATCCTTAATGGTGTAGTCGTGCATTACGACAGAAGGACCGGGACGATTATATTTCGTTAACGGAACAATAGGAAAAAAACAATATAAACAAGTTTTACAAAACTATTTAATACCTTATATTGGTTCATTGGCTCCGACTCATGGACCATATACTTTCATGCAAGACAATGCACCGTGTCATAAGGCAAAAAGTGTAATACGATACCTTGAATCTAAAAATCGACGTGTACTACCTTGGCCAGGCAATTCACCAGATATAAATCCAATTGAAAATGTGTGCAATGTCCTGAAAAACATCGTCCATGAAGTCCAGATTGAGGAAATAATAAAACACAGAGGAGGAACAAGCAAATATTAGTAAATATATGTTCAATTATACTTACTTGCATGTTGTATGTAATTAAATAATAATATTGCTAACATTACCGAGTGTTTTTTTCTATATTTTACCTCAAAATCCTAATATTTTTAAGTGGTCCTAATTCCATGGCCAGGGACTGTAGATGATCAATTGTTTGATAATTACTAGACCTATTGCAGGTATTTGCTCGGAAAAGTTGTCAGAGAACGGGACTGGATCCACATTATCGGGTAATAATGGATTCGATCGGATAAAGAATCCGAATTTAAGATTTCGGATAGCGAATTCGGATCCGAGTTATCGGGTAACGGATCTGGATTCGAGCTTTCGGATAGCGGATCCAAAATTATCCGAATCCGGCTAACAGCTCTGGTATTAGCATTATTGTAGTTATTGCTTCTAGGCATTTTTTGATGTGTTTTTAGTACATCGTGGTAAGCCTGAGGTATCATTTACATGTGTAGCTACCCAGAGAACTCAGGTGCGCGCCCTCTTTAGTTCAGCTGTCCAAGAACTGCTCTAGGTTTAGTTTGGGAACTGTATCCGCCTTTTGTTGCTGCTTCCTAAATGGCAGGCGTGTATCTCTTGGCACTAGATGGCACCAAAAATATACCTGTTTCGTCGTTTCGAAGAATAGTCATATAAACTAAGAGAGAAATAGCGGTGTGAGGTAGAGAATAACGCTTGGAACAACGCTGATAGCGCCGGGTAGGCAGAAATATGTCCGTTAGTATTTTATCTCCTCACATTGCTTTTGCCGTGAATGATTCCACCAATACCATGAGTAGCTGTATTAGTTCTGCATTAAGATAACGATTTAATGTAAAAAACGAGGGTTACGTTCCAAAAGCGAAAGCAAATTCACTATTTAATCTATAAAACATAAACTATATTTAATAAGAATGTTAATAAAACAGACTGTAAGGAAAATATGAATTAAATGAACAACCCGTTTAACAAATTTAACTAATAACTTTACACAGGTATAAGGTGCCATCAGTGTATAAGTACATCAATCCAATATTAAGGATTTCCAGAATACCTCCGTGTATACGTGGTTTGCTATACTCTGCAAATGCCTCACCATTAGTCGTAAACGACAGCAATGTCTGAGCTGACATCGACTAAGTTAAAGGACGGGCATCCTAGGCTAGTTCATTAAATGCACTGGTTAACAAAATTTAAACTTTTTCTTGTCCCGCAAATTAATATATGTGAACCTTGCAGCATTTTGAATTCAAATCTTTTTTCGGAAATATTCTATCAGGCAGGATTTCTAAGTGACAACGCAATAAATAGTAAAACAAGGTGTACAATATATTTATTTATAAAACAACTGAAAATGTCCCCAAAATGTACAAATGTATAATTTTCTGCTATATTTAGCGCCAGGAACGTCTCTCATCCGTGTCCAGCAATAGTCTGCCAGCATAGAGGGGCCCCACTTGCCTTGGTAGCGCTTTTCGATGTAGTCTTGTAGTCTTCGGATTTGTGATTGCCTAAAAAGTTCTCACAAATATTCTTAAATGACAGCCAGGCGGATTTTTCATTTTTGTTCAGCTCTATATCGAACTTTTCGTCTCGAAACAAGTCCCTGATCTGGGGTTCTACAAATATACCTTCCTTTACTTTAGCATCACTGATTCTGGGGAACTTATTCCCCAAATACGCGAATCCGCGATCGTTTTTGTCCATTGCTTTGAGGAAATTTTTCATAAGTCCTAGTTTTATATCTAAAGGGGGCAGATAAATTTTCTGAGGATCAACAAGAGGGGGCTTGATGACATTCTTAACTCCTGAAGTCAATGGTGTTCGTGTCGGCCACACTTTCTTTACATAATGGTTTTCCTTGTCTCGACTGTCCCACCCACACAGGAAACAACAGTACTTCGTGTAGCCGAGTTGCAACTTTTACATCGCCGCAGATATTCCACTTAAATTCATCGTATTTGATTTTTTCTAAAAGAATCTTCATGTTGTCGTATGTTTCCTTCATGTTGCCTGAGCGGGCCAGAGGAATTGATGGCAATTTATTTCCATTGTGAAGTAAAACGGCTTCTAAGCTAGCTCTGGATGAATCAATAAACAAACGCCATTCATCAGTGTAATATTCATGGCCAAGTGCACTGATAACCGGGACAATATCATTGCAGAACACCAGGTCACCTTCAAGGGAGAAGTAATCATTGAATTTAGCATGACGACTACGATAAAACGAATTTTTTGTGTCGTTCTGAAGTAGATTGCAGCCCTTCAATCTGGATCCCAAAAGTTAGACAGGTTTAAATCGCGAACGAGGTCACTAAGGTCTCCTTGAGTCAGCAAATGTGGTTCATTTGAAGAACAACCTGATTCAAATGTGAAATCCAAATTCAAATTTTCTTCTGCTACTTGATGTGCTTTCTCATCACTAGACTCATCATCACTCAAAGTCATATTTTCTGCAGATGCTGGTACAGGTAACTCCTCGTTATGAAGTACTGGTTTCAGTGCAGATGGTAGATTAGGATATACAACAGTGTGTTTAGATTTTGATGTAATACTAGTTATATTTGTCAGACAGAAGTAGCAATCCCAAAACGTGGTATTTAGGTTCTCTTCATACCATAGGAACTGCAAAAGGCATCTGACGTGAACCTTTTGCCCATGTTGTGAGAAGCCGAACACACGTGACACAGCAAATATGGGGGGCCCAACTTTTAACCTGGTCGCCTACTTTACAACCAAAATAAAGTTCATAACTAACGGTGTAAACGAACGTTTCGGTGTTTTAAAAGTCAACTCACCGCAAATGTAGCAGAACGAATGTGTGGCACTTGGGGTATCAACACGACCCTTTAAACACAACAGCACACTTTCTCAAGGGTTAGAACAAGGCAAATGTGGAGCTGCAATGTTCTCTATCCGGTCAATTTACTGCAACTGCGCACCCGGCCAAAGATCTTATATTGCTCCCGGCCAGCTTGTCGAAACCTGTTCTGCCTGATCCGAATGACGCAAGATTACTTATAATTACGCAATATTGTGTAACATTTTATTTCAAATGCCTAAATATCACCGGCATATTTATCGGCATTTTATTGTAAAGCACACGGTATTATGCTACGTGGATATACTGGAACTCAAAAACTATGGGTGATGCAGTAATTTTGAAGGTGAATTTGAATTCAACGTGCAAAAATACATAGGAAACAGGCATTTTTATACTTGAGACAAAAATCTTGTTAACCAGTGATATCTATAACAACTCTAATACGTATTAAGAGCACTACAAAAATTGCCTTCTCTGGTTTCAGTGACAAGCACCGAGGACTGGAAGAATAATAACAATCAGAATACAGGCGCATCTACACCAAGTATCACAACTCGAGAACCGAACCAAGCCAACAATGTAATTTATTTATATGCAGCTATGATCTTCTTGATGATATATTTCATTATCTTATATGAGCAAAAATCTTGTTGACCAGTGTAAATTAGAAATAATTTAAAAATTAACTGTTTATGTTTCAGGTTATTAGCAGAAGTATGAGCAAACGGCGATGGCTCTGAGCAATAAAGAAAAATACACAGTTACTTTATAGATTTGAAATAAGAACTCTGGTCATAACAGAAACTAAACTGCATATTTTGAGAATGGAAAAGAATCCACTACTATTAAAGCGGACAATGTGTTGTTTTACAGTACAGGAACTCTGCATCTTAACTTTTAACTTAAAGGATTTTTACAGATATTAAAAGGTTACCGCTCACTGCATAATCAACAAAATTAACAACGTTGATTTTTAAAAGATCGTGATCGTGATCTCAATTGCTAGCTTAAAATGTTTAAGCAAAAATTAAAAAGGAATGCTAAAATTCTATATTTATGTAAATACTGATGTTATATTCACTCTGTAATTCCCTGTTAAAATATTCGATACAGTATAGTAGCCGCTTATGGAATAAAATTACTCTTGACGTTATTTTAGAGTTTTGTGTGAATCTCTCGAACAGGCAATACAATATAGGCGTTTTTTTTAATGGAACATCCTGTATATTCATATATTTCTGGAGTCTATTTAATAAGCTGATTTCAACGATCTATAATACTTATGATCTAACTGGTTGATTACTTAATTCCGGGCATTAAAACTACGAGAACCGGCTGTCTATTCTTTCTTTGAGATCATCACTGTTATCTAATTTTGTTGCATATACCTTATTCTTGAAAATGCTTCGCAGAAAAAAAGTTCAATGGAGTAAGATCCTATCCGTTTATTAGGAAAGGTTTCATTTAGGTAGTTTCTCCCAATTACACCATAATGGGGTGTGCCCCATCTTGCTGAAACCAAACATTTTCACTTCGTCTCTAATGAGATTTAAATATCTTTTCGCTGCCAAGTTCCCTTCAATAAAAATCGGGCCGATTGTATGGTTGCGAGGATATTGTATATCCGTCGCTCACATCCAATAAGGATTCCCCGCAGACCAATACCTACTGTCCTCGTCCAACGTGAAAGTTGCTTCGTCCGAAAAGAGAATAGAATCATGGACTACCACATTTCTCTTCAGCTTTATTCATTAAATTTTCGCAGAACTGTACTCTATGATCTGGTCG
The DNA here is from genome assembly GCA_029619315.2 of Dynastes maya. Classification (NCBI taxonomy): domain Eukaryota; kingdom Metazoa; phylum Arthropoda; class Insecta; order Coleoptera; family Scarabaeidae; genus Dynastes; species Dynastes maya. Next base: position 44,026,531 of record JAROYE020000007.1, on the reverse strand, counting down.
TTTTCTGTTAGTTCCTGGCCAAACATCATTTTATAGTAATGAAGTTTTTCGTTATGGGGACCTCGCAAGGCTGACGTTATTTTGTCGTGCAATTTGGCGTGTACTTGTTCTTGGGTTCTCTTGAACACTTAATAAAATGCTTACTTTCACTAAACTGTGCATGAGTTTTGGATACAGTTACCTGCAACGTATTAGGCAGATTAGGTTACTTATACTTAAAGACATGAGTAACTTCCTTTTGACTTCTACACGTATCCCATCATTAAAATTTCTATTTGATTAGTTTCTTTTAAATGTCGCACTACGCACAAAATAATTTTTAATTTACTAAATGTCATTATCGCTGTAAGAATAGCTATCGACTTTATTTTATGGCTTAGTTGCCTGGGTTATTTTTATTTCAATGCAGAAACGTAGGTGATGAATGTTTTGGGTCTCTGAAAGAATTTTCGACATTAACCACCCTACAAATAATGCTTTGCTCATTTAAGCCATAAATGTTAGAGGTCGTTGAAATTGTCTCATCAAGGAAACTTCAGAAATATAAAAATATACAGGTGTCCCATTAAAAAAACTCTACCTTGTACTGCATTTACATGGATCATCCTGTATATTTCAAACTTCGTTTAGAAGACCTACCTTTTAGATTAAAAACTCACCTATTCGAGCGTTTCACATAGAACTTTAAAATAACATCACAATTAATTTTATTCCATAAGTGGTTGCCACACTGTATAAGGGACTTATTAGGGAAATTGGGAAAATTCCACCATTTCGACAATAAAAATGTATAGAAGCTATTATTAAAATAGGTAAAAAAGCCACAAAGTGCACTCAAGAACAAATTGTCACTAACATAAACTGGGCTCATTTGGCTTTTCGTGTGTAATTCATGTAAAAGAATATTTTGCACAATCCTACCATTCCGACTAAAACTTGCTAGCAGCTCCATCTATTGAAGCGAAGGAGTAATTTAATGTATAACTTTAATATGGCGACTTGATGGTATTTGTATTGATTATTTTAGCTGCAAGTAGATTATCAGCAAGTTGCTTTTCATTAAGTGATGCAGGAGTATGAAATTTATATGTGTAGCGTAAATTGGTTTAATATATTATTAAAGAGACTCCTCAGGCTCTGTTAAAGGAATTAATGTATTACTGATTACTTGATTTCATACGTCAATATTAAACTTTAACCTTTTGCAAAAATGCATTAACGGTATGAAAGATCAATATTTCAACAAGTTCAACAAAAGTCTCGGATTACGTAAACGCTTTTATACTTTTCAAGAGTATTAATTTTATACTTACATTTACTGTTCGTGAAGCCTATTTTATACTAAATAATAGCAGGTCTGAGATAATCTATTTGCCCACCTATAAGCCATAATTAAAATATTGCTTGACATTATTAATTAAGGTAAGAAATCTAGTATTAAAACGATCTATTCCATAATAAATATAATAAATAAAATATTGTATAGTTAAAGATTTTGATTATATTTTTTTCTCAGAACGAAATACAATTTAAAATTACAAATAATGTATATGAAAGTAATTTTGAGATATTAAATATACATTATTCGGATGATTACACTTATACGGGATCATGTAAATAAAAATTAAAAAAAAAAAATAAATACTTCAGAAAAACTTTTCGTGATACGTAAATATGCATAGAAGAAAAAGAGAACAACCACTACATCCACAGAATAGCAGTATTAAACATCAGCAATTTTAAAATTTATGATGAAAATCTATATAACAAAAAAAAAACTTGGCGTATGTGAAACAATATATTTTTTTTAAATATCTAAATCAACAAGATTTGCATACCATTGCCAATTTTTAATTTGAAGGAACAATTTATTTAATTCACATTAAATAAAACATGTTGAACCGTAGAAACTTTGTAGTTAACCCTTAAATGCTAAATGTAGCACATATGCTACACTTTACAAGAAATTAGAAATTATAGATTCTAACAGAAAATGATAACTAGTTACAGATTTCTAGCATGTAGGTACATTAACTTTATGGCGCTTCTTTATAAGAACCATAGATGGTACCACAAATTTTATAAAAGCAATTTACAAACCCAACTAATTCGTAAATGTAACGATCTTGCGTAGTTTATTTTAAGTTTTCTTGGTGTTAGTGACCATTGCACGCATAGGGAAAATTGCTCATGGTTTATAAGGTGAGTCTTATCTTCATATTGATATTATTTTATAAGAAACTGTCTTAATTGTCTTTTGTGAGATGCGTTTTAGAGTACCAAATATTCCTGTTGCACATAAGCTACACCTATTTATATTACACTGCTTTTATAGAAATGAAATGGTTAAAAGAAGAGCTCTTACAGAAAGTGGGCATTGTACAATTTGTCAGAAATAAGTGAAAAGACGGTATGGAGTATTCTGATGAAGAAAAAATTATGCCTGCTAATTTCGATAACTTCTCGCCAATGTGAATTGTCGATACCTTCGACATTGACAATATGCCGCTAGTAATTCTTTCCGATCGGCAACCAGAAAATGAAGACAATCCATGTTGCTCGTGAGAGTCCTACTTCAGTAGAAACCACTGAAGATAATGTACAGTTGGCGAACAAAGAGAATATTGAAGATCAAGTAAAGAACAAGACATCAATACAAGAACGCACCAGAGAAAATCGAAAACGTAAAAATAAAGAAAACATTGAGAAGAATGATGACAGAGTAAAGAAAACTAAACTAACAGAGAAACAAAAGAAAATTAAAGCTCTACTAACAAAGCTGAAATTAAGGGAGGGAAATGTAGTAATACCTGAAGAAACAACAAGATTCAAAGGAACCGAGAAACTGCCAAAATCTTTTCATTAACTGCAAACTCTATTTGAATTTTTCAGTTTCTTCTTTGATGATAAAACTAATAAAACTTATTGTACAGCAGTCAAATTTATATTCCCTGATGTAATAAATCTGAAAGAAATAGATATAAAGAGATATTTAGGAATTTGTGTCTTGATGTCAGTGATACGTACACTTACCTAATAAGTATATGAAGTTACTGGTCTGTCAAGATAGTACACAGATTATTAGGAACACACAGTGTCTCAAAAACAATTTCAAAAAATGAAACAAACTCTGCATTTCAATGACAACATAAACATATTGCCCAAATGTCACCAAAAGCACGATCGCTTACATAAAATTCGCCTAATGGTTGATCATCTTCTAAACCGTTTTCAGATAGTGCCATATGAGACATGTCTTTCGGTAGACGAACAGATGTGTCCTACTAAGGTAAAAAATTATTTCAAACAATATAAGCCTCACAAATGGGGTTTCAAAGTATAAGTACTTGCTGGCATATCAGGGTACTCTTACAATTTTGAGATCTACACTGGGCAGGAAAACAATCTTACGGAAAATAAGAAAATTCTAAGGGCGTGTGCCTATATTATCACAGGACTTTTACAGAACCTTTCTGATCACTTGAATTCTCGTGCGTATTTTGATAACTACTATACTACTATTCTACTTCTCATACAATTAGCTCAGCAAGATGTGCTAAGTTTGGGTACTATTAGAAGAAATCGGGTACCAAGCTGTCCGCTGCCGAGTGAAAAAGAAATAAATAAAGAAACTCGAGGCAGTAGCAAGGAGTACGTTACAAAAATGGAGGAAGTGAATGGAGGAGTGGACTTCGTATGGTTATGTGGAAAGATATAAACCCGTAGCCCCTGTTTCGACTTTCAGTGGTACTCTTCCTAAAACAAAAATAGATAGATACGATAAAACCCATGATTAAAAAATTGAAGTTGTCTGCCCTATTATTGTGAAAGAGTACAATAGGCATATGGAAGGAGTAGATTTAATGGACAGTTTAATTGGCTGCTACCGTATTAAAATAAAATCAAGAAAGTGGTACTTTCCACTTTGTTACCATCTTCTAGACTTAACACTGGTAAACGCTTGGCTTTCGTATAGAAGAGTCAATTTCGAAAATGTAAGTACTAAAACACTTGTGCTCGCGGATTCCCGTATTGAAGTAGGTCAAACTCCTTGCATGATGAGTATTCGTCAAAATAGTTCAAAGGGACGCAAATCTGAATTGGAAAAATAACTTCAAGAAAAACTGCGGTCCCATCAATGTGTTCCTTCTAAGGAGTAGGAAAAGATGAAACTTCGCATTGGCCAACATGAATGGACAAGCGTCTTCGTTGGAAATATCGCAAATGTGGAGGATTTACTCATGTAACTTATGATAAATGTTCAACTGCTCTTTGTTTTAACAAAAACAAAAAATGTTTTCGTAATTTTCATAATTAATCTTTTGTTAAGTTCTCATCTATGCGTTCCGAAATAAATCTAATAAGTTAGTTGTAATGTTTGTTTTTCATGTCAAGATATCGCTGAATGCGCATTGCAGCATATAAGCAACATTAAGAAAAAACATTAAAAATTGTTATTTATGTTATTCAGATTATTTTCCATATTTTTGAGTACCTATCAAAAGTCGTTTTGAACAAATTTTTTATAAAAAATAAAAAATTGCGCATTTAAGAGTTAAATTATATTACTGTTCCTCCGGGATTATCGTTGAATGAAGACAATTTTAGCTAATAAAAAGCCAGACATAGGGAGACGGGAACTCGAGGCTATATAAGCGAATGAAGAGTTGAAAACAGGCCAGAAGAAGGACCGCTCGAACATCGGTATTCGGACCACTTGGGTGAACGCCACTCCATACGGCGCTACCTTGAATTATTAACATAATAAATATCTCCTACCGCCACAAAAACATTACTAGGGCACGAATAATGTTTTGGAAAAGGTGTAAAGGAAGATGAAAATGTTAAAATAAAATTTTGAATTAATACAATTTACTTCTAGGTTTTGAGGTTAGGATTCATTTGACGCTAATGACAGGAAAATAATAATAAACGTATGAAAACGTTCTTAAATGCACAACATTCTTATAGACGTGCAATACATATAAATCATATAATTTATATACATCCTAAAGCCCCCCCATGCTAACTCTTGAACGACAGAAGCTAGCGCGTTTGAAAAAAATAGGTCGATTTATATTTGTTATAAACTAACTTCTACCGTTATCGGCATTTCAACTGTGTTTCCGGTTTCACCGGAAGTGACGTCAACTTTCTTATTTTAAATAGAACGCTCTGTATATTGTTACGTTTTTGGAAATGTAATCGAAAGACGCATCCAACGATACTACATATGTTATACTTTAACTTAAGAACTATGACGATTTTTAGTAATCTGTTTTTGTTGTTAGGCAAAGTTGGCTAGGAAAGAGCGTCAAATTGTTTCTTGTGACGCCTGACTGATCTAAAGAGCTCGTTGCCAAACACAACATAACAATTGCCGAATTTAAAAAAGAATGCTGAAACAATACGAATGATCTCCTTCGTGGAGCTAGTTTACATGGAAAAACAGCTAGAAACAAACTGTATATTAGTAAAAAGAATGCTCGTATTCGATTAGAATTCTCTAATGAGTACGGAAATAAAGAGAAGGAATTTTGGAACACTGTATTATATGCTGACAAATGTAAAATAAATCTTTTTAGGTCCGATGGAAGTGAAACATGGTGGAGGACACGACAATGGTATGGGGTTGCATATCTTCATCAGGTGTTCGAAACTTGCATTTCATAGAAGAAATTATGGATAAGCACATGTATTTAAATATTTAAAACAACATCTTCCACCCAATGCCAAAAAAACAGGTACTAAAGAAACATTTCGCTTCTATCATGATAACGATTGTAAACATTCTTCTGTGGTAGTGCAAGAATGGCACCTTTATCACTGCCCTTATCACATGAAACCACCGGATCTTAGCATGATTGAAAATTTATGGAAGATCCTTAAGGATAACGTTAGAACACACAATATATCCAACGAACATGATTTAAAAATAGCACTACAAGAAGAGCGGAATAAAATTAGCCCTCAGTATACAAAAAAAAGGTAAAATCAACATCAAGTAGATTGAACGCTATAAGGATGGCAATAAAAGGTCTACTAAGTATTAAATATGTTTATCTATGCTATGTAATTCTAGTGAATTACCTATTTATTTTAATAATACATCATTTAAGTCGTGACATTAACTGTACTTAATAATAGCGGCCTTTTTTGCAATTTTTGCATATCAAAATTTGTTTTGTTTTTGTAAAATATCCTTACCAATATTATAGAATAATATATATTATATAATATTATAGAAACTTATTATGTTTTCAAAATAGTTATACGTATAAAGTTTCTACTACAAACAGTATTTTAATTTGCTATGCACATCATTTAAGCTGTGAAGCACCATATGTTGAATATCTCATACGCATGTCTCTTCCTTAAAAACCAACTTAGTTTTCAAGGGAGGGACGGAAAGAACACAAATTTGACAAACAGAAAGGACATAATCGTTGTCTCACTCGATTTTTAATAGGGTAGGATGACCACATGTCTCGGTTCGTGGTGGCGCTTTTTCTCCTTATTTTAACTTGCTTTCTAGTCCAAACGGCAACAGTAGGTACTTGTATATATTTTTCTTGAAAAATAGGGATAGAGCGGGTTAGTTAGATGATGACCCAAGTATCTTCGAAACGGCCTTTCCAGGTTAATTAATAATTTGTGTGGTGCGAAGTGTGCCGAGAATATTTGTTTGTTTATCTCATACGTAATTGATCCCAGTTTGTCCCATACAACATATGGACCTTCATATAACAGACATACACGGTAATATAACATCACAAATTTTGGATCCACGTTAGGTGTCAAAATTTGTAATGTTATATTACCGTTCCCCCCGGAATTATCGTTGAATGGAGATAAATTTGGCTAATAAAACACCAGGAACAGGGAAATAGGAATCCCCGGCTATATAAACGACTGAAGAATTGAAAATGGGCCAGAATAAGTACCACTCGGACATCGGTACTCGAACCACACATGGGTGAACGCCACTCCACACAGCGCTACCTCGATGTTGAATTATAAATATAATAACACATATTGTAATATTGTTAAGGTACTACTTGATAAGATTACGATGCACGGCATCTGTCGAAAATATCCAACACGAATGAAGTCCTTAATTGGCGAAAATGCAGATAGTTCATATTGTTCCGTTTATCTTGGAAATAATATGAAGGATATTTATTCTTTAAGTGATAATGTTCTTCGCTAAAATTCGTATTACCTTAAATATCGACTTTCATCGTACAGATGTCAAAAAAAAAACTACACCACTCTTGAGCTCTTAAAGTAGAGATAAAAAAGCGAGGAATCTGTAGAAGTAAACACCCAAATATACAAACTGCCGGCCGGTGTAATTCAAATTGTATCCTAATAGAGTTTACATGTTTAAACCAGAAAACTTAATTTTCAAGAGAACGGTTGAAGAAAATAGAGGACGTATACATTTTTTATCATATGCAATTCGGTTGAGAAATAAATCAGTCCATCGCTGACTGTTTGCTATAACAAATGCCGTCGCATTCTCTAGGTTACTTATAATAATTAACAGTTACAGAATTGTAATAGTCATCAGAAGCCAACACAGAGACAAAAATATACAACAATCCAAAATAAACCGACTATTATCTGAGATTTTTTTCTTGGCATCAAATGTATTGAACATAAATAGCGTCTAGATAAAATTAAATCATCTGTATAATAATAGGGGAGAAGCAAAGCAATTGTGACATACGTTGCCATAAAAACAAACCAAGCGTAAGTCAATATGAGCTTTTATCACGGACCTCTTATCAAATGTAGTTAAGGTGCTATTTTCTCTCCTGGAAAGAGAAATAATGGAAACAGCAGTATAGTCTCCGACAAAACATTAAATATGGATTTAAAGTTATAACATCTAGGTTACTACATATATTAAGTTTTTGTGATACAACATCCACAAAGAGCTCAAAAAACCCAATACCGAGGCAAGTATTAAAAGATACTTTGTATACTGAAAACACCAAAACCATTTTCACTTCCTATTCTATGGATGTAACGAAAACACCTGGAAGTAATATGTATTATTGTGTGGTATTTCAGCTCTTTTTTTGGAGTTGATTGATAAATACCATTAAGAATAGAATATACTAGAGTACGTAAGGATTAATTTATAAGCGCGAGTCCCATGCATATCGCGAATAATGTTGTCGCTTGTGCTATGAGCGTCCTTGATTCACTTCGCGCGTTCCCCACCTTATATTTTCATAGCCGGCAAACGTTCTAACACCGTCCATACATTTTAGCGGTTCACTTTACTACGGAACTTACTAACGGTAGGCGGTTTACACACGCGCTCACACAAAGCGGTTTTTCTAGTGCGGAGCCGATCTATCTACGTGTCGATATGCTGACTTGCGGGATAACACTTTTTATATGTAATATTAGAGTTGCTCAATTTGCGCCAACAGCCAGTGGCGGGCGCATAAAAGTTGACACAAAATAAATGGTCAGAAATAGAATGTAATACGTGCTCAAACACTTACCGTCTTAAGTCTTCCGTGAAATCACAAAGTGAATAATGTCTGTTAAATATCTGCAAGATATGTTTCCACATTTGTTTCGGCAAACCGAGTGCGGCGTGAGGAAAAAGTGTATTTATATGCAGAAAACGAACGTTCTACATCTAGTTACGTTATATTTGCGTAATTAAAATAATGTTTGGAACAACTTAACAGTTCTGTTGACCCACCTTCACAAATTTGTCTTAATGTGCCAAAATCAGAACCTTTCTCTAAAACACCTTCAAACCTTTCTAGAACACAAACATTTTTTGCGTCTTCTACCGCGCATAGCTGTGCGTGAACATGTTGCACTATTTGAAGAGATTCAACTGACGACGCCGAAGGATTTTGTAATTTTTCTATTGCCTCCACTAGTCCGAAGTAATTTCGACTGGCTTTCCTTGATAGCCGCAGCTTCCTTTGGATCGAATTGTAAAACCACGTTCTTAATATTCTCAAAATATTTATGATAATAAAACGCGGCCTGCAACCATGTTCCCCAACGAGTTAGAATAGGTTCTGGTGGCTCTGGTATAAGGGGGCACAGTCTGTGAAATTCGCGCATACGTTTCGGTGATTTGACAAATACTGCTTTTGTATGCGCTATTAAAGCGTCTACCTCAAGATAACATTTTCTGATACTATCCGCCACAAGATTGAGAGCATGAATTTTACACGTAACATGTAACAAGTTAGCACAATGTTTTTTAAGAGACCGGCCCACAGAAAGCATGTTTACGGCGCCATCACTCATAAACATCAGCAGTTGGTTTGTTGAAAGTTCAAACTTTCCCAATGTATTTAACACTAACTTTGAAATTACCTCGGCAGTACATTGTTGTACTCGTCTGGAAGCTAATAGAATTGAAGGTGACGATTGCTGAGATTCCAATTTGCGTGTCATTACATTAAGAACAGAATGTTTCTTCCGATCTGTTGTTTCGTCGACACAAAACCACAATTTTTGATCTTTCAACTCCGATTTTATTTTTTGTTCAATATGTTCGCGCGCAGATGGCACAATTCTTCGTAACGATGTTCGACTTAGTAATTTGCACTCCGAATAGTTATTCCAAAAGCAGATAAATGGTTCCTTGTCTAGTAAATTAAACGGTATACTACATGCGATAAACGTAACGCATAAATTAAATATAAATTTTTCATTGTCTCGTGCGCAATTTCTTTTTGAGACATGCTTTTCACTATTTACGTGTCGTAGACAATGTTGTCTGGACCAACACATTAACGGGATTTTACAGATTACACATTTAATTTTAGCACCTTCATATATTAAGTCGAATTCCTGCAATAAATTTTCGAAGTTTGTCCGACCGCGGTCGTTTTGCTGACGAAATCATAATTTTTCTAGGACAGATAAACAATTGCGCAAATAACCGGCAGCGAAAATGTCCGTACTGCTCTGCAGACGAAGTAATACTACCGTTCCTCTCGGTCCGAACTGATTCTACGCCGATGCGCGGTACCGTTCGTGGCCAGCGTTACTTATGATTCACATGTAACTCAACTTCTGTATGTCGAACTCCTTTAACTTGAGGTTCTCTATATTAAGTTTTTCACTGACGCAAACCTTCTCAAATCCAATTTCGGACGGTAAACAACTTTTCATAAGCGGGGAAACCCGCAATTTTTTGGCTTCGTACAAACAATATGGTTGCACGCTTCAGTCGTCGGTATATTTTCAAACCTGCTTCAAAATTTCCGTTAGATTTTGATCCAGTTTCGTGATTCATTCGAATGGTAAAACTTATATTCAGAATATTGCGAGCGTTTAATTTACAAGTTATATGTGCAAATGAACATGGCTCCTAATTAAAAACTTTAACACTTAATGAAAGGTATAAATTGATAAAAGATGTAGAAAATGGTGTGAAAAAAAACGAGATACCAGCTAACACATTATCAACGACATTAAAAAATAAAGGGTGCATTTTAAATTCAGTTGAAATTAGAGGAGTAAGTGGTAAAAAAAACAGTTTTTGAAAAACACATTATCACAGTGGTTTCGAACAACAAGAGATGCAAATTTGCCAGTATCTGGGGCTATAGTTAAAGAGAAGGCTTTGGAACTTACTAAAAAATTGGATAAATTTAAGCGGAGATATAAGATTGTCAGTGAAAGAGCCTGTCGATATCAGGACTGGATAACAAACATTTTACCAAGGATGCTGGAATATTGCAAAGAAAAGAATGTTTTTAATGGAGACGAAACATGGCTCCTCTTTCGCTGCTCACCAGTTAACGCTTTATATTATAAGGACAGTGCCATGGTACTCAACGAAGTTACAAAAGGGGTAGCATGCTTACTCGCTTGCAATGTACAATGCATGTACAATATGAATCAAACCAAATACTTTGGACGACCTGGGAGCTTTTTTAGATAAAAAAATTGAAAAACAGCCTCGAAACATTATTTATTTATAGTTGTCCAGCTCATACTCATTAGTGCTCGATTCCGAATCCGCTAACCGGATCTCGGATCCGGATCCGTTATTATTTTGCAATATAGAAAGTGTAATAAAGAAAACATCGAGTTTATGTTAGATGGAGAAAAAGTTGATTATGTTTTTAAAATCAGCATCTAATAATTGAAGTTTTCTATGGCACCATAAAGTTATCTCCCATACATAATTTTCAATAAGCGGTGATTATTACCAGCTATATTGCTTGATAATTACTCGACATAATGCAGGTTTCCAGAGTTTTCACTACGAAAACTTTACGTCTCTTCATTTTGCTTGAAAGTTAATCGGAGAAAATGGTGGATCCACGTTCATAGAGTAAAGGGATTCGATCGATAAAGTATCCGAATTTCAATATTTAGGTGCGATTCAGATCCTGTGCTTTCGGATAATGTTCAATCCAATGTTGGGTAACGAATTCGGATCCGAGGTATCGAATAATGGATCCGGATTACACCGAGAACCAGATATCTGGATAGTAAATTATCCGAATGCGAACAACTAATACTCACGATGTACAACAGAGATAAAATGCATTCGTTTAGTATTTTGCCCCTCAAATACGACGTCTCAATTGCAACCTCTAGACCAAGGTATTATCTATAACCTAAAATGTTATTATTGCCGCCAAATTTTAACGAAAACTGTAGCGGAACTGAAGGCAAACATTAGTTGACTGCTTAGAGAATATTTTGAAAGCTTGGAACATTGAAGTTACACCACAAATAGTAAACAATTGTTTTACAAAACCTGGATTCGGATTGCAGCTTTTATCGAATAAAAATGATATTTCTCTGTCCATTTTGCAAGTCACTTCAAATTGAAAAATCGGATAAAAATGAGCTGAAAAGTCAATACGATAAATGAATTACAATCAGTAATATGTCATAACCGACTAATCTTAGCAGTTTTATGGAGGTGAACGAAGATCTTTTGGCATGCAACTTTCCGACATTTGAAACAATCATAGACGTGCAACTCTAACATAGTGGAGGATGACATAGTTGATGAAGAGGAAGTAGTTACCACCCAAATATTACTTTAGCATTAAATACTCCAGATGAAATGTACAGGTGTCTAAGTTCACTAGAATATTTTTTTTAAATTAACAAACTAAACAAACAATCACCTTTATACTGAGTTTCTTCAGAAATATTAAATAGTGCTATTTTTTATTAACTTAAGGCCGGTATTACACTATAAAAGTTATTTGACAAAAAGATATAGGAAAAGAAATATGACAGTGTAATAGCTCAATTTTTATAAAAGAAATACTTTTACCATAGTTAGCCTCTTCATATTATGTTTTATAAAAGATTTCGTGTAGTTGTTTCATGATGGCAGATAACAGGTGGTCTGTGGCGGCCACGAAACTGTTAACCTCGGAATAACATGCTACATGATGTTTGTCAACCTGATTATAGAAATCGAAACAAACACTTGGAAACACAAAACAAATGCCGGTGTTTTACAAGAAAATCCCACAACCATTTTTTTTTCTCTTCTTTTTCGCTATTAAATCCACTCTGATGGCTGCTGAAACTATACTAGCTACAGCAACAGCTACGTCTTCTTCCATGATTGTACTCACACTAACATTTTAAAAATTTTTTGTAAAATCTTTTATGTAGTGTAATAAGCAAATTTATGGCCATAACATTTCTTTTATAACTTTTACCTAAAAGTTTATAAAAGTTCTTTGCCAAAGAACTTTTATAGTGTAATACCGGCCTTAGTTGTGGTATGTCATTAAATATTAGGTTTCAAACTGCCAGTGTTTTCCCTGTAACTGGATGTCTCTATATTTGGAACATTTTTGCTGGTAACTGCCTATTCGACTTATGGAAATTAAATTATGCACATAAGTACCTATTTCAATTTATTCCATACAATCGTCATTCTTTTATTGACCCAGAAACTCAAGAATTGGTTTGTAAATTTGTTCAGGCTTATGTTACATGCAACACATCTAATCTCTGCTCTATGAATATTTTTACACTATATACACAATATTTACTTAATTAATATTTACTCTTTCAATACTTCATTGAAACATAAATCTTAGCACTACGCATTTTCTAACTTGGTTGAATACACTCCTGTAATTATTGCTCTAATTACATCAACGCGCTGTGTATCCCAAATGTTTGATTGAAAACATTAAAGTAATAGAACGGGTTATTTATAAAAGGCATAGAAATTCATAAATGAATTTAACATTGCTTATAAAGTTGATTTTGAATTTTGATATCCACAATTGGAAAACCACCGCTGTATACAGCATGCAAGTAGCAAAAGCAGCGAAACCCTGGCAATTAAAGGTTTGAAATTACAAACCGGTAAAGAACATTTTGCGTTTCCTAATTTAACTTGTGAATTATCAGTAAAAAGCAATAGTTACAACAGATTTTATTCCCTATCTGCATATAATAATTAGAATTAGTGAGTAAAATATCCACAATTTCTGTGTAAAGTACCATTGGCATTAATGACATAAGCATTAAAGACATAAATAAATAGTATTTCAAAAACAATTTTTATAATTATGGCAAAATTACTGTAGGTAACAACGCTACAAACAAATGCCAATACACAAGAACACAAATTTTATTTTTATAACACTGATATATCTCAAACTATGGTACACCATGTAGGTTTTTGCTTATCAAGAAAAAATATATTATTTTAAGCAAACAACAAACAGATAACTTTATAACAACACTGAAAATAGTTTTGCAACTGGCATGAAGGTATTACTTACCAAAATATTAGAAATCTTCAGGCAGGCACTCCCTCTAAAATTGTCTGTATAGCTGATGATCACTGGATTTTGTTAAAATAGCGTTCATTTATTATTATCAAAGGATTGTTGTTAAACTTCAGGGTAAAGTGTATATAAACAAAATATTTGACAGGTTAACCTAAATTAAGCATGATAGATCCAAAGCTTCAGAATTAAGTGAATTGACAGATTTTGGATTTAAAAAAGTAGTAGTGGCATTAAATTTGGCCTATTGTTGCAGCTTTTAGGCTAATAAAATATTACATGAAAAGAGAAATACATATACATTGAAAGGCAAATAAGATTAAACGTCATTCATGAACATGCATCTGTGATAGTAATATATGTAAACGATATTCAAAACCTTAACTCACATTATATGCCAGAAAATAAAATAAATCAGCAATTATAATAATTTTAACCTAGTTATCATTGATAAGTGTAACCAGAACTACTACTACAGACTGTTAAAACACGACAGCCGCCATATTAGAAGACAAATCAAGCATGCGCAACAAATTTCTTTAAAAATACTACCCGCTTTATTACAAATTCTTGTGATCTATAATTTTATAACATAAGAATATTGTTTTTGTTTTAAGCATACTAGCTTTTATTCTACGTATGTACATTAATAATTGCGTGTCTAGATTTAATGAAAAAATCTTAATGAAAATGAATCAATATTGCAAAGCAATTTGGCAATATTTTGGAATATCTTGGCAACAAACGCAAAATTTTGAGGTGCAAGAATGATTTTCCTTTATACTTTGTTGCGTAATAAACAGTTCTTAGCTAATATTAACTTCATTTATATGTGTACTTATGCGTAGATGCTTTGCCTGGGTCACTGTGAAATTGTGGAGCTGGATCGATTGTTTCCATTAACCTATCGCTCATGCGTAAATAATTATTCTTACGATTATAGGTATAAGGTTTACTGTTTTGCGATTTACTTAATTGTCAACTAAGTTGCAATCCTCATAGTTTGTGAAATATTCTTAAAAACAACCATACGCATCTTTTTGTTAACCGCCATTTTTTACTTCTTTGAATTGAAGCTAGATGGTGATACGAAGACGCTTGCAGACGCTTAGCAGCTCAAACTTAATTTAAACGTTCAGTTTAGTTTCGACTTAGTAGAGAAATAAAAAGAAATCACATCATGAAATTAGTACGGTAAGAAACCAGAAATGTTTTGCTTAATACATAATTTTAATTAACAGTGCACGTATATCAATGCATGTTTGCACTGTACCTAACCTTAAAACTATACAATACCTTTTAATCTATTTTTCAGTTTCTTGATGAAATTGAGCCATGAAACTGTCACCATGGAATTAAAGAACGGCACACAAGTTCATGGTACAATTACCGGCGTAGATGTTGCTATGAACACTCATCTGAAGGCAGTTAAAGTTACAGTTAAAAATCGCAACCCAATAAATTTAGATACTTTGACAGTTCGTGGTAACAATATTCGTTACTATATTTTACCAGACAGTTTGCCACTTGAAACATTATTAATTGATGACACGCCCAAAGCCAAAGCTAAGAAAAAAGAATCCGCAAGAGGTGCTACAAGAGGACGAGGAAGAGGCAGCCGGGGTCGTGGTGGACCACGGGGTCGCGGTAGAGGAAGAGCTAGGCGCTAGTAGAAATAATAATTCCTTTTTTTCGTATTATAAGCTTTTACTTTAAGTGAATATAAGATTTGTATACTTTGTAAGTTTAGTTTTGATCAAAAATCATTACCATTTACCAAAATATAAAGCATCCATACTATAAAGATTATAAGAACTATCACTGCACCAAAAACAAAACTGCCAGTATTTTGTTTATGTAAACTATGTAAAAGATCTTCGTTAGTATTCAATAGTTTCCGTACTTCTTCTAATTCCCGTTTTAAATCATCATTATCTATTTCCCTTAATTTTTTTTCCAAGTTAGATATTCTTTCATGACATAACTTGATGGCATCTTCTGTCTTTGATATCTGCAAATAACATGGAAACAAAAACTCGTACATAACCTAAACATAAGATAACCTACCTCTCTCATAAGTGAACATTCTCCAAAAGTTGGCATATTTATCCAGGAAATTATTTGATTGATTATCAAACTACATTTAAAAACAATTACTTATATATAAATAATGTTACTCTAAACTAATAGTAAACAAAATGAATCACTTTACAAATCAGATCAGATGATCCACATCTATAGAATGTTACAAGTTCTAAACTAATGAGACAGTATAGTAGAGATCTCATTATTATTATAAGAGATACATGTTTGGTAATATTCCCTGCAGTCCTCTATAATAAGTTATGTATTCAAATTTTGAGATATCAATCTGCATTGAGTTAATAACTAGAAAATATGAGATACTACCAAAAACTTTGTTGCATGTTATGGTTATATAGCTAAAATTTTAAATAATATGGAGGTACGGTTATGCAGTTAGTCGACAATAGGAATCCACAAAAATGTGTAATGACCATAATGAGTAATCAAATGAGGCACTTCCTTCGACATTGATGGACATATGTAAATAAATAATAGCATTTCAACCACTTTGTAGCATTTTCACAACATTTTGATAGTTTTTTCTACCCGAAAAAGAAATGGATTTTGGTTTTTATCAGCAATTTAAAAAAATCGCCTAGAACAGGGAGTTGAACCTGCGAGCATTGACGTTATTCGTAACCTTGCGTTGAGTCAAAGTTATCCTATTCTTAATTTTCATGATGCTGGAGCCACACTAACATTAATGTCTAACGTGCATTATCGCAATAATTAAGGCGTTAGAAAATACCCAACAAACACATTTACGTAGCTGGACGTAACAAATACACATCAACGGATCTATCTGTTTTCTGAGACACATACCACTCGTTGGTATTTCTCAGAGACATTACTACGATATGCTTCTGATACATCAACGCTGTTCTATTTCAGAGAGGTTACTATGTTCTGCATACGATACATAACTTTATTTTTAGAATGGGTAAAAATAATTTTAAAATTTCATTAAATAATGTATTTATTAATTTATTATTTGCATAAATATAAACGAAACAACAGATAATATAAATAGTACGAAATACATTAAAAAATAAACGGAAAAGCATCGGTTTAATGAAAGCCCTAAAAAATAGTCGTTAGAAAGCATATTAAGAAAAAACCAGCTTACTTGATGAATGCAGAAAAAATAAATCATTATTATCATTAACATCCAATAAGGACAAAAATATTTACTGAAAATACTAAAGTAAAAAATGCCATTCAATAAGTATAAAGCTTGAATTACACTATACTAGATTCGTATTTTTTTCATGCTTTTTTTTAATAACTAGAAAAGTTGCTAGAAAAAAGTTGGAAAAAGTATGGTGTATGGTTGCATACTACACTAGTTTCAAAACTAGAACATGTCCTATTCCGATACTATTTTTCATATTAGAAATGAACTATTCATGCGCACAAATGACCAGTAACATGCCTACCAAGATACCTACTTTGTTTGTATCCATCATCTGTATTTATCTATGTTTATTTGTATTGGTAGACGTTATGAATAGTCATCTGAAGTATATGTAATGCGACTTGCTGATACCTTCAATGCACTCTAAATTTATAGTTACTATATTGAAGGTTAAATTCTAGATACTTAAAAGAAGCATGAAAAAAAGACGAATCTAGTATAATGTAATTCAGGCTTTAAGTAGTCTTGGCGGAACTATTGTGTTTGCAATGGTATATTGTATGAGGGTCTGTTTGAAACACTTCTAAAATGAATTATCTTTTCATTAAACCACTCCATTTTGTACGATCGTATTTTTAAAATCATAAACTAGAAGCTTGAGCCTATTGCATTCACAATACACAATGCCAGTGTAGTCCAAACAACGGGATGGTTGACGCGCTAAATCGCTTTGGTGTCAAAAAAAGACCGCTACCCGAGCTATCGCCTAACGTCTAACGCCATTAATAATGACAATAAAAAATTAGCGCGTGAAGTGATTACACTTGCATTTAATGTCAAATAACGCTACAATTAACGGCATTAGACGTTAGTGTTGCCCTAGCATAACATTGAATATTCACTATGCTATATCTACTAGAAGGAAAAAGCATCCATTCAACAAAATAACAAGTGAATTTAGTATTGTTCTAAGCTTCGTTCATTACAATTTTTTATTTAGAAATTATTGTATATTGCTGTTTTTCCCAAGTAAATAATACACCTGAATATGGATCTACTAGCCGGATGATGCATACTAGTTATACACTCAGTATTACAAAAGAACACAATTTCTATAAATCCAGGAAAGAATTAAAAAAATTAAAGATATATGTTTCTTTCCAAATGATTAAGTCCTGTTTTATCATACATGCAGTTACCAATTTTTTTGAACTCCCAATAAAGAATTGCCAAAATTTCAGGAAATCCCTACCTAAGCTACGAGGGTGTATCAAATATAAACGGGACTGATTTTCTTAACAATTCCGGAGAGCTTCTAGATCTAGAAGGCGTTGATGCGCAGGTAGCCTATACCGTTAGGGAGAGGGGAGAATCGACCGCAACTCTCTCGGGTCCCTTTAGCACAAATAACCTATATAGGTGATTTGTGTCCTTTAGTATCAAAAGAAACCATGAACGAGAAAGAAGTGCATGTCTCCGTGGAGCAACGAATTATCATCAAGTTTTTGGTCAAGGAGGGGGTGAACCCAACCGAAATTTTGCGGCGATTACAGACACAGTTCGGGGACAACACCCTGTCAAGAACCCGTGTGTATAGAGTGGAGAAAGAGCGGCGAGAGGGTACCGGTAAAGGCAAAGACGCGGTTGTCAGCCGGAAAGGTAATGGCAACAGTTTTGATCGGCAAGGTGCTTTTCACGTTGATTTTCTCCACGATCGATGCACAATTAATGCGCAATATTATTGTGAAATACTGAATGCCGCGAAATTGCCATTTCAAAGGAAAAGGAAGAAGCAATCGGCCAGAAGTGTCATTCTTCTGCATGACAACGCCAGGCCTCATGAGACTAAAGCCACGATGCAAGAAGTGGATGCATTAGGATGGCAAATGCTAGAACATCCACCCTATAGTCCAGACCTGTCACATTGACTTCCATTTTTTTGGGCCCCTAAAAGAAGCGCTTGGAGGCCAGCGTTTCGACAACGAAGCGGTGGAAGCATTTGTGTTTCAATGGCTACACGGACGTCCAAAGAGTTTTTACGATGATGGACTAAAAAAGCTCCCAATCCGATGGGAAAAATGTATTTCTAGGGCGGGATAGTATGTAGAAAAATAATATATATTTAAGCTTAGTTAAATAGTTAGAATTTTTTAAAAAACGAGTCCCGTTTATATTTGATACACCCTCGTACTTATTTAGTATTCTGCTGTCGAATTTAATTAAAATTGAGACATTGATATTTGAACATAACATAGTATATTTGGCTTATTAGCAAGTAAAATACTGAGGCGGAGTAACCCTCTTAAAAAAGCAATCAATTTCCCATAATTCCGACCATTGATTGGTATTTTCATTGAAAAGGTACATACCGAAAAGCTCGCAAATAATTCATTCATTTAATCAAAATTTGTTTTAAAAAATCCATGCATCGCAAATTATAACTATATTACCGTGTATGGTAACAAATTTCTGTGAATTCACCACTCATCGAAGGCAAACCAGTTCTTACTTTAAATATCAATTAACTTCAAGAATGATGTAACTCCCGCAACCCACAAATTGCTTACTGTTCTACCAAAACAATGATATTCGAAAGTCCTAAATAAAACAAAAACATACGCAACTGCATATCAAATCGTCCAGAACCAGAAAATAAAATGATTTGATTGAATAAATGAATTGGATGAAAAAATGATCCCATACAGGGAATAGTTAATGGAAACGCTTTTGTATTAAAATATTTGTCTCATAAAATTGATTCAAAATACTTTATTTATAAATGTAAATACATGTATTTTCTAAACTTAGTTAATAGTATGAATACAGCGATAACAATAAAAGCAAAAAGACTTTTAATTGTAAGTGGAAGAATTCATAATCAAAAATTAGGAGGTATTCAATAAGTTATAAATTCTAGAAGTAACAAAGTAAATTAATTAAGGATGCTTGAAATTCAGTTTTCTTAATATATGAACTCTAATTCACGGAAAACTGCACACGTGTAAAAGATTAAAAGGGACCATTGCAACCAAAGAAATTTCGACGTGAAAACTATAGTTACAGAAAAAACTGTAACAAGTACTTGGTTAAGAAAAATCACATTTCTAGTCTTCAATTAAAATATTCATTAAAATTATTTTGTACAATTAAACTTATATTTTAATTCACAACATAAAAATCTACAATTACTAATTTATATAAATATATTTCTAATGTAGAAAAGTTTCTTTGTAAGTTCATGCAATTTGATATTTATCAAATTTCTGAGTCTCAAAAACAAGTTTATAACTTCCCTCCACGTTAAGTCTCTTCTCATGGTTACATGTAAATGAATTGAAACCTGAAATGATTCCATATAAATAACAGATTCAGCATAGTATCGATAATAATAATCACCTGCATAAAGCCTGTGGTAGAGACGATATTATCGGTCCATATCCTTGGGAATTATCATAAAGTTCAAACAATGGAGCTGCTACTAGCTTGTAGTTCTTGGGTACAGCAAAGAATGCTATAAATTAGAAACCAAATATGAATACAATTATCTAAATCATATGTATAAAGATATATCGAAAAAATTATAATAACATACATTTTTATACAGGGATATACAATATCATATACAGTTTGTAGTGCTTATCTTCCTTCTTATCTAATTAAAGGTGCAAATTATTTCTATAAAACTTTATAAGTAGAGAAGAAGAAAGATGTTATAAAACAAAGTAACAAAACCTTCAGAAAAAATCGACGAGATGTAATAATAATATAAGGTATTTTTAATTTTGAGTTCAGACAATTATTTTCTGGTTTCTCTTACAACATCAAAGACTTAGTTACAAATACTACACTGTTTTAATAATAAAAAGATTTTTTTCCAAAATACTGCTATATACCAGAAATAAGAGTCTTCTAAGTACTTTGAAATATTGAATCATTAAGTGAGAAACAACGCATTTACAACAGGAGATAAATATACTACAATATTTACACACTCACACATCTTACAAACCGAAAATTAATATTTAATCAGATTTCTTAAACGTTCATAAATAGCAAAACGCGCCCGTGAACTACATAAGACATGCAACACGCATTACTTTCGCTGCTTTAAACAAAATGATATAAAATAATAAGTTATAATTTAAATTTCTACAGAGTAAATGCTAAATCAATTAATTATGTAAAACTAATAAACGCACTTATTATTTTAATTTAAACCAGTTGCAAAGTTGAAAGTTAATACCATTTTCCTTTGTAGAAATTAAATATGCAATTAATTAATTGTATAAAATTTGAAATGGAGAGGAACGTTGCTGAGTAGTTCTTATTTCAGTGTATGATTGTGCATACAAAACGAAGAAAATATCAACATATTAACCAAATAATATATTACCAATCAATTTGAGTACGGATATGCGTTCAAAAATTTTACAATGGCATTGTTTTTCTTCGTCAAAAAATATTCAAAATTACTTCTTAATAAAAGCAAATTACATGACAAAAATAAAAAAAAAAATGCTTGTACAACTACTTAGATTAGTTAGAGTAGATTACTATAGAGTAAATTCTATCCACGAATGGTGTCATACAATCTACACATACAGGATATTTCTTAAAACACGGTGCAAGCCATAACTCCTTTGTTTATTATCCGATTTTGGAAAGCTAAATAACAAACTAAACGATCCGTGATTTCCTTGGTTTTTCCGACATAATTAAATTTTTGAAAAATATCAACCTCGGTAAGGTCTCGAAGCTGACACCCCCCGTTCGCTGGACAGGCGCGTTAATCATTACACCACTGGGTCTATGCCCAGAAAAGAATCACTTTTAAAAAGTTTTTCGAGTTCTTACTGTAGTTGATATTTTTCAAAAGTTTAATTACGTCGGAAAACCAAGGAAATCACGGATTTTCACATTTCACCAACGGAAGCCAATGTATATCAAACAAAACAATGTTTACAAGTATTATAAATAAAGACAATTACTTTTTTTCAACGGGAGACTTGCGCTAGCGATAGTCAAGTTTTTTCTTCAAATAGCGATACATGATCCTTTTATATTTTTGATAAAAAATTTTGTTCCTAATTCAGTGATGTCTAACTGATTCGGCTTAGTGTAAGATGTCTTTGGAAAATGTCAAAAAGAATGGATCTATTTTAAGTGCCGTGAACAATAGTTGCTAACGCTACAATTAAATGTCAGCTTGCCGTTTTTCGTTCAAGCTTATTTTTCTCCGAAAATATATAACAACGAACTTATCAATGTGCTGTAACTATACTTTGAATGAACAATCACTGTGTTGTTGAATTATTCACTTTCTGAAATAAATAAACAAATAAGTCATTTCCATAATTTGTTTTTAATTCTTTAAAAAAATTGCATTAAACCAAAACTGTTAGACATTGAATTTAAAAATCTCCGCCAAAAATTTTATAAAGGGATACAAGTTGCCCGCGCCAAATATGTAGACAAAAATTAATTAATAGTAGGCTTTATTTATAGTTCTTGTGACATCGTTTCGCTTCTTTTTTAGTTTATCAAAAGCAGATAATAAATAAGCTCTCCAAAGAAATTTACACAAAAAATGCACAGTCTTTACCTAGCTCTAATCCATTGAACTGTTTGCAACGCAGCAAGATTTTATCGTAGAAATTACACAAAACGTTGCTACGTGGCATTCACGGCGTTTTTTTTTTATCAAAACTTCAATGAAAATTTAACAATTATCACTGCAACTATTAGCTAATAAAATTTTAAATATTACTGAATTAAAAATTATATCCTATTTGGATAATTTCACTGTCGTATTTAAATATATAAAAGCAACAATAAATTATGTGAAAAGTTGTAATGAACACTTTATCTGACCTAATCGAAACCTGTCAACAAATGTGAAACGTTTTCTGCGTCGATTTATCCGTAGAATTTACAAGAATAGAGTAGGTTCTAAATTATTTTGTATTAATTATTGCACAATAAACTGCAACTTGCCGCCCTTGAAAAATCCTAGAAAACAATGTATAAATTCTTGCATCGTGATAAACGAGTCTAATGGAGGAAATATCCTGTATACATTTAAATCGATAAAAAAAATCTGTGCTTGTTTTCAAAGGAGGCTATGTATGTGCATACTGCATAAATTATTATACTTAGTGGAAAATAAAATATTTGTTTCCCTTTGTTCCTGTACTGGCAAAAATAGCATATCAATGTATTTTATTAAAGTGAACATCTTTAAATGTTATTCAGTAGGTTATAGTCTAAAAAAAATAGAAAGATAATGTAAAGCTAAAGCAATGTGGATTTATGTACCAGCGTGATCAAGTCATAAACTCCAAATAATTTTATAATAATAAGATACTATCCACAAGTAATCTTAAGCATAGTCACTTAAATAATTACTTGCCTAATATTGATTAATGCGTGCATAACACCTTATCTCACAAATATAAAAAAAACATTTTAATCTTTCTGATATATCATCAAAGACTAAACATTAAATACAATGTTAAAAAACTTACTTCATTAAATAACTTAGTATAACAACTTTCAGAAAATTTCCTGTTGGCATATTATGTTGATTTCAGCGTACATACGTTTATAAAAACAAGTTACTAGTGTCTATGTAACCTTCAACAAAGACATCTAGAATGGAACCGATTTCGGTACGTTTACCTTTCCATTTCAAATTACAAATACATAGAAATTACAATCTTCTTTCAGTAGTTATATAATCTAGGTTAATATACTACAGTACCCTTTTCTTGTAGTTGAACAAGGAATAAGCGCTTGTGTTCCTTCGGTTTCGTAATATGAGGTGGTATGTATGGATACTGTGGTGGTTCGAAATTCGGTCGCCACCAGTTACCGATAATGTCCTCAACTAACCAATCTTGCTTCACACCGTCTTGTCTTCCCAAAGTCTGCAACAACTCATCACTATGGCTAACAGCATATCATAGAGGATTCCTCTTCTGAGTGTTAGCAATAATTACAACTCAACAAAAAAAATGTACACATTATTACATAATACCCTTTCTACACAATTACACATATAAGTACATTTTTTGCAAAATACAATATAATTACATACTACAAGAATTATGATTATAAAATAAAATATTGAAACCCATTTTAATGCCTAACTGACAAAGCTGCAAGATAGAATTTAAAATTTCAAATATACATTTTTTTGTGAGAAAAATTAAAAATTAAATAGTATATAAACGCTTACAAAATTTGATTAGTTTGCTTTTAAAATTGTTTACACAATCTAATCTTTAATAATTTTATGTACAAATACAGTTATTTACCTAAAACAGTCCAATGCATTTGTACAATGACTACTGAATATAATCTCTCTTAGAGAATGTACTTTATCATCTTTACAATGGATACAATCTTGATTTTTTCCTAACTCTTAAGCTTTAATTATTGTCGACTATACAATCATTAATAAAAATATATCCAACAAAAAGTATATCTCAATAACCACAAGACTTACAATGTCATGTGCGTTATATGAAGTTATGTTTAATTACCTCTGTTAATAATCGCTTCAATCCTTCAACTTCATCTTCACCAGGATTTAGTTCACCTCCTGGTAATTTGAAGAATGTAGTTCCCAATTGCAGCAATAGTACATGTGGCAAACCATGTTCATGTACAAGTAAAACCCCCTCTACACTTCTTCTCATACCAATACGATCAAATTCATCTCGCATTCTTTGAAAACGTGCAGGGACACTCGGATCCTTTTCAAATAAAGGCTCTTTAGTGCCAAATGTATAATTTGTCAATGGATATCTAACAGCAGAAAACATTATAAATATTAGCATACTAAATGTAAAATAGAATTTCAAATTAGGAACACAATCTTATCTATGTGCTGCAGGACTTTAAAGTCTGGACCATCACAGCATTACACAAGTTTGTTGTGAAAAGAATACTTTAATGCAAAATGTCAGCACACTAACAAAACTATCCTTAAAAGTAAAACACACACCAACAAACTAAGTACCATTCAATGGGAAATACTGAAGGATCTGTAATGCTCTAGTTGTCCATTACAATAAAAGAAACCGGGCATTAAGTACGTGGGTACTACTACAGTTATTAAATGGCGGACATCTATTATTTTTCTACTAAACAAAACTACTTATAACAGTATTTTGCAGATAATTTGGAACAATAAATTTCCAATATCACATTTGATATTGAGATTATAACTATTAACGTTTAACTCAGCAACCTGTCTGCTATAAATTTCATACATATGGAATCAATAAAATACCATATCAACATTGTTATTATGTATTTTTTTAATAAGTACATATAACATATTTTCTCTAAAGTTGTTTATTCAATTAAATCGCCGAATATATTTTGTTTACAAAAAAATAAACAGCACTTACAAATTGATAATTCTGTTCAATGCAGCCGAAGGATAATTATTTTTTTGCTCTAATGCTGTACCAGATGATACTGCTGCTGATGAGTTTTGACTATTTCTTCTTGGCCAGCCAGTACCGGTACCCGCCATATTATTTTGTTGTTGCTTTACTTGTGACGAAGTCATGGCCATTTTTCGATTTATTTATCTTGTATGTTTGTAATTTAATCGTAGAATAAGCAGTACTTCACTTTTAAACTTATAATATTAAATTACAACTTATTGTAATAAGATTAATGAGCACTTTTCACTAAATGCTTAACAAATCAATTAAGCGTCGTTCAGAAACATGACATAAATTTCAAAGATGGAGAGCGTGAGCGATAGACGCACTCGCCACAACGCGCACTGTTTTGCGCAGTTATGAACTCGGCAACCACGGAATATTAAAAGTACCTAGAAAGTCCATTATTTTCAATCATTCTCACAAATCAACAGAACTCGAATGACCAGTATATTTTAAAATACTGGGGTTTTAGATTAAAAGTTTATTGATTTTAGAAGATTTTACACTCATAATTCATCACCATCGTATACGTAAATATACGGATGTCTTTCAACTAATACAATATCCTTTTCTAACTGTTTTAAATCTGCTTCTAATTTAGATTTCCTATTTATTTTAGGTATCGTATCAGTTAATATTGGCAATCCCTGATATTGCGTTTGCAACTCTTCCCAGTTTTGCTTTAGACCCTGTAAGTAATTAATGCAAATTGTGTACAAATTTTATCAAATGAACCTACCGATAGTAACAATTCTCGTTGCTCCCTAGTAATATAGCGACATTTTGGTTGAACTTTCAGAGCTAAATCCTTGCGGATTTGTTCTTGTCTTTCTTTAATCTTTATAAATTTATCAAGGTACTGAGGTATCTTGGCAAATTCTTTACTATAAATATACTGAGGTTGTAAACCAGCTTTTAGATCTTTTTTAGTTCCCATGCGATCAACTGCAATTTTTCGCTCAGGTTCTTTGGGTTTCAGTGCTATAGCAGCTTTAACATTTTTTGTTATAAAATCTTTTTGTGGGTGTACCAATTTTTCATCTTGCTCTTTTAAAACTTCCTTTCGCAAGGGTATTGGCGGTCGTTTAGATTCCTTCATGCATTTATGATGTCCGTAGTCAGGGTCCATTAATTGCGCAGGTAACATAGGTGGCTTTCCAGTGTTTTTCTTCAAGTAGCGGTTTGGCTTTGGTCGATCTAATCGTGCAGGTCCTAGGGTACCCTTTTCCCTATGCAACTTCGGATTAGTCTTCTCGTTCCTTAACCTTGCTTCATGTTGAGAGTGATAGAGAATTTCTTTTGCCATTTGGTAGCCTTCCGGTTTCTTTGTAACATTATAAATACTTTCATCATGTTGAGTAATTAGTACTACAGACATTTTTGTAATCAAAGAACTTTTGCAGTTTTGACGAATATAAAAAATAAATCAATACGTCAGTTTTTATAGGTATAGCGTGCCTACTCGAATAGTTTAATTGATTAACACGGTTCCATAGAAACGGTGGCATATGTAGGTATATTCTAGAAATTTGCAGTTCACATTGATTGTCAATTAAATGTTAGATTATTCAATTTCGCAAAAAAGTTATAGACAAACAAAATCCTTCGAAATAATGAGTAACTGAGTAAAAGTTGGTATTTTTATTTAATTATTCTTAGATCGAATACAAAATTGTTGCAAGTAAGCTTCTGACATACAGGATAAGTAAAATGTTTGGGATATAGGTGCCTATAAACATAAAAATAGTTAACAAATATAATTTAAATAATTACCTACAAGACCCATTTCAGCCACTTTAATTTTAAATTATCAAATTCAGCTTCTTACATCTAGCAGAATTCTCTAAAAGCGCATAAAGGCTTTTAATTACAATTTTGCGAATATATTATATGTTAATGCCTCGTAAGAAGAACATAGCGGACAAATACTATTCTTGGCTATCTTGAAAGCATGACAGTGGCAGGCAATGGTACATCCTTTATTAATGGAAACTCTGTAACGATATAATATGGTACATCCATCCAGTGTGTGGACGGAATATAATTCCTTCCATGAACAATTTAGCCACCGAAACTGAACGTAACGTCATTTTATTGCGCTGAATAGCGTCTCATAACTTAAATCTAACTTCGTTGTTGACGCTTATATGGGGGAGATGCCACTCGATCTTTTCAATTTCAATAGATGCTTTCTTCGTATGTCTTGCGTCAATGTTTTTGTAGCAGTTGTCGTCTGTTCTGCAAGCTTCTAACGAGTATTAATCCTTGGCTAAAGCCTGAATTACA
Organism: Dynastes maya; assembly: GCA_029619315.2. NCBI lineage: Eukaryota > Metazoa > Arthropoda > Insecta > Coleoptera > Scarabaeidae > Dynastes > Dynastes maya. The sequence goes on along the minus strand of JAROYE020000007.1, from coordinate 43,998,776 downwards.
TTATACTAGATTCGTCTTTTTTTCATGCTTTTTTTTAGTAACTAGAAAAGTTGCTAGAAAAAAGTTGGAAAAAGTATGGTGTGTGGTTGCATACCATACTAGTTTCAAAACTAGAACATGTCCTATTCCGATATTATTTTTCGTACTAGAAATGAACTATTCATGCGCACAAGTGTCCAGTAACATGCCTACCAACATACCTACTTTGTTTGTATCCATCAACTGCGTTTATCTATGTTTATTTGTATTGGCAGACGTTATGAATAGTCCTCGGAAGTATATACAGGGTCCGGCAAAAAGACCTCCCCGATTTTGAATGATCATTGCACGACATGAGAGGAGAGTCTAAAATGGGGGATAGTCTCGCTGGACAGCGGCACATATGCCATTTTCAGCTAACAAAGTGAATTGGGTTGGAGATCGTCGGACGTTTGTTGTTGAGTTTATTCGCAATGGCGGTTCTGTAATAACAACGCAGCCAGCATGATACTGTACCGGGTAAGAAAACGAATCGTGTTTGGGTTTCGTGCGTTAAACTTTAGTTTAACTTTAGGAGTTAGGAGTTCTGCATTAAAAAAGAAATTCCCTGGCCGACCTCAGACTGCAATGATACCGGTAAATGTGTTTACTATGAAAAGTTTAGTTGAGCAATCGCCAAAACGTTCAGCACTGAAATATCCAGCTGCATTAACGTTTTCTGATGAACGTTTGAGAAAAATTCTGCACAAAGAATTCAGAGTGTATCCTTACAAAATTATGGTAGTTCAGTTAAGTGAGAGATTGGGAAACTCGTGTAACTTCGTCTCGAGATATTCTTAATAACGTTCCAGCTGCAGCTGTAGTGACCTGTAGTGAGGAGGCACATTTGCACCTACGCGGAACAGTTAATAACCAAACTTTGCGTTGTTGGTGTGCAGGGAACCGTAAGGAACACCAGCGACTAATCCACACCCTTAACTGCTTTTCTTTTGTGGTATAGGTGATTTTAGTGCTTGGGGCCCGTAATTTTTTGAAACATTATAGTGATGGTGACTCTGACCGATATTGCAACATACTTTCTCCGGCTAAAATGGAATCATCTTCATGAATAACATGAACAAGACAATGTGCAGTTCCAACAGAATGGAGCATCATTCCACACTTCTTTACGTTCATTCGGGATTCTAAGCGAAATGTTTTCCAGCCATCTTGTTTCCTTACGAGGTGACCCCCCCGTTCACCCGATTTATCGCCATGCGACTTCTTTTTGTGGATACATCTTAAAGCCATGAAATATTGAGACCTTGAAGGAAACAATAACTCAAGAAATTGCTGCCATTCCGCCTCAAATAACCCAAAGGCTTGTGAAGAATTTTCGTTAGATACTTCGAAGTTGCATCACTAATGGAGGCCGACATTTGGGTGACATAGTTATCAAAACAACCTAATTTAAAATGGCATTGTATGTGCAATCTGTGAATGAAACGCAACTGTATGCAGCAGAAAATTGTGCTCAGATCCACGCTGATGACGCCAGGTAGACAGAAGCATGTTCGTGTGTTAGCGCTATTTTTTGTGCTACATTGTTTTTGCCGGGAATGATTTCACCAATACCATGAGGCCCATGAGCTATATTAGCATTAATTTTCAATAATTAAGTACTGCACAACACTTGTCGATTTACGATTGACACTGGCAGACAATTTGACATTAAATTATTTAATTGTCATATTTTACAAGACATGTCTAAAATGGATAATGTTATAATAGTATCGCTTGTTCCAGATTTTTATGAAAGCGATGGTACATCGTTGAATCTTTAAGTTCACGAGTTTGGTTATCTATAAGTTTTAAAAATAAAAGCGATATATTGGTGAAATTTAAGAGTTACATTTTTTCTAAAACTGTGGTCGCCATCCCAACAGTTTTAACCACGTGTTAGTTCTTAACGACAGCTATACTCCTTGATGTTTTAGGATTCTTAATGTAATGGATGCTTTACATTTGCTATTTGGATAATGTAGGTTGACTATTTTGGAACAGATTTCATCCTGCCATTTGCAATAATTTACTTTCGTTGTTACTATAGGAAACCAATGATTTAATTGTTGTCGTAATACGATTAGTGCAATGATCAATTCCTACTTCATTGATTTTGTAGAGTTTATGCTCGAATGAATGCATACGCGCTATTTGTTAAAATACAAAGACCAGCTCCTTAATAATCAACATTAAATATTCCTTCCAAGTATATATAGCTTTCATTGGGTAGGGTATAGATATCTTGATGTTGAATACTAACTAACTACAACTTTTTTAGGAGGGATAGAGCGGGTCGGGGTGGCGGTGTGGGTATTTACATTAAAAATGAATTGAACAATTATGGATTTCTGTAGGTGTGGACTCTAGTAAATTTAGTATTGGCGCAATTAATAGCCCACCCAAATCCAACTGTAAGCAATTTTTGGACTGCCTGGAGGACTCAATGATATCCTGTAACCTTATTACTAGCGAAGTGTATTGCTTAGGCGATTTCAACATAAATATATTTAACGCTGATCTCCCTTCAGTACAGTACTTTAACTATTTCCTACAAAGCGTCGAGATAAAACAAATTATAACAGAGCCAACGAGAAACGTTGGTAGTACACGTACCTTAATAGATCTGATTTTAGTTGATGAACAAACTAATTGTCCAAATAGTGGAGTCATTAATTGTAATATGTCTGATCAGTCTAGAGTAACCAAAACTTGCGGACTCCCATAGGTGTCGGTATTACGGGTTAATATAAGAATACGAAAAATTCATAAATAAACTTACTTGCTAATTATTCAACAAATTAGAGGCATCAGGATGTGAACTACTGTAAACTTGCATCATTGCATATGTTTCCACAGTTACTTCTTTAAACCTTGTGCGTCGACAAGAAAAAATATTCTTATACATAGAAAACGATCTCTCCACATCTAAGGAAGTTACATTTGCATGAGAAACTATTTTTCAAAATCACTTAAAAGTTCACTATTCTTACACTTATTATAAACGGCCTCTAAAGTATTGAAAATCGGGATTTTTCCTTAAAACATCTGCCAACTTTTGACTAGCGCATAATCCTGGCGTATCATTTAATGTGTGTAATTTATTTTTTACACTCTCCACTGTGTCTAATGATTCCTGCAATGACAATTCAGTACATTGTAATTTTCTGATGGCATCTAGTAATACTGTATAAGTGGTACATATTGTTGTTAAATCTTCTAAAAGTTGAGGAATTTGAAATTCTCTTTGACTTTCTCTAATTGCTTTAGATTCATTCCGATTAAATCGCATATAACTGATTGAATTTGTTGAAAATGGATCAAATAGTAAGAAGCTGCTGTTAGCCAAGTACCCCATCGCGTTAAAATTGGTTCAGGAGGTTCTGGAATACCTGGACAAAATTTACGAAATTCTTTTAAACGTTTAGGAGATTTGCGAAACACTGCTTTAGTACTCCAATCATCGATCAACGTTTCCGTAATGTTGTCGAACAACTTCACCAACTAAATGCAAAGCATGCAGCACGCAGGTTATATGTATTAAGTTAGGAAATATATGTTTTAAGGATCGCCCAACACTTAACATCGTTGCTGCACTATCTGTCACAATCATCACAACTTGATCTTGGGCAATTTTAAAATTTTTCAAAGCGTTCATTATCACTTTTTGAATATTTCCGCGGTACATTGTTGAACACGTTTGCAAGCTAACAAATATCGAGATGCTGTGTTCTCGCTAGATAAAACGCGAGCTATTACATTCACAATACTGTTTTTCTTTATATCGGTCGTCTCATCCACGGTAATCCATATTTTTTTGGAACACAAATCACTTTACACACATTTTCTAGCATCTCTTTCATTCGCGGCAAATGATTCTGTAATTGTGTTTGTGAGGGTAATGCGTACTTTGGAACGTATTGTCGCCAAAACGTTTTAAAAGCTGCTTTTCTCACCAACGACAACGGAAGATTACAAGAGGTAAACATAATTAATAAATGTATGAGGAATAGTGTATAAGGTATTTCAGTTGTTGCATTTCTCATATGCTTAATACCATTGACATGCCTCTGGCAATCAGTTCTGTCCAATGCAGCCAAACGAACATTGCATATTAAGCAAAAAACTGCACTACCGTCATATTTTAAATGGGGAAAAAGTGACACATACTTATGTACATTAGTAGCAAATCTATTACGAGGCATTGTTTTCTTAGGTATATAAATATTAGTTCTATATGAAACGATACACTAATTATGTACTTGGTATAATACTACAACACACAAAAAACACCAGCTATATTTTCAAAAGCGACACGTAAGTACATAACCTTGACCGTTCGACTAATCTCTGCAACAGCTCAACCGGTACTAAAACGAAATCTCTCTCAGCGCGGTTTAACATCATTTATATTCAAGGTCGACACTACATGCCTGCTTCTCTACCGGTTTAGTTTATTTATGATTTTTTTGTATTCTTATATTAACTCGTAATACCGACGCCTATGCGAGTCCGCAAGTTTAGGTTACTCTAGTAATTAGTTATTACGAGCGGGTCTTCAACGACCTACCAATATATTATACCGTGAAGGTCTTCGGCAGCAACTGCACTTTGTATTTCTTTCGTTCTGCTCTACTTAAAGAACTGCTCCTTTCAAAAAGAGTCTGTATAGATGAAAATGCTTTTCCAAGATGAATTATGTCATTCCCTATAATATTCATACAAATGTTCTCTTTAATATCTCTGCTGTTAGAAAAAATACCGAACTTTGCCAGGCAAGTTGCCTTTCCTGTACGTTCATAAATTCAGTAAAATGGTTACACCACATTGCTCCTTTTTTTGAAATTAAAAAAGAGAACATATTACAATATTTTATTAATAGGTAATATTTTCTCTTCGGATCTTCGGATGAAACTATATTTCGAGGGCAAATGCTGTACTACTTGTTTTGTTTTTCTACAAGTATTATTAATTTAGAATTAGTTATTCGCGGAAAATGAAACTGGATAGACATATTGTTTTGTTAGTTTTCTTCGTAAGGCTACAGTTCCAGTTCAAATATATATATTGTGAATATTCGCATAGAGATAGTAAGAATTACGAAAAATAAACAAAACGCAAAAACAGATGCATCAGCAAAAATTCTTATCAGCTCATAAACACAATTGGATGAAGCATAAAAGAACCCAATTTTAATAATTTCCCACGCAACATATGGTCTCCGTAATGACATATGGTGAGATATGTCAACAGAGACCAATTTCTGTTATCGTTCCACTTGTTACGGATGATCCAATAAACGATACGCAAATACAAATCACGATAAGGGTTATGTGGTATATAAGCTAATTTATGCCGATGAAAGAGTTTGCATTCCTCTGACTACCAATGGATAGGTAATGGACAGGTGTAGTGGTGGTGAAAAGGAAATTAATTCAAAGTTTAAAGTGCAAAAGGGCAGATTACGGCGAACGAAAGCAAATGCCAGAGAAAGAAACAGAATGCACGGTTTGAATGCTGCTTTAGATCGTTTAAGAAGGTATCTAAGAATAAACCCCTGGAAATAAGGACTGAGTATTACCAATTTTAAATTTGCAAACAATGAGACAAGATTTTGCGTTTTAATTGTGAGTATAGTCTAGGATTGCGCGTCCAATATTATATTTTTGTAGTCAGTTAATTCTTTTATTAAGACTACCACAAGTAGTTCGTTCTTATAAGATTTGTTGAAATCACTTTCGGAAAATCAAATCTTTTTATTCAAACTATAGATTTTAATTAATGAGATTATACGAAGAATTGTTTAAAACGCCACTTCATTATTTCCAGGACATTGAATCATACTATCAATTTCTGCACCTAATATTTATTTTTATTTTTTAGCCGCATGCCTATTACACAAACACATGTAGACTTACATTCAGCGCCACAGAAGATATCAAAAATTGAAACCCTTCGTTTAGCAAGAAACTACATAATAGCGATGACACAAACACTGCAGGAGGGAAAACCAATGGATATAATTCGGTTCATTAGAATATTAAGTAAAGATTTAAGTCAAACGACTGCGAATTTATTAAACACCGTGATTTTAAGTCAATCGCAAAATGCAACGTCGATGTGTAACAACCTTTTTCTGAATAATCCCGAAAATTGCTTTAATTATATGAATCATGGTTTAAATAATAATAACAGTTTGTGTAATAATCAAAACTACTCAAATTATAGCTCATTTTGTTATGATGGAGGGTACAATAGTTGGTATTATAATTATAAGAATAGTTTTAGTAATGCGATACTTCAAAAAACTGAGAAGAGAATATGGGATAATAATTATTTACAAGATAATTATAGTATATATAATGAATGCGCGAATAACTGTTGGTTTAACACTGATAAATAAATACAGGTTTTTTCTTTGCACAATGCTGCTATTAAAGAAACATATTTATACATCAACAAAAATTTAAATTGGTAATTTTGTGAACTTGCAAGCTCTTTATTATTTTGAAAATGTAAGCCACTACCTGTGCACCATACACAGACGCGTTTCGCCGTCTACACCTCATCAGTGTGTCTATGTGGAAAGTAGTGGCATTTCATATATCTGTCGTATATACAGTCCATTTCAGTATAACATTGGCCATAGGTATTTACACTGTAAAACCTGTATGTGACGTTAATGATTTTCCTACGGGGAGTGTTTCATTAATTTTTTGTTCACACATAGTTGGAACGATTTTTATGACTTTTTGGGACATTTTATGCTGTGGAACAAAAAATAACGTTGAAAAGAAACAAAAAAAAGTTGTTGCAAAATTGTGTCTTATTATCTCTGCTAAAAATTCCTGAAATTGCCGTTAAAGCTGCTGTTTTTTTTTTCTTTAATTTCGACTTTACTTTTTTGTTCCAAGGCATAAAATGTGTCAAAACCTCATGAAAATTGTTTCAACTATGTGTGGACAAAAAATTAATCAAACACTTCCCGTAGGAAAACCATTAACACCACATAAAGGTTCTACTATGTAAATACCTATGGCCAGTGTTATCTGAAATGCGCTGTATACGAATTCGTACTTATTATTTTGTTGTACGAAGTACATGTGCCAATTTTATGTTTATATGATAAAGAAATAGGTAAGTGAATATTTCCAAGTAATTCGAACTTTTACGGTATTGTACCCCCATTGGTAAATTTTAGCTTGTAAATGTATTTTGCTTGAGAATAAAATAATATTACTCTGGAGCAGATGAAAGATTACATACATATTTATTTATTTACTTCTTATAACATTTCAATGAAAATCCAGATAAATTTGCTTTTTATGTTTTCCCTGAGATCTAATTAATACGTAAGATTACAACTACAAGAAGGAAGACGTTTGTCGAGCGGCACCTGTTCATACTCAGAGATATAGAGGGGAGGAGAATATGCTTGGGTCTATGAACATTTAAATTACTACTTTGTTTTAAAAGTTGAGTTGATGCCAATATTTGAAAATACACGATACAAATATTCATAATAATCAGACCGGTACGCAAACATAAGGTTTGTTGAAACCCGACACCTTAGAACGGTTCGGAACCGTTCGAGAATTATCAATTCTTAATAGTTTATTTATTTAGTATTTACGGAAAATTACAAATTGTGCAATCTTAATAACTGTGGATTGAAAGAGTAACGAAACTTTCAAACTAATTATCAATTACAAAATACACACGTAAAACAAATACTACATGGGCTGAAAAGTCTTTGGCCTGACACATAGATGGAGTCAGAAATCAAAAATCTATATGCGTGCCGGAGAGTACCAACCTTAACTAAAACGCTGTCAAAATTTCATGACATTTCATTTACTCGTTCTGAAGTTATTGCTCTCGAAGCGACGCTACCTCTGTTATTTTTGTTTACCATGGAAAAAAGTGAATTTCGTGTTTTGATAAAACATTGCTTCCTGATGGGAAAAAATACTGTTCAAGCAAAGCAATGGTTTAATAAGTGTTACGGAACATCTGCCCCAGCTAATTCAACCGTAAAGTATTGGTATGCTGAATTTCGTCGTGACCGTACCAGCACAAATGATGCACAACGTTCAGGAAAGCCAAATGATGCAGTTACGCCACAAAATATCCAAAAAATTCGTGAAATTGTGCTGACTGACCGCAACTGAAATTGAGTGAGCTAGCAAAGGCCATAGGCATCTCAAAGGAACGTGTAGGTCATATCATGCATGAATGTTTACACATGAAGAAGCTTTGCGCGCGTTGGGTGCCGCGTTTCTTAACAATTGATCAAAAAAACCAACGTGTCAAACTTTCGAAGGAGAATCTGGCACTTATTACGCGCAGTAAAAAGGATTTTTTGCGGCGCTTCGTGACAATGGATAAAACATTAATCCACCACTACACTCCTGATTCCAATCGGCACTCGGCAGAGTGGTTATTGCCTGGTGAGAGTCGTCCGAAGCGCCCAAAGACGCAACAATCAGCCGGTAAAGTGTTGGCCAGTATTTTTTGGAACGCGCATGGTATAATATTTATAGACTACCTTAAACATGATAAAACAATCATCAAACAATATTACTGTGCATTATTGGATCGATTGGACGTCGAATACAAGGCAAAACGACCGCACATGGCGAAGAAGAAAATGCTCTTTCACCACGACAACGCCCCAGCTAATTCTGCTCGCGATACGACCGATAAATTGAAGGAATTGCGCTACGAATTGGTTCACCACCCACCTTATTCGCCCGACCTAGCCCCCAGCGACTATTTCCTGTTTCCCCGATTGAAAATGTGGCTCTCTGGCAAAAGATTTCACTCAAATGAGGAAATAAGATTGGAAACAGACGCCTATTTTGAAGGACTTGACGCGCAGCACTACAAAACCGGCATCGAAATGTTAGAGGACCGCTACAATAAGTGCATTGCTCTAGATGGAGATTATGTCGAAGAATAAAACAGTTTTTTCGTTAAAAATGTCGTTTTTTCATTGGTAGGCCAAAGACTTTTCAGCCCATGTAGTATACATAATATGTATACATATAAATGAATTTTTCAGGTAAACATAAATCATGATACTGACAGACGGTCTACAATGCGCCCTGTGAACTACGCAAAAGAATGTCATAGTTCTTTTGCTTGTTTCACACGGCACATCGATATCTTCCAAAAAATTAAGATTTAACATTCCGCGCAATGGGTTATTTTGGCCATACGGTATTCGATGGAAGGAAATGTGAAAAATAGTTGAAGCGCGGTAGTTAAATGTTAGTACTCGCAAGTTAATAAATATCAGATATAATAGTTGTGGAGAATGGCATCCATTCTCTACAATTCTCAATTACGAGGCTGGTATGAGAAGTACCCGTGTTTGGAGACAGATGGCGCTTTGTGTCCAAATCTGCATTACCGACTGTGATTACTATTCTTAATAATAATAATAATAATAATAATAATGTTTATTGTCCAACAGGTAAACCCAATTACAGGACAAATATACACATTGTGAACAGAATACATATTGATTTAAAAACATGACATAACTATACAAAAAACTATTATGTTTCGTATATCATGGCGCCAACTCTCCGGTGAAAATATCACTCTTCTCAGCGTTCCTGATCATGTGATAGATTGGCGACCGCAAACGAAGATTGGTCCTTGGTGTCGGCATAGTAAAGGTTGGAGCATAACGAGATGCTATTCGAGGTACGTTGAATCCTATGTGGGAGACCAGCTGCATACAGTCGATCCTATCATTTATTAATTTGTGTAAAAATCGGGCGCTATGGTAATCACGACGGGATGACAATGAACGAACTTGATGCGATTCGAGAAGGGTGTTGTAAGAAGTATGCCAAGGCGGATATTCGCCATTAACTTTGAACGACAAGAATTTAAGGAATCGATGCTGAACACGTTCAATTGGAGCTTGATGGGACATATAGAAAGGATACCAAACAATAGAGGCATACTCCAATTCGAGAGTACAAATGCAAAATAAAGGGATTTTAGCACTAGTGCGTCATTGAAGTATTTGGACGTTCTCATAAGAAAACCCATCATTTTAGAGGCAGATGAACAAATTTGTTCAATATGTATGTTAAACGATAAAGTTGGATCAAAAGTGACACCTAGATCTTTAAGATTGGTAATCTTGTCGATGGAAATATCGTTGATTTGATAAGTGGAGATATATGGATTTGTTTTTCTCGTGAAGCACATAAAATTACATTTACTAGAATTTAATGTCAGTGTATTGGATTTTGACCACTCGGTCAGTATATTAATGCTCGTCTGAAGACTCTCGATATCTTGTTGGCAGTTAATATTACAAAACAGTTTAACATTGTCGGCATAAGCGAGGGCATGGCAAGATAAGGATGTTAAGAGGTCGTTTATGTATAGAATGAACATCAATGGACCAAGATTGGATCCTTGTGAGATACCGCTGCTAGATACAAATTCACACGAATTAAATCCATTATAAAATACATAGTTAGTTCTTTTTGCCAAGTAAGATTTAATTAACAAGGAGAAGTTGGGAGCTAAACCAAACGAGTCCAGTTTATATAGAAGTAATTCATGACTGAGAGTATCAAATGCATGTGAGAAGTCGGTAAAGATAACGTCAACTTGTCCGCAGTCATCTAAAGTTTCGCTTATAAATTGTGTGAAGCAGGCCAGGTTTTTACTGTCGAGCGTCCCTTCACAAAGCCGTGTTGGCAAGTTGCGATATGTGAGCGAGTATTCCTGTATATCGTAGTATATATAATATGTTCAAAAATCTTCGCAAAGTTATTAAGTATAGCGATGGGCCTATAATTTCGAATTTGAGTAGAATCTCCCTTCTTGAAGACAGGTACAATTCGTGCACGTTTCCATCTATCCGGAAAAGTGGAAGTCCTGATGGCAAGATTAATAATCTGGCATAAAGTATCGCAAAGGCATTACCTAAATTCCTAACACAGAAGCTCGGCACCAAATCATCGCCCGCGGTGGCCCTATCTGGAAAGGCAGCCATAATTGTAACCAATTCGTCTTCTGTTGTCGGAACCAAAGTAAACGATTGTAGTTGTGGAAGATTGGGCGGAGGGTCGGTAACGTTGGACAAAGTATAAACTTGAAAAAATACTGTTGCAAAAGCGTCAACAATTTGTTGAGGATCGTCGAGGGCTACTCCATCGAGCACCAATCTACCCGGTATGCGTGTAGTTCCCTTCCTACTTCGTACAAAAGACCATAGGCGTTTTGGTTCTACTTTGATAGCACCTTCCGTTTGAGAAATATAAGCTTCATATGCACGTGATATTTGCGTTTTTGTTAACGAGCGAAGTCTTCTAAATTCATGAAGAAAAGTAGAGTCTTTCGTTATTTTCCATTTTTTTCGATAGAAGTCTTTTAATTTCAGATTACGTTGAATTTCCAAAGAGAACCAAGGTGGAAATTCTGAGTTATTGACAGGATACTTGGGTACACACTCATCAAACATTTTGTACAACACGGAATAAAACTGGTCAATCGCGAAATTGACATCGGAACGGTTTAACAAAGTCCAATCATAATTAAGAAGGTGATCGTAAAGTTTATCAAAATTAGCTTTTCGAAAGTTGTAACGCAAATTACCATGTGATGGAAATTTAGTACACTTCGGTGAACTTAAAATTTCAAAACTAATACACAGAGCAGGATGGTATGGATCTTCTGGTACAAAAGGATGCTCATCTCTTGCGATTTCTAAAGTAGAATGGAAATTACATAAAACTAAGTCTAGAAGTCGATGGTCAACATTTAGGACATCATTAAATTGATTTAGCTTGACTGCACCACAGAAGTCGAGAAAAAAAGGAATTGTTGAATTCGGTATACCATTGCTGACATGATCGTAGAAGCGGGGAAAATTGAAATCGCCGATAAATAAAACTGACTCATTCAAGAAAAAGATTTCAAGTGCATCCATAAAATTCTCCAGAACATCTTGAGTTACATCTGGGGGGATGTATATAGCCGCAATTATGAATTCAGAGGAATTAACATTACATTTACAAGTCTATCAATGGCGCTATAGCTGAGAGTACGGTGGTATCTATAACTTTAGTCGACGTATGTCAACATTTCGGAGAGATTCATCGAGTAATGTTGCTTTGAGGGCTGTTGAAAATGAGCAAGTTTATGTATTTGTGGAATCATGGAAAAAGAACAATACCGGTCAGTGATTCGATTTCTTTTTTTGGATGGGAAACGTGGGTGGAAATCAAAGAAAAGTTGGATACAGTTTACAAGGACCATGCACCTATGATGACTACCATCAGATACTGCTTCAATGAATTTAAGCGTGGCCGAACATTCCTCTTTGATGAGAAGCGGCCAGGTCGTTCCATTAAGGTGACTACAGACGATGTGATCAATAAAGTTCATGATATTGTGTTAGCAAACCGCCGAGTGAAGATTAGAGAGATTGCTAATATGGTAAACATCTCAATTGAACGTGTGCAAAACATCCTTCACGAAAAATTGATGATCTTTAAGATGGATGTCTGCTGGCGATTGATCAAAAACGGGATCGCGTGATAACTTCAAAGCAATGTTTGGGCATGTTTAAGCGCGATACGAGTAAGTTGCTGTGGCGTCATGTGACTGTACATGAGACATGGATACATCACTACACGCCTGAAACCAGAGGTCAGTCGGCAAAATGGGTTTTTGTTAAAAATGGAAAATAATTTTATATATTTAAGTTGGCAATATTTGTATGAGGTTGGTAGCTTTTAAGTAGTAGTGTTTTTGGTTAGTAGAGGATTGGACCCCACGTGCCAGGTGGTGGTAGTTTATGTAAGGTTTTATCCAGTGTCAATAGAAAAGTGGTGACAATAAAGCATTGCACGTTACAGAAGTGTTCATTTTATTAATCTAACAACAGGTTATGGGCCAGATACATGAACGAATGTTTGCATTTGTGTTAGTGGTGAATATATAAACAATTTTCTATATAAAATGGCGTTGTTAGCAGCTATTGATAAACTCAAAGGTGTAGAAAATTACGCGTCCTGGTCATTTGAAGTGAAAGCTTACCTACAACATGAGGGGTTGTGGGAATGTGTAGAAGCTGAAGAGACAGACGCAACGAAACTAATACAGGCAAGGTCAAAATTAATTTTATTAGTGGATAAGACAAATCACCATCACATCCTCGAAGCAGTTACTGCCAAAGATATTTGGGCAAAGCTTAAAGAAGTGTTCAGTGATACAGGGTTGACACGAAGAATAGCTTTATTGCGAACCTTATTAGGCACCAAATTGGAAGAATGTGATACAGTAGAGACGTATGTTAATAAAATAATTACGACAGCACATAAACTTGGCGAATGCGGCCTACAGGTGTCCGAAGAGTGGGTAGGTGCTATATTGTTAGCAGGACTTCCGGAGGAATATGGTCCGATGATAATGGCACTCGAAAACTCTGGCTCGAAGATAACAGGTACTGTAATTAAAACTAAATTATTGCAAGAGGTCAAAACAGGCCCGAACAAAGAGTCAGTTCTTTTAAGTAAAACAAAACCTAACCTCAAAAAGAAAGGTCCTCGCTGTTACAATTGTGGATTGCATGGGCATATTGCCAAGAATTGTAGGAGAAATAAAACGGGAAGTAACGCAAACGAATCAACAAACCATGGCACGTTTTTAAGTACTTTTAGTGTCAGTATCGATAATAATGCAATAAGAAAACACGATTGGTACGTTGATTCAGGGGCTTCAGCCCATATGACTTGCGATCAAAGATTTCTTGAAAATATTTCTAAAATTGAATCAAATATCAATGTAGCAGATGGCACAGAAAAAGCTGTCAAAGGTATTGGAAATTTGTCTCTCAATGTGATGGGTTACGAAGGAGTAAATAAAATTCAGGTGAAAGATGTAATCTATGTACCAGATTTATGCACAAATTTACTGTCCGTCAGTAAAATTACCGAAAAAGGGAATTCTGTACTTTTAATGAGGCAGGTTGCAAAATTCTGAATGAAAATAAAGAATTACTTGCTACTGCCACACTTGTGGGAGATTTATACAAATTAAATGTACCCAAAGAAATTAGTATGACAGTAACAGAAAACAACTTTAATTTATGGCATCGACGAATGGGACATTTGAGTATGCAGAATCTAGTAAGATTGAGAAATGATCTGGCAATTGGTGTTAACTTTAGTGAAAGTCAAAAAGACTTGTGTGCAGAATGTATTAAAGGGAAACATTCCAGAGACCCTTTCAAAAGCAGTCAGAAGCGTGCACGCCAAGTATTAGAATTAGTTCATTCCGATGTTTGTGGTCCTATAGAAATTCCATCTAAAGGCGGAAAACGTTATTTTTTGACGTTTACGGATGATTATAGCAGGAAAGTTTTTATTTACTTATTAAAGTCAAAAGATGAAGTCAAAACTAAATTTAGAGAGTTCAAAGCTTTGGTGGAAAACCAAACAAATAAGAAAATAAAAATTGGCGGACGGATAATGGAACTGAATTTTGTAGTGAAGACATGAATAAATTCTTGAGGAGTGAGGGTATTATACACCAGACCAGTGTACCGTATACACCGCAACAAAACGGGCTTGCTGAACGGATGAACAGAACAATAATGGAGAAAGCAAGATCCATGCTGTGTGATTCTAATTTGGACAGAAGTTTTTGGGCCGAAGCAGTGGTAACTGCAGGATATTTAATAAATCGCTCACCAGTCAGCGGTTTGGTATCCACACCTGAGGAGGCATGGACTGGTCATAAACCGGAGCTGAAGCACTTAAGAATATTTGGTTGCAAAGCAATGATGTACGTCCCGAAAGAAAAGCGGAAGAAATTGGATCCAAAATCGACGGAATGTGTTATGGTTGGATATTGTGAGCAATCTAAAGCTTACAGGCTGTATGACCCCAAAGCAGACTCTGTTTGGAAGAGCAGAGATGTGAAGTTTATGGAGGACTTACAAGGACTGGTAAGTACTTCATCAGACAATAATAACGAGCTGTTCTTGTTCCTAGACGACCAACAAGTCGATGAAGGGACAAAAGATAAACCTGTAGCTGAGAATATTCCTGAAGATGATCACACTTCAGTGGGGGTCAACACAATCAATAATAGCAGCCAAGATGAAGAAGAAGTAGATTCCGAAACGCAAGAGGAAGACGGAAGAGATTCTGATGATAGTTATAGACCGAATCAATCTATCGAAGAAAATCAAGTAAGAAGGAAAACTACGAGAGAGCCAAAACCCAAGCAATTTGATGACTATGTAACTTACATGGCACAAAGTATTGAATTTAACGACCCAATTACAGTTGAAGAGGCCCTAACTAGCAGTAACAGGCAGCAATGGTTAAATGCCATGGATGAAGAACTCAAATCACTAGTTGAAAATGACACATGGGATCTTTGTGATTTGCCCAAGGAAAGAAGGCATTAGACAATAAATGGGTGTTCAAAACAAAACGTGATGCACATGGTAAAATTTGCAGATACAAGGCAAGGCTTGTTATCAAAGGATGTGCGCAGAAAAAGGGCATAGATTATGAAGAGACATATGCTCCTGTAATAAGGTACAACTCAATTCGATATCTATTTTCCTTAGCAGTAAAATATGATCTTGATATTCATCAAATGGACGCAGTTAGTGCCTTTCTGCAAGGAGAATTAGATGGAAATATATACATGATTCAACCTGAACATTTCAGAACGGGGCAAAAGGTATGTCACCTGAAAAAGTCGATTTATGGCTTAAAACAGGCAAGTAGAATTTGGAACCTGAAATTAAATGGCGCTCTGAAAGAATTTGGTTTAGAGCGAAGCGTAGTCGATCCATGTATATATTATCAGATCAAAGGAAAAGACATACTGGTAGTTGCTGTGTATGTAGATGACCTGCTGATATTCTCCAACAATGTCAGACAAAGAGAAGAATTGAAAATGAGCTTGTCAAGACAATTTAAAATGAAAGATATTGGAGAAAACACGTCATTGCCTGGGCATGCGAATTACAAGAGACAGAAACGCAGGCAAATTATGGTTGGACCAGGAATTGTATATTCAAGAGGTGCTGAAGAAGTTTAACATGGAAGACAGTCACACCTGTGAGTACGCCATTGGATCCCAACCAAAGATTGACGAAAGAAATGAGCCTAAAAGTACTGCTGAAAGATTAGAAGTAGAGAAAATTCCCTATCAAGAAGCTATAGGCAGTCTGTTATTTGCCGCACAGATAAGTAGACCTGATATTCTTACGCAGTCAGTACTTTATCAAGATTTAACAAAGATTTTGGAAAACCGCATTGGATTGCAGTGAAACGAGTTATGCGCTATCTCAAAGGAACAACAGAAAAGAAACTTGAATTCAACAAAAGAGGTAATTCAAAAATAATCGGATACTGTGATGCAGACTGGGCCGGAGACACCGATGATAGGAGATCAGTCACAGGATACGTTTTTATGCTTCAAGGAAGTGCAATTTCTTGGTGTACTAAGAAACAAACAACAGTAGCACTTTCGAGTACTGAAGCGGAGTACATGTCGTTGTCAGCAGCGATTCAAGAAGCAATGTGGTTGAAGAATCTTCAACATGAACTCCAAAAGGTGAACGAACCAATGACAATTCGCTGTGATAATCAAGGTGCGCTTTGTTTGGCATCCACGCATAGTTACAGACCAAGAACCAAACACATTGACATTAAATTCCATTTTGTTAGAGATGTTATAGATAATGGTAATATAGATTTAGAATATGTAAACACAAAAGATATGGTAGCAGATTGTCTAACTAAAAGTTTAGTAAAAATTCAACATTCACTTTGTACAAGTTTAATGGGATTAGTATAATAAAATTGTTTTAGTGGGGGTGTTAAAAATGGAAAATAATTTTATATATTTAAGTTGGCAATATTTGTATGAGGTTGGTAGCTTTTAAGTAGTAGTGTTTTTGGTTAGTAGAGGATTGGACCCCACGTGCCAGGTGGTGGTAGTTTATGTAAGGTTTTATCCAGTGTCAATAGAAAAGTGGTGACAATAAAGCATTGCACGTTACAGAAGTGTTCATTTTATTTAATCTAACAACAGTTTTTCCCGGCGAACGTCCACCAAAGAAGGCGAAGACGATTCGCAACGCATAACCTTAATTGATTATTTGGAGAAGGGAAGGACAATCACGGTACAGTACCATGCTGATTTATTGGACCGATTTGACGCTGAACTAAAGAGAAGAGGGCTCCACCTATCGAAGAAAAGAATACAATATTCGCCAAAGTTGACTCCCTGTGACTTCTTTCTTTTTCCAAACTTGAAAAAATGGCTTGGTGGAGAGCGGTTCACGTCAAATGAAAAGGTCATTGCCGAAAAAAAGGCATATTTTGCTCTATTATTTGAATGGCGCAAGAAAGCTGGAATATCGTTAGACTAAGTGTATAGAGCTACAAGGAGATTATGTCAAGAAATAGATTTAGTAAATGCAAAACAATTGCCTTGTCTTCTTTAACACAGGTATTTATCATACCATCCTCGCATGCAATAAACGGTAACCAAATTTTAAGCACAGTAGGCGTCTACGCATGGCCATCAATTCAAGTTTTAATATCAGGCTTAGGTTCGAATGGGTTTGTAAGATAATTTTGTAACCATTTAATTGCAACTCTAGAACTGCGTGGCTCGAACAGTGCGCTCGCAATACATGCGCAGCAGTTCCGGAATTGTTCAGAACTGCCGGTTCGAATTAACCTACAACCAATGTTTTACTCCAAGCACGTTGCACTATTAGGTCAGTATAATAACGTAGAAGATCTCCATAACCTTTTCCGAGAAAATGCATTTATATTAAAATGATGCATATTCTTGATATGTATCAAGAATATATACATTTTAAATTTTCATAAGTGAAATTTTAACCCCACTGGGCGTTGTAAGGGGGTGACTGGGTGGTTGAAATCAGTTTTTGTCGTCATATTCGGTTTCAACGCACCAGGAAACCTAATAATATACATATTTTTCAAATGTGGAATTTCAAACCTCAAGGAGGGTTGTAAGGGAGAGTTAGGGGAAAATTTGATAATTAAAACCTTTTTTTATTGTCATATTCGGTTCCAGCGTCCCAAAATACTTGGGGAAAGAGGCGTTTACCCTCTGGGTTTCGACTTTTTTTTTGTGCCTGTGTTATTAGCAGTTTACCTTCTAAAATGTATGAAAAACATAATGTTTCTACTTACATTGCAATCAGTATTTAGAACAGCACAAAATTCAACCGCCAAATCGACTTTTTTAGCGAATTCATTTCGAACACAAACAGACCAAATATTAGGCTCAACAACTCATAAACGTTTTTGTCGCACATTATCTACCAATATAGGTATTTCACTGAAATAAAGGTTTTTCCCTTTAAAAACAGAGAACGAGAATCATTTAAAGCAAAATGAAAAGAAAAGACAGAGATCGAAAGAGAAGCTCCAACACCGTTGACGGCGTGACCTATTTCTTTCGGGGCTTCCCAAAAAAATGCTATTTTGCAGTTGCCTTTGATGGTATTTTTTTGTAATTCCCCGATTTCGTTTAAATAGGAAATTAGGTATTGATTTTTTTTACTGTAAAAAAATTGAAAAGGTATGAATGTTATTTACTCCTTTTGTGTCATATTTTATTTTTTGCATTATATCTTTTTGGGTTCATGTATTTTTTTTTTGTTCGTGTCCCCCCGCACGGCACGGCCCTGGTAATAAGTATTTTATCGCACACATTGAGGAGATTCATTGTTGGGAGAGTCGATAGAATAAAGGATTGCCTATCATGCTCAATACTCTCTTTTAACGCAATTTTATTGCAACCTGTACGCTTATGGCTTACATTTAATTATTACTAAATTAAATACCCAATTTGAAATCATTGTTATTCTTCCGTTAAATAGGAAACCAGAATCAGCAAATGGTTCTTTAATTCATATTGTTTAATAAACATTTTTGTATTTTTCAATGTCCTATCTAACTAAACTAAAAGTAGAATGCTTGTGGAATAAATAAGGGCAGTGCAAACAAACATTTAAAGTAAAGACAAGTATTTGTGAAATTTGCCAGTTTATATAAAAACGTATTAGTTGTACTGAAATAATGAAAGAAACTAAAAGTAGTATTTATGGAATGCACAAGGGCGTAATATAAACAGACACTTGAAACAGAGGAGAGAACAGAATTCTGAGGAATTGGCTATTTAGGTTTCTTTTGGAAAAAGAAAGAAATTAAGCGGAGGATGGGTGACGAGTACATTTTGTAAATGTTGGGTGCGTCTTCCTATGTGACCGACGCGACGATAGTTTTAAATTTAATACAGTTTATTGTTCCTACACTTTGCATACTTATTTAAGGAAAAATAAACAAGAACAAAGATGTTTTATTATTAAAAACAACCTGATAAAGAAGTTGTAATATACAGATTGAGAGTTGGTCTTATAGTCGCATCTACCTTGATCGGATATATTCGGAACGGGAGAGGGGATATTCGTTGATTACTCAAATGTGTATTAAATCACGTCTTTTAACTGTCAGTTATTTACAGTTGATGTTTTAGTTTCAAAGTGTTACCTTATTTGCATCATCTTGACTCTGTGTTATACAATGGATGCCTTTTCGTTGCAATAAAAGAAATTTGTGATATAATTCTATTATCTAGGCCACTCTATCAGAGTTATTGCCTATTTATTTAAAACTAATTTCGAAAACACTACTGCTTTTGAAACTGTACGTCATACAAGTTATAATTTAAATTTGGAAAATTATGGTTGTTTATATCCGCGCACTTTTAAAGGAGACGCGGAATTATAAAATGAAGAACGAGATTTCTTATTTTGTGTAACAGTAGAAGGATAACTACAATTATCTTTTTGCAAAATAATGAAGCAGTTAAGTATTTTAGATTTCACTGTGCGTAAGATAAAAAAATAAGTATCATTCATTTAAATTATCGAAGACTGGAATTTTGTAAGAAAGTTATGGACAATTGTAATAAAATTTTATTAAAAATGTATTGCTTTCTGATGAATCTTCATTTGCCATACATTGACGTCATAATCCGTCTGTGTCACGATATTGGTCTCGAAATAATAATCTTACTTATGATGCACGAACGCAATATCCCGAAAAAGTTTATGTTTGGGCAGTCATCTTGGATAACGATATCATTGCACCTTTCTTTATAGAAGGAACATTATCTATGGATATTTGCTACTTTTGCAGAATAGCATAATACCTTCCATACAAAATCTAGAAAGTTTTACGTTAGACAGAGTATGGTTTCAACACGATGGATGTCTTGCTCGTACTGCTGCAATTGAGCGAGAATATTAGGGAAACACTTTCAATGTGCAATATACAATTGGTATAATACAAAAAGGGTAATACGTCAAAACGCAAACGTCATCTGTGTATGAATGACAGTTAAGAGCCGTGACACAATTAACCGAGAACACCCCCTCTTCTGCTCCGAACGCATCTGATCAAGAAACGTGCGACCATAGGACCAACTCTGTTATATTAAGTACAATATAAGAAGGCACGTTGAGTATACAAGCGATATTCACAAATGTGGCACAGTTTATATCGTGTTGGTCTTGTGTGCATTGTTATATTTTTTAACAGAACTAAAAACTACTATTTGTACGTTTTCCTTAAACAAACAGTTGGCATTTTTTAATTTTATAGATACATATGAACGCATATTCGATAGTTCAAATTAAAATTAGGGCGAGAAAAAACCTATTTTATCAATACGGAGCATTAATATATGCGTTCATATTACCGTCTTAATTCAATAGTTGTAATAATACTAACGAAATTTTTGATATTTCGAACTACTTGTATTTTAATTGGCGCGAATTATCAAGAACGCACTGTATACATAATATATGTATAAATATGCGTTTATATTACTTATTGAACAATACGTTGTAATCCGACACCAAAATTCCTTATATCCTCACATACGATCAATTCTCGGCCTGACAGAAAAAATAAACAATTTTTATTTCTCAATATAACCTCCCCTTACTTCAAAACATTTATTACAACAATCAATTAATAATTCTATACCCTCGTAAAAATAATCTAAAGTTTTTCCCTCAAAATGTTGTATTACAGCTGCTTGCAACTCACTACCGTCCTTAAAACGACGTTCTATCAATTTCTTTTTGGATAGAGGATCATAATACAGAACCATTGTTTCATCTCCTGTGACAACGGACTCCAAAATCGGTTTCGGGTTATCTCCATACATGTTTAAAAACGAGCGCGTACATCCGACCTGACGTTCACGTTGAAGAGCAGAACGAAGATGCGCTACCCAACTTGCACTAATCTTATTCATACCCAAATGGTTATGGAGAATTCGGCGAATATTTGTTTTAGAAATATTATACATCACTGCTAATTCCTTCACTTTCAAACGGCGATCTGCTAATACAATTTCTTCAATAATTGAAATGTTTTGAGGCGTTATCAGTTCAATTTTACCGTAGAATATGAAAGAGATATATCGCCATAATCGCCCTCTAAACGTTGTTTAATGTGATTAGGCATATGCCCTTCTTTTGTTAAAAATTTAATGACCCCGCGGTACTCAATTTTCGTTACCCGAGACATTTTCATGCACTAGTCACGTTGTTTGGCATTATAGTGGGACATCCACCTGAAGGGCATGCGCTTATACTTCAATTTATCAATTTCAATTTGATGTCAATATTCGTAAAGTATAAGAATTTCATGTAGGATTTATAGAATTCGGATTATTTTCGGTTATTATTCGAATTCTGGCACTTTGATGATTTATATTATAAATCTTTTATTTCTTAAAAAAAAAAACTCCATTAATGTTATTTAATGAGGGATAATCAAAATTCCGGGTTATTTTCAGTAATTTACGTTTTAAAGGTATTATTTGTAAAAATGACATAAAAGTGATAGAAAAATTACCTTTCTGACAGAAAAAAATTTTTCGACTGATCATTTAGGAATTTAAATTAAAAACTCAAACGTATTTGAAACAGTAAACTCAAGAGTATTAAAACACTGTTAAAACTAAACAGAAACAGTTTAAAGAAAATAATCAAGCAAATCTAACCAAAGAAAAGGATTGGAGGGGTTTACCACAAAAAGGACATCAAGTTTTAACTGAAAAAGAGGATATCGGGATTCAGAAGAGGAACTTAAAACACACACACTACACATACATTAATGTAAGTGAATCATTCAAAATTAATCTGTAAGTAGAGCGTTGGAAATAAATGGAATTTGATTGTCATTTAATTTAATATTTCATACCTTTATATAAAAAAAAACATCTCAGTATATAATGTAGGCCCCACACATGTGCAACTATGAAGCAACAGAGTTTGAACATGCTAGAACCTGTATAAGCCTGTCAGGCTGATAATTTATCGCGCCTACTTCGTATGCGGGTATATGCGTACCTACTAATATATTACATAGATTCTCCCGCATACCTGTATATATTTATAATATTACCATGTTAGAGAATACGTGTATCGTATACTGGAATGCATACTGGGTAATTCTGGTATTACTAATATTCACGTATAGCTTTAGGTATTATAATACCGTTTGGTGAAAATATTCATAATAGGTGATATCGCCAAATATATGTATCAACCCAATTCAAGCCTCCACTCAACCCCACATGCCATTTAAAATTTGTTGGCTCCCCCCATTCTGCAGGGGTGTGGAAGTTGGTGATTTTGTGGTTAAATAATAGACTTTGTGATTCCATTGCATCTTTATAAATTGAAATCCTATATTTCAAACCATGCCACATTATATGGCTTCCATCGGTGAATACTGAAAAATCGATATTTCGTTGATTTTATGGATCTAATTAAATTCAATACATGAAATAAAACTCAAATTAGACGCTGGTAGGATTGGAACCTACGATTCCCGTTTGCCAGACAGGCACTTGTAGGATCGAAACCCTTAATTACTTAGATGTCCAATACCTGCATAAATATATATCCATCGAGATGTTGCAGTACACCTGCGGACATCAGCATTGAAGCAATCTAAGAGACAAACGTAATTAAACAAGGGTTTGTGATTAATAGTTCAGATTTTAAAAATATGTATATACATTTATTTTAAAAAACGAATAGTACACTAAACTAAGTCAATTTTCTTTTATACATATAAATATTACAATATGGACACGTTACTGCATTAAATTCTTTTCCTATTTCGTTGTGCGCTACACAGTCACATAATAAACACTTGTAGTCTGGATATTTGGCAATCTGCATAAATGATATACCACATTTCATATCAAAATGTGCTGGTTCACAACTGACTCCCATTAATTTTTCTCCACAGATTAAGCAATCTGGTGTTGATGGATATTCTAAGTTATCAGCTTTTAAAAGTATATTTAATAACACGCTCATAACATTATCACCAAGCTCCAATTTCAAAATCCAATCCTCGACGATAACTTGTTTCAAGAAAGAATGCAGTACGAATACGTTATGGTAGTGAAATTCACTCAAATGACCACATAAGTCGTGCAACTTCAATAGATGTAGCATTCTATTGATGGCCATTTTGATAGTGAATATTTGTAGAATATCTTCATATGATTTTGTTAGCTCACAAATATTTCCTGTCTGTTCATAGATTACTTCTGATAATTTGGAAAACCAAAATAATAATCGCAGTTGGTATAGTGACATATTGTCATAGTCTTTCTCTAAATTTTGCACATTTGGAGGTAATTGCTTGTCCAGGAGAATGTTGCATCTGCAAAAAACGTAAGGCTTCGTAATCTCATAAAATATTTAATGCAAATTCGAAAGTGCAATAGCTGTTGCTAGATGTTGATTATAAATAAAAAATAAATATGTATGTACAGGGTAAGTTAACGCTTTGGGGAAGTCCATTTATTTTCCAAATAAAGATGAAACTTAAATTTAACGCATATGGACGTGTATAAAAACTAAAGTGCGGACAATCTAGATTCCTATCACGTATGAATCATTTTACGCACGCGCTGAAACAGAGGCGTATACTTTACGAACCCAGTTTTCAAAGTTTTCCAATGTATACTCTTTCATATATCGATCGTTGCAGTTATTCGTGAGACACCTATATACGTCTCTGTACACACGTCAAATTTAAATTGTATTTTTTGTTGGGGAACAAATTCATAAGCCGTGGACTCTCCTTGTGTATTATCGTTTTTTTCATGTGAAATTCCAAATATTTGTTAATAGTTACATCATTGTCGGGCAGCGTCTGGAATAAATTTCTGTACTCTGTAAATTGCTTTTGGAAACCAAATAACATTTTAAAGCTTCGTTGCCACTGGAACAACTTATAGCATATTTTTGTTGTTTTCGGTTTCCCTTTGTTGCGTGTTTTGTAAATTTTTAGCCGCGCACCAACTTTTTGTTTCCACCAATGCAACTTTAAAATTGACAAAAATGTCGTCATTACTGTGGTAGATTGCGAAAGTGCAACTCAGTGTTTTAATTGATGTGACAAGTTGCGGCCACAAGGAGAAGGAAAATCGGTTATTACCCGCGGCGGCATATACATATTGTACTATCATCGAAAAAAAACTGTAAAAGAGAACACAAGTACTGTGTTTTGCATTTCTGCAATTATAGCTCTTGGAATCCTATAAACACTCACCTTTTATAGTTTTTAATGAGTTCAAGTACTAACTCGTTTGTCTACTTAAACGGCATACTTTTTTATATTTTTAAAATAACTCTATATTGTTTCACCCCTCGAAGCAAATTCAAAAATCGTCTCAAAAATTATTTGTCGGCAGTTACTTTTTTATTGCCACTGCGCCAGCCGACATGCGGCGACTTATTTCTGTTCTGGCGTGTTGCCGATTATTCCTTTGGAGATACCGGTCGAAATGGAAACCAGCGAGAAGCAGAAACAATCAACATTTGTTTCCGAAGCAAGAAGAAACTTTTGGAAACATTTAGGAACATCTAGAAACATTTTCGGAAACAAGCAACAGAAACACAAATCTTGCCCAATGTTTCTCCAGTGGAAATGTAGCTTAAAGTATTGAAATATCTTTCTCGGGGGTTCTACTCAAATTTTGTTAAATTTTCTAATTTAACTCTAATAAATGATTTTTGTAGGTTCGGGGGTATCCCTAGATACCCTTGCGGCAATTTTGAATCAAATTAACGAACTTTAAGATTTTTAAATTAACTAACCTTGAAACTTTCGAACGATGCCACTGTATATAAACCCTCTGTTTATATACCCACTACAGGAACTGCCTGCTCTGGATATTTAACCCTTTTCTCTTTCCTAATAAGGACTTTGAAAACACAACGAACACTTATCTTTGGATTGGATTCAAGACAAACTTTGATTCAACCAAGGCCGAATAAAGATTGATGAAAATGTAGGGCGTCGTTCCTCTTTCTTTTATTTTAAATCGCGAAAGACCGGCGATTGTTTTCTTTCACAGCCAATTTTGATAATTTACCCAAATAGAAACTAACTTTTCGATGACTTTCAATCAAATGATATTAGCATACGAGAACGAATGCAGTGACTTAACCGGGAGGTTGTTTGTTGATGATTCTGTGGTCCAAACTGTCACCAACAAGCTTTAAAAGAGAAAATCCTGCTAATTTATAGAAACCTTTCAGATTAAGATTTAATTGATGAAATATTATCTGTTGTGCTTTGCAATTTATGCTGTTGCTTATTCCAGACGATTTTTACATTAATTTGGAAGAAATAAGTGAATAGAAAATTTAATAAACGAGTAGATTTGTTCATGATACCCCACACTCGTCATTATCTGGACTTATTATTAAATTCTACCGTCCTCGCCCCAAGGACGGTTGGCTGAGGGGGGATGGTAACGAAGAAATTTACAATTATCCTCGCAAGAGGGATTTTTGGTTGCCAACGAGTGGCCAGCCTGACATTTGGTCAGTACCGAAGTGACAACCGAGAGAAGTTGTCGTAGATACAACGTTGATCATAACATAACAGTATATACTGCGTTGGCGGATAGATGCCCAGATTTATGCAAAAAAAATTATTAAAGATTTTGTTTGTTTTAAAACTTATAAACCACAGTAACCTTTGAAATAATTTTCTTGATATTACGTGAAATGGCTGTTTTTGTAATTTTTGAAGCAGAAAAGCGTACGATCATTAACCTGGGCAAATATGCGGTAACAGCCAGAGGAGTGGCGAGCGCATAAAGGTTTACACATAAAATAGAAGGTAAGAAATAAATTATAAAACGTACTGAAACACTTACCGTTTTAAAAGTCTTCCATGAAACTACAAACTGGGTAACATCTGTTAAATATTTGAATCATTAGATATGTTTCCACAGCTGTTTCAGTCAAGTGAGTACGACGTGCGGAATAAATGTTTTTTAATGCCGAAAACGACCGTTCGACATCTAGCGATGTTATATTTGCATATTTAAAATAATCTTTGAAACAACTTAATGCATCTTCACACGCACCTTCACCTTGTCTTAATATAAGAAAATCGAAGTCTCTCTAAAACACTTTGAAATTTTCGTATTACACACCAATTTGTTTCGCCATCTATAGCGCATAACTGTGCGTGAACACATTTCACAATTTGAACAGAATCCACTAGCGACATCCAAACATTTTGTAATTTTTCTATTCCCTCCGCTAGTCCGAAGTAATTGTTGCGAATAGTTTGTAAATCTCTTTTAACCTGACTATCTTGAAATATTTCCTGGCTTTTCTTGATTGCTGCAGCTTCTGTCTGATTGAATTTTAAAACTACCTTCTTTACTTGATCAAAATATTTGTTGTGGTAAAACGCAGCTTGCAACCATGTTCCCCAACGTGTAACAATCGGCTGTGGTGGTTCAGGTAAATCAGGACACAGTTTGTGAAATAGTGGGGTACGTTTCGAGGACATTAGAAACACTGCCTTTGTACTAGCAATCAACGCATTTACTAGTGGAAAACACGTAGGAATCGTTTGTGCCGCAAGATTTAGAGTATGGATTTTACACGTTACATGTTAGAAGTTACCACTGTGTTCTTTAAGAGATCGGCCCAAAGAACGCATGTTTGCGGCACCATCACTCATAAACATTAAAAGTTGCTTAGTTGAAACTTCAAATTTGTTCAATGAGTTCAACACCACCTTTAAAATCTCATCTCTTTTGGAAGCAAGTAAGAAGGAGGGTGACGGTCGATGTGGTTCCATTGTACGTACCATTACATTAACCACAGAATGTTTTTGACGATCTGTTGTTTCGTCCACACACAACCACAGTTTTTTATCTTCAATTCCGTTTTCATTCTTTTATCTATATGTTCACGAGCAAATGGCACTACATTTCGTATCGATATCCGACTAGGTAATTTACAATCCGGATATTTATTCCAGAAGGAGACAAATGCTTCTTTGTCTAGTAAACGAAACGATAGATTACATAAAATAAGAGTAACACATAAATCAAATGTACATTTTTCTTGGTCTCGTATGCCACTTTTTGCAGAAGAATGCTGTTTGCTTTCGATATGACGTTGACAATGTTTTCTGGACCAACACATTAAAGCGATTTTACAAACTAGACATTGAATTTTAGCGCCATCAAAAATTAAGTCCGGCATGTCCACTATAAAATTTTTAACTGTGTCTGCCATTGGTCATTTTCCCTATGTACCCAACTGCGACATTTTTAAAGCAAACATAAGCGTACAATTACGAAATAAATTACGACAGCCTTCATATACACAGAACTACTAGCATACAGCATCGATTTAGTACTGACACTGTGAACGTGTGAAATAAATAATCGCCGACTCCGCACCACATATCTACTACACTGACTGTTACCGCTGTTTACCCAGACTAATGATCATTCCAACTAGATATTAGATTTCAATATTTATAGGAAATGTAGCTTAAAAAATTACAAAAGTCGCCATTTTACACAGTATTAAGGAGTGAATTTAAAAAATCGGATGTTATTTGTGGGTTTTAGGACAAATAAAAACTTTTATTAAGTATACTTTTTTCATAAATCCATAATAAAAAAACTTTCTTCTTGTACCACCTATCTCACTACATAGTCATTGTACATGTTAGCTTTTTTTGTGCTACTGCTTGGCAAAAAAATAAAGAATATTTGCAACATTGTGACTGTGAGTTATATGACGTTACATTTTACATTGTATAGTATTATGTGTGCTTACCTTAAGGCTTCCAAACAGTCCCAATAACACTTTAAGCTATTAGTTGTATTGTGTAACAAAATGTCTAGAGGATCTTTAGAGGTATTAATAAATACTACTAATTTATTGAAATCTTTGTCATCTTTGGTCTCAGCAGTTTTGCAGGGCCCCGTTAAGAATATAAATAGAACACGGTTGACAGAAGGTACGAAGTTTAGTGCTTGATGTATGTACCAATTAATGTTTACATATAAATGTCTCCATTTCACATTTATTTTTGAATTTTCATATCCAATGACTAATTCCTTGGTAGCTCCGGATAAACATACGACTACTAATTTGTTATCTTCGATAATCTCAAGAGCTGCAAATATTCTTATTTAAGAAATCTTATAAATACAAATGTATTTAGAAAAGCATTCTATTTACCTGTAATAGCAATATTTCCTGCGTGAAATATGTGACTATCGAAAGTTTCAGTAGTCTCTTCATACATTAGAATTATTAAGTCGCTCCCTTTGACAATTAATATGTAGCCTTTATCTTGATAAATAAGAAATTTAATATCTTTTATTGAAATTTCGTCTGCTTCTGACCACAGAAGCAATTCACCGTTAATAATCACCCGCTCATTATCAATATTTAGTTTTACACAATTTACTTGACCTTTAGAATTCCCAACAAATAGTAGGGCTAAAAATAAACGTACGTTTGTACTATTAGCAATCTAGTTACATTTCTACAGTCAGAGTAATTATTGGGAAGAAATATAATTTCTTAGAATATTTAAAAGAAATATTGTAAATACCTTAATAAATGTTGAATTTTGGTTGCTTCGCATTATAGATAGCGAAGGTATACACGTTGGCCCAGGTTTCACCGGGGTGCGAGATATATTGTATGTAGCGTGATCTGGCATACTTGCATTTATCCCTGCCGGCCAGCCTTGCCGCGCGCAATTGCCGTAGCTCTGAGAGGCCTATCTTACGCACTCTTTGTTTATCTATGCGCTCGCAAGGTTCTAAGAAGTGATTGTGGATTTCGGATACACTATGTTAGTTTATACAACCACAGAGAAGGTATAAATCATTACATGGTATCTTGCCGGAAATTCCTACCAAAGCACGGCCGATCTACTTCCCATATAGTACGTGGATCGTCCTATACCTTCGCATTCGACCAAAGCGTTTAGGAAATGTGGCTGCGTGGTCGGGAATTGCCGTAAATGCCAACAATTAGAAGTCTATTTCTAATCATTTGGCTTTGAGGCTGTTCGTACATTCTCAAATCCCTCTGCTTCCCGAGCGGGAGGAGCGAGAAGTGAAGGTTTGTTTGTTGGTTGAAACGGGCGAACCTTGCTCTAGCCGGCAAATTGCAAACGAAATCGGTGTTAGTAGAAATACTGTGAAACGTATTTCGAAACGCAACAAATACAAAAGTTACAAAGTTCAAATTGCCGGGAGATTTTCCCCTTAATAAAGTAACATTGTTAAAATTTCAATTTATTTTGCATTATTATCGAATTTATTCTTCTTTAGTTTAATTTTATAAGAATCGTTTATTTTCCTACTTTGAATTACTTTTTCGTTCTCCTACATCGCATAGCAGAACAAAATGAATATTAGAAACTGTAGTTTCTAACATAATCTGAGAATATAGAAAAATTACGCAGTAATTCTATATTAACACATTATGTCAGAAGGCGTTGAATTACAATATTATGTGATTGAGCGGACATGCCTGTTTATAATGTGAATGCATACCGCTGCTTGCTCTATGATATACTGCAACTGGATGGGATTTCTCAGTTAGACTCGTATGCGCTGTTGCCATTCACAAAAGCAATCCCTCGTTCGTATCTGGACCAACGTGTATAGTGATGGACAAAATTCTGGAAACACCTAAATATCTCCAATAATATTTCAGGTATTGCTATGGAATTCAGTGTTTGACGGTAACTAATTCTGAGGACTAAAATGGAAATTTTAGGATTTTTTTCTGACTTCCGATATAAGTAGAAGTCACCTTCAACTTTGATATTGTAAATGAAACATCCGTATATATTTTTCATGTTCTGATGGAGCACGATATTCCAATTTCAAAGATATATAAGTTTCTATAGCTTTAATGATTTTCTACAAAGATATTAATTTAAATTTGTTAAATTTTGACAAGCGATATTCCACAAAGAAAGGTACCCAACCCGCACTTTCAGAATTTAATGAAACTTGGGTGGTTTGTAGACCTTATAGAACTATGTAAAATGCCAGTTTCCGTTTCTGCTGAGAAACGGTTTTGAAGGGTTAAATAGGTTTTTGGAATTTTTTTTTTTCGTTTCTCGTGAATTATTTCCTATTAGATGCTTATAAAAATTATCGATACGTTTAGATGTTTAACATTTTTAACGGGTTATCGAAATACACTATATTTGTTGCAATAGAGGCTTAATGGGCGTGACCCCCACCTCCACCCCTAGATACAAAAGGGTGTGTATCTAATTGTGTGGTTATTTTACCCACTTGGGCATACCATTCAAAACGGATCTATGCTCTTTTTTGTCTTAGCGCCTTCATTGATACATACAACAGCCATAAATTTGAAGACGCAAATAGGACAGTTACCAAGAATAGTTTTGACATTTATTTACTACTGGTCAATTACATTTTTAAAATTATACAATCTATACCAAGCGACAAATCGTGTCATGTGCTGCACACTGTGGAGAGTTCATCTGATGATTGATCCGAGACAGTGATAAGCAAGTAAAATCGTATGGTGTTAAAATGATCTGCATCTGTATCGATACTGCTTACTGCGACATGTTTAGATTATGTAATTTGCATAACCAGTCAAAACCAGTCAAAAAATTACAAGATGGTATACAAAAACCCGTTGAATATTATACAATTACTAATATAACATATGATTACCGAAAACGACTGCGACACCGAAGCAGGCAAGAGCATGAACTTCACGACGTCATAAAAACATAAGATAATGTGTGTAAAGTGGTTTTACTAGATTAGAATTTGACGGAAAGCGGTTGACAATTGGTGACAAGTGAGAGGAAACGAAAATTGGCATTAGAAAGTGTACAAAACTGCTTCAGATAAGTCAAATCCTTGCAACAATTATAGAGATGGGAAGGAGTCATATGGTTGGTTTAAAAATGGCTGCTTTTGGTAACACTAATGACGGTATTTTTTGTAATAATTATTCTATTTGTAGCGAGCCTGCTTTTATAATGTTCAGGATGCAATCAATTTTTATGCTTTCCACAATTTGTTTGTATAATATGAATTTGTAGCACGTGGAATCCACACCTTAAATATTCAATTAAAATATTGTTTTATAGAATAACGTATACATGTGTGTAACAGCTAATGGATTTATGTATACCAATGCTGAAATACTAAACTCGGAATCACATCTTAGCAGTTCTCTTATTTAGTGTTAAAATAATAAGAGCGAATACCGCGTATAGTCATCTTGCAAAGTCAGTGAAGGTGCTAAAGCAAAAATGTATAAGTTTGCTTCGAATGGTATGCCAAATTAAATACAGCCACCACAAAAACAGGTACACACGCTTTTGTATGTATAGAGGGGTGTTGGTCGCGCCCATAAAGTGGTTACTGCATCAAACTTAGTGTATTTCGATAGTCTTTTAGAAATGCTAAATGCCTATATGTATCAATAATTTTTATGAACATCTAATAGAAAACAACGAAAAACGCAGAAACCCTGGATTTTCAAAAATCGATTTATTTAAATAATTATATTTTCGTATTTGTGTTTAAAATGGTCCAACTGAGTGAGAGAACGAATTAAAATGTTAATGATGATTGGTTACCATAACCAATAATAGACCAATAAATAGACGACGACAATCGTTCCATACTACCGCGCGGATGGATGTTTCATATATGTACCTTAAACTTAATTTTGATTTTTTTTTTTAACTTTTGTACGTAAAGAAGAAGAAAGTAAAATTTCATTCTGCCTATACAGTCATTAACAGTAAGTTATTATTAATCCCGCACTTTACGGCTCCCATTTCATGCAATCACTGTTCATGTACAAAAACCAATGCACCGCTGCCAATTTTCATTTGCTACTTTAATTCTCATTCGAGAATCGTTTAACGAAATTTAGATATTTTAATTACAAGTACTGAGTATTAGTTTAGTTTTTCTCTATTAAAACCAGCAGGAAAAGTTGGTCAAATGGACGCAGAGTGAGAAAAGACAATTAAATGATCAATATTGCTGAAAATGTTAACAATGCCATAGGTCACAGCGTATATGATAGGTTCATTCATAAATTTACCGTCCGGTACCTGCGCAGTGCAAATGAAGCGTTCCAACTACATTATATACCATGCCTTGAACGATAATAACAGTGTTCCAACTTAACTTTGTATCGTACAAGTACCAGTTACTGTACGGTCATATCGGTACATCGTATCAAGCAAGACCCGTTTGTACTAACATGCGCAATGTGAATCTGTGCCAATAGAAAACATTCATATTGCATGTTACATCCTTATATATCATTTTCTTTCCCAATAGCGATACACAATCGATTCCAAAAAGCGTTCCAACATCTACGACACCATGTACTAATTCACAAACAATGTATATCTAACGCACGCGCAATAATCGATGTGTGAACTGGTACAGGTACCGTACAGAAATCGGTAGTTGGAACGAACCTGATAGGACATGTTCCTACTACCAGCTATGTAAGTCAATCATTACTGCCCTGATTGGAGGGACGTAAGTGCGATTACGGGTTATAGTATCTTTCACATAGGATATAATGGAATTTTGCGTCTTCATGGACGCAAAGCAATAATACATTAATATAGCGATGTATGTCAATACACAACAAATTGACAACTTTGATAATTATATAAGTATACTGGGTGCGCCATTCGTGAGTCGTCGGAGTTTAACGTGAAGATTACCAAAAATAGAGAAATTATATTTTCTGTACGTATATAGTATACCACATTGAATTTTTTTAAATTATCTACAAATATACAGGGTGTTAATAATTTAACAGGATGTGTTTATAGTGAAGTTGCGATGATCGATGAGACCAGTGCAGTAGCAAAACGATAAGAGCAGCGATGAGAGCGGCGATAATAGCCATCTGTGGGCAACGATAATGAACAAAATAAATTAATCGAACTGTCAAATTTTGCTTTAATCCGCTTTAATCAATTCTAGGAATGGATATCGAAAATTTAATCACCTAAAACCTTAGGCCTCCAACATGAGACCAAAAAAAAACAAAATCACCATAATTGCTGTTTTAGACAAGCTATGGGATGAAGTAGCAATTAAATGAACAAGTACACGTATGTTTAAAATATTTTCATACTCATTTCATTATTTTCATATTCATTCATTCAATTGGTTTCTTGAGGACCAGTGCTATTTAAATTATTCATATTGATTTAATAAAAGGCTAATCCTCTTTGTTTTTATTTATTTAATTGTGATCATCAACCGCTCCTCAGACACAATTGGACTGTGATGGTAATTACACCATTTTATAGCGCATTCGTTACGAATATTTACGAATAGAATGTAATAGAGTTTCTGTTCATTCGCATATATTCGCGAAATTTTTCTAGGTACTTTCTTAATTTCAAATATAGGTGATGAAATTCTCCAAATGTACATCTTTCAGCATTGAAAGGATGTGCAGCATATCTCCGTTGCCGAATGCCTTTACTAATGTAATATTTTACCGCATTCAAACTTAAAAACATTTCTACATCAGTCATTTTTTTTGTTTTAATATTTATTTAACAAGCTTGTTATGTAAAGATTACGGGACCAACAATAAATATTTTGACAACTGTCAAAGTGACGCGCTTGTCGAAGCTTCATAAACGCCATCTGCGATGCATACTTTTCGATACTTTTATCGCTGCTCTTATCAACTATCATAGCTATCATTGCAGCTTCACTAGAAACACACCCTAAGGCGTTTTTCAATAGGAGAAAATATATTGTCCACGTTAAAGCAAAAATATTGCATTGCGAATTTCCGAAGGCTAATAAAGTCCATTAAATTGGAGTCCATGATGATAGTACTACAAAATAAACATATTTACAAGTACGATAAATAGTAAACGTACCTATTGCTGTAGTTGTAATACTTGTAATTGTTCCATTTGCCCATATAGGAAGCTTTGAAAAGACTGATCTTTAAATGACAGCTTCAATCAACAGAACGAGCACGAAATGAACAAATCCATTATAAATCACTAAAAACTGCAGACAAACATTCAAAACTGAACAGGAACGCAGTATAAACATGGCGAATGGTTTCTAACTGCAGTTACATTGTTACAAACTTTGAAACCCTAGTTACAGTTAGATATAGGTCCAGTATGTCTATGAGAGGGCCAAAAATAGTTTTCTCGTTGGATCAATCATAAATATATGTGTCGTGTTGCATTTTGTGTTTTCAGTAATAAAATTAGTAAATAAATATAACTACTCAGTATGTTTCTTTATAATGTTGTGATTTGACAACGTCGCCTAGTTATGCACATGCGCAAACCACGTGAAATGGGAATTGTAAACTGCAGGATTACCTAGTTAGCTACTGATATTACTAGCTTACCCTTACTTCCTACAGATACAAATTTCATTGCTGTAATATCTACTATACTTGTATCAAACTTTGTATTGAACACATTCATAAAGGTAACATTTGGAAGTTCAAATTCCTTGGATTTAGGGACACTTACTTTCCAAAAAGATAGATCTCCACAAGCATGTGCAACAATTAAAATACAATAATCCCTTATTTGCTCACTCCACGTAAATGCTAGAAGTAACGTGTGGTAAATTACTTACTAAAAATCGACTGTAATCTTACTTGTTGGGAAGGTTTCATGAATTCTGCGCTTCAGCTCATTGAATTGTTCTAAAGGCTTCATTTTTGTACAATTTTGCCATGTTTCCTGGCACATTTCTATGTACTTTTGGGATACATCAAAGACAGAAGAGAATTCCTCATGGAATGTATTATCAATTGTCTTAGTTACAATTTGTACTGAACCGGTATTACTTAGTGTAGCTAAAAGGCAATCGTAATCATTTATTATTTGAGGTGACCAAGTTGACTTTATTATTTTTGGCTCTACTGGATTACCACCGGTTAGTATAGGAGACAGCTCTGTGCTTAAAATTCCTTCATAAAAATTTTGCTGTGGTAACTCAGTTAAAAAAGAATTTATATCAATACCAACATTCAGAGTTAGCATAAAGTTGGATGGCGATATGGAAAATTTCTTAATGGCCAACGAAGTCGAAGAATTTTCTCTGAGAGGTTGTATTTGATAAATATATAACGAAGAGCATGTCGTAATTGACATACATCCGTTTTTTGATAATTCACAAGAATACGTTCCCAACACTTTACATGGTAAGTCAATATCTTCTATGAACTTTAAATACAGTGCCATCTTGATTAACTTGAGTAATTAACTTTTATTAATTTTTGTAACTACACTTTACTGTTTGTATTCGTCTTAATTTTGTCAATCGTTTTTAATCAGATTTCAAATGTTTTGACTTGGTTATGTTTGGGTTGCTCAAATCTAGAAAAGATAAGAATACAAAAGCCACTCTCCTTTTCTAACTGGTTATGGGTTTCAGAGTCATCTAGAGGTGCCCTGTGGCTTTAACTTGTAATTAGAGTTTATCGTGGAAATAGGTTTGTATATCGGCAAAGCGCGTTTTTTAAATTCTAGCTTGAAATCCATTAGAATGCTTGGCTTTGGTAAAGACTTCGCGGAGTTGGAATTTTTTTCTGCTGAAACACGTTTGTGGCGTTGAATATGACCCGAAACAATAAAAACTTCTTACCGACAACGCTTATTAACAATAATATTCACAATTAAAGTTTCATATCTTCGACATTTTACAAGACGTAATATATTTTTAACACTTCTCTTAATGACTGAGTTCAACAATCTACAGCGCTATAAGCGTGAAATGCTAGCGGTTAATCGCGGATAATGCTAGCGTTCAATCGCAGGGTCGCAAGTTCTGATGCAGGTCAGGTGATATACTATTTCCCGGTTTATTTAGAGTTGCACTTGAAAGAATATTAACTAAATATCTCCCTACACGTCCCACTGGTGATAATAAAAAATATGACAATACTACTGCATATCGTCGGCCTAATTTTAAAACTTCGTAAGTTCCGTTTTGGTCATTTTACAGGAGAGCATAAAAACCGTCTCATTTTTGGGATGCCACTTATGATACGTTGTTTTAATAATGTCGCTATTTTTAAAAACGACTTACCAGGTTTTAAAATGTAGAATTCAAACTCCTTAACAATAAAATGCCCGTACCTCAATTTTGTCCATTTTCGGACTTACGAGGTTTTGAAATTAGGCTGATGAATTATATTGTATTTTACTGAATGCAGCTATAGTAATCCATATCATATTGCTAAATTACGCTTTGGCAAAGAGTGTACATATGTATACTCTTTGGCTTTAGTAAGGATTTTTAGCGTGCCAAACATCATATTGAGAAAAAGGTATACTCCGATTTTCATCTGTAATTAAAAACCAACCGTTCTGGTCGGATTTGAACCCCTTCATTCATTTGTTCTTTAATTTGCTGTTGATTTCTTTTATGTAAATATTTTTTTTTAATTTTTTGGCCAAAGCTACGACAACAACGCGGTTCCAACCCGGAAACCAAGAGTACAATATTATTGAAGACCGCGAAAGCCTACGGACCAAATTAAAAATATTGTCATTTTTAAAGTCATTGTCACAACACTCAAAAAACGTCAAAATGAGCTCATAAGAGTTGTCCCAGATATTCATGAAAGGGATAGTACTTGTACATTTAACTTTCTTAAATAGAATGTCCAATTTAATAGAGAGTTTTCATCTTAGTTGAAAATAAAATTTTAATTGACCCGCAAATTTTAAGTTTGTTTTACGAATTGAATAGCGCCCTAAAGCGAACAACTAACCGAAACGACTAGCTTATTATTATAAACTCTAGATGGCCGTACGAAACCGACTAGAAGACTACCAGTTAAATATTCAGTCTGCTTAATTTTAATTACTCATTAATTTTATTATCCTGTTCTAGGTTTATTTCCGTATTATTTTGTGCTTATTCTAGGAATATACATCATTGTTTAGTGTAACTTTTTATAAATGTTACACAATTGGTTTTGCTTTATACACGATTTACTTCCTAAAAATACTCTTATTACTCTGAAGAAGAAAACTTATTTTCATTTAGTTTTCTATCAGTTAGTTATTGGTGGTGGTTTTACAATTAATAAATTTGACTTGTTCATAGAATGATTTTTGAGAGATTTATGCAACATACGCATATTCAATTCTTATAATAAAAACATTGAAGTTCAATTCGCACGAACTAATTTGAATTTCTCCGATACAAATCTTTATCCTTGTCCTATAAAGCAAAGCTGTAAAATGTTATTGGGTATAGACTAGAGCAACGCAACTGCGCTGAAAGCCAGTGGCGGACGCATAAAAGTTTACACAAAATAAATTAAATGTGATACGTGCTCAAACACTTACCGTTTTAAGAGTCTTCCGTGAAATCACAAAGTGGATAATGTCTATTTAATATTTGTAACATTAGATATGTTTCCAAAGTTGTTTCGGCAAAGTGAGTGCGGCGTGAAGAAAAAGCGTTTTTGTATGCCGAAAACGAACGTTCTACATCTAATGACGTTATATTTGTGTAACAAATTTGTCTTAATGTGCCAAAATCAGAGTCTTTATCTAAAACACTTTCAAACCTTTCTAAAACACAAACATTTCTTGCGTCTTCTATCGCGCATTGCTGCGCGTGACATGTTGAACTATTTGCAAAGATTCCACTAACGACACCGAAGAATTTTGTAGTTTTTCTATCGCATCCACTAGTCCCACGTAATTGTTCTGAATAATTTCCAAATCTGTTTTAACTTGACTATCCTGAAATTTCAAGCGGCTTACCTTGACAGCCGCAGCTTCCTTTGGGTCGAATTCTAAAATCACGTTCTTTTTATTCTCAAAATATTTAAGATAATAAAATGCAGCCTCTAACCATGTTCCCCAACGAGTAAGAATAGGTTGTGGTGGTTCAGGAATACCGGGGCATAGTCTATGAAATTCCCGAATACGTTTTGGGGATTTTACAAACACAGCTTTGTATGTGCTATTAGAGCGTCTACCTCGGGATAACATTTTCTGATACTATCTGCTATGAGACTGAGAGTATGAATTTTACATGTAATATGCAACAAGTTAGCACAATGTTTTTTAAGAGATCGACCTACAGCAAGCATGTTTCCGGCACCATCCTCATAAACATCAACAGTTGATTTGTTGAAAGTTCAAACTTTTCCAATGTATTTAACACCAACATTGAAATTACTTCGGCAGTGCATTGTTGTATTTGTCGGGAAGCTAGTAAAATTGAGGGTGACGGTCGATGTGGTTCCATTGTGCGTACCATTACATTAACCACAGAATGTTTTTTACGATCTGTTGTTTCGTCCACACATAACCACAGTTTTTTATCTTGCAATTCCGATTTAATTCTCTTCTCGACATGCTCACGAGCAGACGGCGCAACTCTCTGTAATGTTCTCTCACTTGGTAACTTAAAGTCCGAATATTCATTCCAAAACGAGACGTATGCTTTCTTCCTTAGTAAATGAAATGGCAGATTACATTCAATAAAGGTAACACATAAATTAAATTTAAATTTGTCATGACCTCGTGTGGAATTTTTTTTTGAAACATGCCCTGCACTATTTACGTACCGTAGACAATCACTTTTCGACCAACACATTAAATCTATTTTACACACTACACATTGAATTTTGGCGCCATCACACTTTAAATCAGGCATTTCTGCAAGAAATTCTCTTATTGTGTCAAACTTTGGTCGTTTTCGCGACGTAAGAAACATTTTCAAAACAAACGTAGAACTACGATATAGTATACGACAGCATAGATGCATACACAACAGATCGGCTTTCGAGTCGCAGTTATACTGACGCTTATACCGAATTGTCCCGGCCGTGTTTATTTTGTGTAAACTTTTATGCGCCCGCCACTTTCAGCGCAGTTTGCGTTGCTCTAGTATAGACACACACAAAAGTATCTATTTTATCTTGTCTGTGGTACGGGGTTGTTCTTTTCAAGTAATAATAAAATCTAGGTATGAATTAAACGGAAAATATGCTATTTACACCTCTTCGCGTTGAATTAGATTTGTTGTAGATACTACAGGTTAATTATTGTTTGCCTCTTTGACAGTTTTACCCTTGGAATATTGCTGAAACTTTTCCATTTGAAGTGTCGTAGATGGTACATGAATAATAATAATACAGAATTCAAATTATGTGAGTACGTAGTGAAAATTATATTTACCAAGAAACGTCCTCATCTATTTTCAATTTATTCTGTTTTTAAACAAAACTGATAAATGAACAAGTGAGATCATGTTTATTTATGTATGTTTAGTATGAACTTTTCTATTGTGCAGTAAAACGCATGTTGTTTGATACAACTTTATTTAGAATTATTTACACAATTTTAAAATCAGAAATCGATACATTCTTGTTTAAGTCACTGGGATCGTTTATCTGCATTCGCGATAATGAATTAATTACTAAAATGGCACAAAATCATATATTGAAACTGTACATAGACTGAGTAAGTGTAAATTATAAAATTACTTCATTCTTAGTGTACTATTAAAAAAAGTTATCATTAACACTAACATTCGGTTTGAAATAATTATTAACAATAAGTAAATACAACAAATTATAATTGAATAGAAGAACTTGCTAAATACATAATAAAATATTCAACGACAATTTAAGTATGACACAGTATATGATACATTGGAAGCTTATCACATGCAAAATTAAGTGAAATGGCAGTTAAGGTGCGAGCTCGAAATATAACCAAAAAATTATATTTCACTGTAAATACAACAATAGGAATAACACAACATTCTTGTAATCTAATAATCGGATTGTAACAACCTAGCTCGTTCCATCTTTTTTATGGCTTTGTTCATTTTCTTTATAGTTGCCTGCATTATTTCTACTGTTTTTTCTAGTTTATTAATTCGATCCCGCAGGTTTTCGTTTTCGAAATATTCTGTATTTGTTAATGTCCTGTTATCATATGTTGGTAAATTGTTAGGAGGAAAGCTAATATCATCATACAAATGTCTACGATTACGAGCATTAAGTCGACTGATTGTGTTTAGTTGACCTGAATATCTGCAGTCACTGCAACATTCTGACCACATTCTCAAATCTACTTTAGGTATTTCGGAACAGTCAATATATCCGCCTTGCTTTTTAGGAAGAATAAATACATTTGGTGCTATTTGAGTTATATTATCGCCATTGTCACATAGAACACGAGCTAGTGAATACTGTTTAATCTGTGTCAATTGTTCAGGTTTAAATGTAGATGGATTTTCATAGTAAAATCTATCACCATCTCTTAGTCTTCTGAATTGGTCAATCAACAGGCACCTGAATAGCGGTCCAACTCGTCCTCCTTTAACTTGGTCTTCAAGAACACCACCGACCCAGACATCAATATTGCCAGGATGGCCATATAATTCCTGTAGTTTCCTTCGAACATTCTTATCAGTTATTTCATATTGCAGATCGTCGAATGAATCAACTTCTGTCATATTGCAAAATTTCCGAAATTCAATGTACCCTGGAATTGCATGATCTCTTGATCTATGAATGTTAATAGCAGCTAAATCTAATGCTACTGCATGTGCAGACTTGAAAAGTTGTTCGGTTAATTCCGTATTTAGATTTTGGTCGGGTTTCTTTAATTTCGCTGGCACTGCAAATAGGCCTCTCAACAGTGGATCAATACCGCCTTCTTCAACAATTCTCCATGGAGAGAAAAATGCCTTATGCAAAGGTAGATTTCCATCAGGAATTGGTTGAAACGATGAATTAAGTCTGTGTAGAACGGGATTGATTAAAGTATGACCAAAACGAAGGGCTGCAGTTGCAAACACATTAGAGATAGCAGGTTCAAGCCGCGGATTATATTCCTTGTATTCTCCTAACATTGTCATTCCTTCTTCACCTATGATAAATGGCAACCACAGCTTATAAGTTATATGCTGCATGGCAGCACCAACAATTTTTCTTGCTTCTTGATATAATAAATCGCCCTCCCAATGAGGATTCAGGTATCGTAGTTCTTTGGCAAGTCTATTATGTTCCCTCATCCAAATAGTATGCATAGCTATGAGGCCAACCTGTTCGTTCGCTCGAATGTCACCTGCTAGGAAACAATTTACACTGCTTTCGCTCAAATTCCGTCTACAATCCATTACTTGGTTGTCACCATAGGGAAGCAATGGCTTTCCACCTGGGTATGTATGTCCAACTCGTAACCGTCCTAATTCGTTTGTTAAATCCCGTAAGTTTTTCGCTAGATCGTTTGAAAAGCCATAAACTTGTGAGCCATCTATAAACGAAGTCAATTGATTAATTTGTTCTCTGGGTTGTATAGAGTCAAAGAATACGGAAGTCATTCCAGAACCGCAAATGGCAGAGGACCTTACAAAGTCTATACATCGACGATTTTGAATACGCGGATCTCCCGGAGGAATATCAATGGGATAGCATGGGGCTGCATAATCACAAGATTTTTTACAATCAATTCCATCCCAACTTTCGGAACTAACTGATGGAATTGCATGATCTAAATCATGATCTAGAAATTGTCCCCATTGCATGACCATATGTGTGATTTCTGTGTCAGGCGTTATCGTTTTGGTGGCTATCAGTGAGGTGGAAACTAAACGAGAACTTGGTTTAGGATAGCCGTAATATTTCATATCTTTATTCCATCCAACAGGTGTACTGAAACCGTTTTCGTATATTGGTTTTAAAATACGTCTAAATCCGGTCAGAGACGCACCCCACATAGGATGTTGTAGATTGTTACAGGTGCCGTCTATATTCCTGTATTTTGAATGGAAACACATATCCGTACAATTTCTTCTAGTTCTATGAGTCATACAACCAGATAATTGCGCAA
Organism: Dynastes maya; assembly: GCA_029619315.2. NCBI lineage: Eukaryota > Metazoa > Arthropoda > Insecta > Coleoptera > Scarabaeidae > Dynastes > Dynastes maya. The sequence goes on along the minus strand of JAROYE020000007.1, from coordinate 43,956,396 downwards.
TTAAATCTAAATGTTCGGGAGACAAAATTTCTCTATAGTTAAAATCTGAGGTGAAATTCATAGCTCTTCCTTTGGAAACATGCCTTCTAATGTTTACCAAGGTCCTTTCGTAAACTTCAGCCGCTCTAGCCAATTCTCTTGCCGGAGCATTTGGGTACCGAATCAGTCTAAACAAATCAGCGGATCCAGGTGCCTTGTTGCTAAATAAACTTTCGATTGTTTTATTAATAGCTTTATCTACTTCACTACTAGCTTCGAGAAAAGCAATTTTAACGAATTTATCTCCAATATTAATACCACTTGAATTAGGATCCTCTTTTACTGTTACGTAACCAGACGCAGTTACTCTTCCATTATCGTTAATGGCAGTACATTCGTAGCGTCCTTGATCTTCTGCTGCCAAATTATATATGTACAAGTTGCCATTTATCGAAATCTTCCATCTACCTGTCCTTTGCAATTCTGTACCATCTTTACGCCATTGTATACCAGGCGTAGGAATACCTTCGGCTTTACAAGGTATTTCTATTGTGCTTCCAACTAGTGCTTCTAAATCATAAGGTCCGTACACTAGTGCTGGCCGACGATTATTATTTTCTATAATTGTTAATCTCGCACTAACTTCGCGATAACCTAAAGAATTGCGAGCTTCGCAGACATACAATGCTTCATCGGATTCATTAACGTTAATTATTTCTAGCTTGGTATTATCTCTATTCAGTTTAATTCTACCGTCGCTAATAATTTCGACATCGTTTTTGAACCAGATTAGATCTGGATCCGGTGTGCCAACTGCGACGCATTCAAATTTAGCATGGCCACCCAAAGGCACCGAGACGCTGTCTGGATGAACAGTAAACACTGGAACAGCTGTAAATGTAAAACTTTGTTTAATGAATTGCATTTTAATCAATTTAAGTTTGAATTTTATTTGACCGGAGTACACAATATTAATCTAAAAACACCTAGTAATAATAACCAAAAAATTAATGCTAATGGTATTGATGGAATCATTCATGGCAAAAAACAAAGCGAGGAAAGGGATAGCGTAAAGCCGCGAACATGTTTCTGCCAACCCGGTGTCATCAGCGCAGTTCCGTACGTGTCCTTTTCCCTCGCTATTGTTTTTCATCTCTTGAGTATATGTTGCTATTCTCCACGAACAGCATCAATATATATCTTTCCACGCCACCTAGCATTAATTTTTTTGTTATTGTTAATAGGCAATCTTTTCATGTGATTTCTTAACACATTATCGTAAACCTGTAGGAATCGTTTAAAGGTGTAGACATCTTGCGTTAAGCAACCCAGGAGTTGCTCGATAGGTGGTAGGAGTCGGCATCCCGATTTGTTGTCGCTATTCTTTAGACGGCATGACTATGTTTCTCGACGGTAGGTGGCGTGGGGAGATGTATCTTGATGCTGTTCGTGGAGAATAGCAACATATACTCGAGAGGTGAAAAACAATAGCGAGGGTTTACGCTGTCCCTTTCCTCGCTTTGTTTTTTGCCGGGAATGATTCCACCAATACTATGAGCTATATTAGCATTCATTTTTTGGTTAAAAACACCTGTTTCAAATTAATGCATCTCTAGAATGACTAACAAAATATTTTTATTGTTGCAACAATTGTTTAATACTAGTTTATAGTAATATAAAGCGAGTGCGTCTAAATTTATTCACCTTTCGAGAAATTTGTCAATTGTTTAGATCTGGAAGTCTAGATACGTAACGCACAGCTCTTCTAACAAAGTTGTTATAGGTTAAAAAAGTGGTCAATTCATGTTTTTTTCAATTAAAAGGTAAAATTGTACATTATCCCTAGCAATTAAGCATTTAAACTGTAATGATTAAAATTATCAATGAAGAAAAAATAATAATCATAACAGGCACTGAAATCGATTATTATTTTGCAGTATTTTTTCTTTTTTTAACATTCCATAATATGTGCTAACTGTGATTTATTACGGTACTTCAACATTCTCTAGAGTACTAAAAATAAATTAAATAAAACCGAACCATGCGTTAATTTGGAACAGGAGTTGATTTGAAATTTAAGGACCTTCTAAAATAATTATATTTCAGTGCACAGGTAACTTCCAATTTGAGAGGTAATTTCTATAATTGGTCTGATTATAAAGAATTCGGCTTCAACTTAACCAGTGTGAAAACAGCAGCCTAAGGTAGCAGCCAATTTTTACAGCAATATCCGAACGTCCAGTGACATCCGTACCAACGGCGTAATTTAAGATACATCACTACAATTCTATACTAAACAACAAGTGGCATTTACGGTTACATTGGAAGAAAGAGGGAGCATCCTCTATCTATAAATAACACTGTAAATAACATAAAATGCTAGGGGACAATTTTTAAGAAAATCGCGTATGTATAAATTATATCTCCGGTGTTATTCGCCGGACCATAATGCGCTTTGGCAGTTATATTCCTACCCCTATAGAGAGTATACCCCCCAAATATAGTTAATTTGCCGAGGGTCTCTGGGAGTGACATTTAAGAAAATTGCATATGCAAAAATTGTATCTCTGGTATTATTCGTCAGACCATAATTTGCTTTGGCAGTGATGTTTCTAGGTCTATGGGGAAATATAACAGCCACAGTCAGTGGGCTATAAGAAATTAAGAAAGTATTTTGTAAAGAATTAAAAAAGTGGAAGTATGTTACAAACTAAGGTAAAAATTATACCAAAGATGATAGGTACAAAAACTAAAAAATTGTACCTACTTTGCAAAAAAATTAAAATAGTACAAATATTTTGAAAAAGAATTTACAAAATTAAAAAATTGCGTCGTGGTGCAAGAGAAATTAAATTACAAATAAAAGAAAATAAGGAATTTTAAAAAACTAGAAATATTTGGCAAAGAAATTTTGCATTTAATAAGTTGTTTGCCAAAATTAATAAATTGCAAATACTTATCTAATTGATTAGTTAGTGATGTTAACTATTATAAAAATATTCGTGATTGGCGTAAACCTACAGAATCGTGTATCGATTTTATGTAGTTGTACTTTTCGAAAATGCTACCGGATTTTCTGGACAAATCATATTGCGATAGAGGACTATACAGCCTTAGATGCTGGACAGGAGCTTTCTAGCTTTGTAAGCGTTGAAGTAACTTTATGTTTGCTGAATGAACAATCTGATTTCTAACAGTTTTCTGTTATACACTATCTTCTTCGCTAATAAGTCCCCTAATTACCATTTATTTAACATAAATAAAAATTTTGGGGCAATGCCAATTAACGGAAACGACTGCCATTATGTTTTGATAATTTTAAAAATTTCCAAGAAGGAACTCATCTTCTTTGATTCAAATTACTCTGCCAACATAGGTAAAAAACGATACTTTCTTCAAACGATTCCAACAACTTTTGAAACGACAATGTAACTATAAAAGCCAATCTGCAACGGGTTGGAGAACTCTCTTAGGAAACAACATCTTTCAATGAGACAATTTTAATTGTGGCATGTACACTATGTTTTTTCAAACAATTGGTTAAAGCATTGTTTTAGAGGAGAAGGATATGGACGACCATAAGACGGAAATCAAAGACTTGCTCATAAAAAATCCTTCAAATATTGCTCTGAAGTGCCTTTATTGTGCACGACCAATAGAGGACGAATATTTTACGTACAATTAGTCCAGTTGTAATAGAAGTCTACATACCGCATGCTTCACCGACGCATCCAACCCACAAGCTGTCTTCCAAAACAATATCTGTGATTTGTACAGACAGTTACAGCACAAAAAAATAACAGAAAGCGCCTACAGAGTTCTAACATAGCATAACCCCCTTAGATCATTTTTGTATATGCGATTTTCTTAAATTTCACGCCCAGGGACTCTTGGCAAGTTAACCATATTTGAGTACACTCTCTACAGGGCTAGGAATATAACTGCTAAAGCGCATTATGGTCCGGCGAATAACACCGGAGATATAATTTTTAGATATGCGATTTTCTTAAAGGTTGTCATTCAATGTTGTTTACAATTAGTGATTTTTAGGGTATAGAGGATGCACCCTCTTTCCAATGTAGCTGTAAATGCCATTTGTTGTTTAATGAAGAATTGTAGCGGTGTATCTTAAATTATGCCGTTGGTACGGACGTCACTGGACGTTCGGGTGTTTCTGTAACAATTGGCTACTATCATAGGCTGCTATTTTTACACCGGTTTCAACTTACGAATGCTAAATAATAAAATATGAAATACTAATGTTTAAATTTTTCTTGAATAACATTTTAAACCCGTAACAACTTGATCGGGTGTGTTTTGAGCTTCGTAAAAGATTAATTTTACCTATACATGAATTGGGTTTTGTTGTATTCTGTACAGCACACAGATGGGATAGTTTGTAATATTTTACTGCGTAAAAATTTTGAAAGATTCTGTACGTACTTATCGTTTATAGCATTAATCGCTTGAAATTCAAATTACCGTTAATAATGATGTCTGCTGAAGCGCTAATCCTTCCATGAGTGTTTGTAGCGTCGCACCTATAGGTTCCAAAATCGTTCCTCTGAATTGATCGAATTGTTAATGTGCCATCGCTGTCTATGGCGTAATGATTGGATGGTGATAGTATTACTCCGGACTTTGACCAGGTGATGAACGGTTGCGGTACTCCAGTCCCCCTGCAAGTCAATTTTACTTCCGTAGCGCCTTCGTTCGTTGTTATGGACCGCGGAGCTTCAATAAACCTAGGCTTTTCCGGAAGTTCTGTAACTATAGGAAAATAGGGAATATAGATACACATTTTAATAATAATCGGCACACTTTGCACCATACAAATTGTTTTTCTAATTTGGAACAAATCTTTTGAAAATTCGTGGATTTTCGTTGTCTACCATGCGAACGAATGGGAAATAATTTTTTTTTTCTTATTATATCCTTACTCTGAAAGATATTTATAATTACCCAATCTTAACGTCTATCACTAAAGAACTAAAGAAAAAATGTTGACCTGTAACAAAAAACATAACCCACACATACGAGAGTAGTCTGAAAAGATTCGAGTCTCAATATGAAGATGGCGTTACTTGTCAAAAATATGCTCGTAATATAATTGCGCGTGCGTTGAAAGATACTTTTGAAAATGTCAGCCATGTTGGACGCTCATTTGTTGTTTAACAGCCGTTTGCGGCAATCGATGTTTGTATTGGAAAAAATCGAATACTAAGCCGTCATTAAATACTTGCATTTGAAAGGTAATATCGCTACGCAAATTAAAGCTGAGATGGACACTGTTTACGCGGACTTTGCACCATCATTTGCCACCGTGAAATTTTAGGCAGCTGAATTTAAACGTGATCGTACCAGCTGGTTGACGATGAACGTTCAGGATGCCCGAAAACTAACCACTATCGATAACATCGGAAAAGTTCACCAAATGGACGACCATCGAAGTAAAGTTAGAGAGATAATAGAGGCTGTGGGCATCTCGTAAGAACGTGTTTGTCATACATCACTAAAGATTTGTACATGAAAAAGCCATCTGCGCGTTGGGTGCGCAGGATCAAAAACGCGTTCGAATGAACATTTCCGAAGTCCTGTTGAAGTAGTTAAAGTGAAATAAGTCGGGGTTTTGGCATCGATTAATAACTGTAGATAAAATTTGGATACACCAGTACACTCCTGAAGCCAACGCGCAGTCGAAATAGTGGACTGCGAAGGATGAATCGGCTCTGAAAAAGGCAAAGACTGTCCCATCGGCTGGGTAAGTGGTATCGACTGTTTTTTGGGATAGTCATGGAGTTATGTTAGTCGGCTATCTTGAAAAAGGAAAAACAATAACGGGGGCATATTACGCATCATTACTTGACAAGCTGACGGCAGAAATTGCGAAAAAAAGGCCGCATTTGAAGAAAAAGAAAGTTTTGTTGCACCAAGACAACGCACCGTCTCACACTTCAGTGGCCGCCACGGCAAAAATTCACGAATTGGGGTTCGAATTGATAGACCACCTACCCTATCCGCCAGATCTGGTCCCCAGCGACTTTTTTCTGTTTGCTAAGCTCAAAGTTTCGCTCGGAGGATAGAGATTTTTATCGAATAGGCGAATATTTTGAGAAACAATAAAGTGTTTTTTTTTCTATAAAATATGTTTTTTTTTCTTTTCCGGAAATTTTTAGGGTTCGCCTCGTAAGTCTGGTGAAAAAGGTAAAGTTAACGTAAATGATTTATCAATTGAGGAACCACATTAGATCTGAAAAGCTCGCAGTGGGATAGGCCATTATCTAATCTAATCTAATAAAATTATAGTGTGACAAAACAATCGAGGTTTTTCCAACCATAATTAACTTATCGTTAATAGCGTTCGTATTTTTGGAAAGACTTCTTTAAGAAAAAGTTTATTAAACAAGTTAAAGGAATATAAAATGACAATCAGATAATTCAAATCAATTACATGTTGTACTTTTCGTCCGTTTTCATAACAACCGAAACTTTTTCTCAACATGATCATGTTTATAAAGGCAGATAAATCGCAATTGAATGGAAAGAAGTGAAAGGTAGGCAAGGGGGCCATGTTAACTTGATACAAACTCAGATTATACCGTATCCATCATCGAAACTATTATGAAAGTGATCGAAATATTATATACTTACTAGTATTTTTAAAATCCAAAAGTGTTTTCGGTCTAAATACTGTCATTCTTGCCGAACGAGATTTAGCTAAACCTTCCGCATTCCTCGCCACGCATATATAGTTTCCACCATCTGTTTCTCGCGAATTTTTAATAACCAGACTACCATCTTCCATGATTGCCATTCTTTCGTCATCGACTTCAACCTCAACCTCATTGTGCATCCAGGTTATGGATGGAACGGGATCACCGTTTGCATTGCATTTAAATACTGCCGTTTCTCCGTCGGCGATTTCTGCGTCCCGCGGTTGTTCCATTATCTCCGGTGACTCTGAAATGATGTTACATTTATGCATTCAATAAACATAAAACCAAATCGATTTACTAACTGCAATTGAAATCTTTCGTGTTCATCGATTGTAAAGATTTCCCGTACATATTCGATGGATACATACAATTCACTGCGGCGTACAGAGAGGTCTCTTTTAACATTTTCGCCAACCATGCGATACTGCAATCGCATATTATCGAATTGGAATCTAAGCGTAGTCTTTGTAGTTTCGGAAGATCGGAAAGTGTGCCGAGAGGTAAACTTTTAATTTTGTTATTGTAGAGAAATCTAAAAGGTAATGTAACTATGATTATTTCTCCATAAAACATAACGTTTTATATAGTATTGCAATATTACATACTACGTACTTAAAAAATAACCAAAGTACAATAAATAAGTACAATGGGTGTATCCCTAGATATGGAATTAATTATTATTTCCTTTAATTATACAATAGTGCATGTCTAATAATGATCATTGCATCATTAAATTGCTTGGTGTAATACGATTACCATTAACTTCTTTAATTTAAATTATTTACAGTTGATGGTTAACTTAAACGATTTACAATGACGGAAACTTTAGTTAGGTTGCCTCTCTATTTAAAACTTTTCAAAGGAAGGACCATTCTCAGCGTATGTCTTGAGTGGAGAAAATGAGTCAATGCATGTACACGATCCGTCTAAAAATCACGACAGTTTTTTAGGAATGACGGAGACTTTTAAACGCACGTCCTTTTCTTGGTATTTTAAACGGTGAAGTCTTTCATCTGGGGTCCTTGAATTCAGATTTCTAATTACGTTAACAAGATTGAGTTTTTAGTAAGTTCCTTGCAAGATGCTTATATAACGTAGCTTATAAATACAAAAGCTATTTAACTGCTACATTTTATAGAGCCTTATTACGACTTTCCTGATTACAAATAATTTTGTGTTAATGGTTTTTACGAACTTCTTATAACAATTTGAATAGGCAACCTTATTTTTTACCATAATTTATATATGACGCTTTTAATATAATTTAATTCTGAAGTACGCGACAGCTTTGGAAAGAAATATTTATATGTACAAACTGCAAAAACAGGGTAATATGCAGATCATAGCCAAAGGAAACAGGTAATAACCAAAAGAAGTAAATGTTAAATATGTATATTTGGAAGATATATTCAAGATATGTTTTAAATTAAATAAAAACAATAAATAAATTGGAAATGTGTGAAAACGCCTAGTTTGACAGCATCTTAAGAAAGGAACAAAATTTGAAGAGGTCTTTTGACAAGGTATTTGTACACTTTTAAAAAAATATACAGTAGATAATACGTGGGATGGAACTTTAATAGTGACAACACTGCTGTGGAAGCGAAGCGAGACGGAATGAATTATTCTCACTGCTACCACATATTGCTTACCTATCTTATAATAAATGGATTCTTCCTTTCGGATAGAAGCGCATGCGCTATGGCGAGAAACAGATAGCCTTGTATGAGTTACTGATCTAAACTACTGTGGTCTATGTTTTCGTCATGTTCACAAAAAAGGAACAGCGAAGTTGGTTGATAATTCTGTGCTTGTGGTCGCACAGCAAGACAATGTCATGAATGTCTTATTGAAGCGTGTGGAGAAACGGTGTTATTATACCCAACAGTGGCGAGGTGGGTTGAAGCTTTCAATGAGGGATGTGAGAGTGTGACAGATGTGTCTCGGTAAAGTCGCTCTAGAGTCAATGAAGGTCAATGTGCAGGCCGCGTTGCCGCGTTGTTAGACACAGATCGACGTCAGACGATACACGAATTAGGCCACGAGATAGGATTATCGCATATAATTGTGTTGCATATTCTAAAGAATCGCCTGGGAACGAGGAAAATTTCATCGCGGTAGGTTCCCCAACCACAACTTGTTGGAAATGCAGCAATAGATACGATACGATGCCGCCCAAACTTACTTTGAGCGTTATGATCACAAAGGAGACGCTTCCTTACGTCGTATTATTACGCTTGGTGAAACCATGGGCCAGATCGTGCGAACCTAAACTTAAGCACTAATCTAATGAATGGCGCCATTCAAATCACTACGTCAAACAAAAGTTCGTCCTACCCCCACTAGTGTGAAAGTTATGCTGATTCCTGTGTACGACTGTGATGGAGTAATCCTAGCACATGCCGTACAGCAAGGACTGTTAATGCACACTATTTCCTTCAGTTTTTGAAACATAGCTTGAAGCCAGCGTTGCGAACAAAGCGACTTTTTGTAAAACCCACCCATCGTTTTGCAGGATGATGCTAGGGCGTACACGGTACGCCCTGTACTTGATATGTATGTGGATACAAGAACCATTTATTGATATTCGATTCCGAACTGTTCCCGAGATTATGCAAGTAATAGATCGCTCCATCAGAAGCATCAACAGAAGAGGCGCTGCTAAACTACGACTTCCACATCGCTGGCAACAATGCTGGTGGCTATATTGAATGATTGTAGCAGTTTCATACTTGTATCATTTTTGTATTACTAATAAATAAATAATTACCACTATTAAAGTTCCAGCCCTCGTACAATAAATATGATAACTGATAAATAAACGAAGACAAAACCTAAAATCTCAATTTAATTTCCTTTATGAAGGATATCATTGCAAACAGATTGTGTGCCTTGTAGCTTTAATAAGTCATTGTTTGAATTTATACGGTAAATAAGTATCTAGCATCTCTACCAACACTAATTGAATTAGAAAAATAAAATTATTTAGTTTAACAAAGCTTAAACTTTAAATAAACTTAATTTATTCAACACTTACAAAATTGTATTTATCTCCAAGTCTTTAAAGAAAACATGTTAATTCAGAGATTTAGTTTATCATTTCACACTCACTCAAATACGCGTGTTTATCTTCAGGTGTTTTTATCGTAATTTACTTGAATGTTTCTTTCCAATTATTTATTTTTAACTGCGTTAATTAGAGTATACCATGTGGAAATATATATCTTAGTCGGATACGTATAATTATATGGGCATTTGCTTTGTAGTTTAATCCGTCACATCCGAGAAAACAAAAAAAAAACAACGTTATCACTAATAAACTATGATTCTCAGGCTAAGTAAACTATATTCTAAAAATGAGTGGATTTTATCCTATTAAAGGGGTTTCACTCAAATTAAGAGGGAAATTTTTTTGTGGCCTGATGCGTCTGATGTCCACAAGGTCGTAAAGCCCTCCTTGAAATATCGTCTAGAATTCATGAACAAAGTTACTTAGATTATGTAATTATTGTGAAAACTCAGTTTTAATATCCCGCGGCTTCCAACTTATTCCGTGGTCAATATTGTGAAATGAATTATACTTCATACTGCATACGTGCAATGTATAAATCAGTTGGAGTTAAATATTTGGGATGCGATGAAATCGCGGCCCTAGTTGCTATAGCGACGGCACGACGGCGGACCAAACAACCAATCACAATCCAGCCGGTATATACAGTGAGGGCCTAAAGTGTGCCCCCTCATGCTAACTTTTGAACGACAGCAGCTAGCGTTTTTAGAAAAAATAGATCGATTTCTATTTTTTGTAAGCTAACTTTTGCCGTTATCACCATTTCAATTGTATTTCGGGTGTCACCAGGAGCGACGTTAACTTTCGTTTTTTAAATAGAATATCCTATATATTTTGACGTTTTTGGAAAGGTAATCGAAAAGTAAATCCAACGATACCACATATGTTATAGTTTAACTTAAAAAATATGATGATATGCAGTAGTATAAGTTTTGGTAATCTGTTTTCGTTGTTACTAAAGTTGGCTAGAAAAGAGCGCCAAATTGTTTCTTGTGACACCAGACTGATCTAAAGAGCCCGTTGCTAAGCAAAGTAATCCATAACAATTGCCAAACTGTCAAATCTCAATTCCAAAAGCGTAAATTATTCTTGTTGTTTTTTGTTATTATAACCTGCATTTGTTATATGTTCCTTCTTTGTTCTCGTTATTATTTTCTCTCATTTTACCTTGTTCTGTTAATTGTTGTTATTTCTTTACTTTATCGAGCTTTATTGCAATTATTTAATTATGGTAAGTTTCTTTGAATATGTTAGTTTTTGATAGACAATATGTCTATTTTTGGCTTTTTGTGTTGTTACTTTTATGATGGCTTCGGCACGAATCATGTAAAATTGCTGGGTCAATTTTAAAATTACGTAAATCTGGAAACAATTATCACCTTATTTGCTATGGTTGCGCAACAAATTCTACAATAATTTAAATCATATTATCTTCTGTTAAAGCAGTTCGTTCTGTAAGTTTTATAGCATTTATGTTGGCAAAGTTCAAATATTTCCGGCTGTACAAGAGCAGTATTCATTATGTTCCACTTTGTGTAGTTGTTGCCAAATTTAAGGGATATTAAAATTAGGTACTTGATTGTTATCTTATCTGATTCATGCGGAGTCCATTGTAACATCAACAACATAAAAAATTGAAACAAAAACTAACAAATTTAAACAAACCTACCACAATTAATTAATTATAATAAAGTTTGATTAAGTAAAGGAGAAACAACAATTAACAAACCAAGTTAAAACAAGAGAAAATAATAACGAGCACAAAGAACGAAAGTATGACAAATGCAGCTTATAATAACAAAAAATAACAAGAAGAATTTATTGTTATGATTACTTTGATTAGCTACGAGCTCTTTAGATCAGTCTGGTGTCACAAGAAACAATTTGGCGCTCTTTTCTAGCCAACTTTGCGTAATAACGAAAACATTACCAAAACGTTTATTGTAGCATATCGCCATACTTCTTATGTTAAAGTATAATATATGTGGCATCGTTGCATTCGTCTTTCGATTACCTTTACAAAAACGTAAAAATATACAGGGTATTCTATTTAAAAAAAAAGAAAGTTGACGTCACTTCCGGTGAAACCGGAAATACGATTCAAATGTTGATAACGGCAAAAGTTAGTTTACAAAAAATAGAAATCGACCTATTTTTTCTAAAAACGCTAGCTTCTGTCGTTCAAAAGTTAGAATGGGAGGGCACACTTTAGGCCCTCAATGTATATCTTTGGGACGCACAATTTTAGCAGTCCAGTCTTCTTTTAGCTACAAAACGGAGTGTTGTTTTTAGTATAGATTTTTTACGCGTTTTTTACAATGAAAAGTGCCTGTGTTTATAATAACCTTAAAAATGAACAAAATGTGTAATTTTGAAGTGATTTTAATAGACTTTCTCTGCAAAAAAAAAATAAAATAATTAGGTAGTTCCTAGCATCAACTAAAATTGGAACACACATTAATGCCTGCACGGCATTTGCTTACTTGGCCAAATAAATATTCTGATGGAGCTCAGTTCTGCTTATCGACAACATATTGTCGATTACAACGAGAAACTTAGGTTATACCATAGTATAACCTAAGTTTATCGTTATAGGTATGAGGTAGAGAATTCGATCGGGTACGTACAATATTTGTATGGGCATTTGTTTTGTAGTTACTCAGTCGCACCCGAAAGACAAAGAAACACCAGCAGTAATATTATAATGATTCGGTAATACGGTTCACAATGAGAATCCATGAGTCCTCGAAACAGCTGTTCCTGACTAATTAATTAATAACTTGAGTTATGCGGAGTGTACCGATATTTTAGTGTTATTTGCTAGTAATATTCTAATTATAATTTTCAGGTACGATAAATTAGTAAGCTTCTTCATTCGAAATAAATAACTTTTCAGAGAAAAATTAACAATGCCTTTTAGAAATGACTAAAAACTCCAATTCAATCAACCATTAATTCGAATAATCCTTTATAGTCTCACAACGTAGCATTCAACCATAGCGTTCGGGTTGCTTCCGGCCGGTCGGTAGATTAAAACGTTTAACATTTTTATAAAATTTTGTTGTGCTTTTTAACTGGCTCTTAGAGGTCATGGTGACAGCGAAAAAACAAGATATCGTGGTATATTTGGAGAATGAATGGATTTTTCTCCTAATTTTGATCTGCGCTTCGAGAACATTTAAATAATGCTAGTGTTTTTAAAGGAACTTCAAATACAATCCAAAATAAAATTTTAGATTCAATGTTTGGTGTTTGCAAAAAGAAATTTTAAGTCAAATTAAAAATTCTGATTTATTGTGTGACGAAACTACAGATGCAACAAGTTGTTGTCAGATGGTCATTATATTTAGAAATATCTTTAATGGCAGAATTTATGAGCACTTTTGGGGATTTAAACGAATTATGAATGGGCAGCGTTCAGGCACACATTCAAAATAAATATCCTTGTGCACATTATATTCACTGCTATGTCCACCAATGCACTGCACGTATTTTCCAATAAATCTGTCAGCAATTCCTGCATTTTTTAAAGATCATTATAAGGTGAAGGTAAAATTTTATCATAATTTAGTTACAATCGAGCCCCCCTCGACATAAAGTCACGAACCGTCACTGCTTGTGGGGGAACACAGAAAGTTGAGGGATTTTAAAATTATATATGTTTTACGCATGTGTATGGTATTGTGTATCATGCATCGTGACCGCCAATGTTGCTGGTAGGCATTTGATGATAAACGAAAGTGTATAAGCTTTAATTCAAAAGGTAGATAAAGAAGTTATGGCTTAGCATTATCAATATCTAACCACAACTCTAATAAGCACGGGAATAATGAATAGGAACGAGTATTATCAGATAGGTACTCTTAACTTCATGTAACCAAAAACTTCAGCAGCAATTTTTTATTATTGTAATCAATATTACAATATTTGCCATAAAACCAATAATGTATAAAGATAAATAACAATAATGGCAACCGCCGAAACCGATCGTGACACCACGTCAAAGAAAAATGTTCGTCAGAACAGGAACCAACACATCGATTACTTTACGACGTAACAAGGAAACAACACCAAGGAAGAAGATAAATAACACTGCGAAATTAATGAATAGATCTAAACCTTTTAAAATAAAAACAAAGAATCTTTAACATGGTAAAGAAACAAACGAATAGATATTGAACCTTGTATAATACTTAAAATTTAAAACATAGGTACTCATCCACTTTGCAAAAGACGTTTTCTAATAGAACTTTTTTAATTAATTTAAATAATCTTTTGATATCATGTGGAATTACATTATATGTTTTCGATGACCAGAAATCTGCAGAATTTTGCGTCATTTTTAGTCTGTGATAAGCAACTCTTAACTATTCCTTATTTCGTGTATTGTGCATGTGTACTCCTATTTTTGCAAATCTGTGTTTGTTGGATCTTAGATATTTTATAAGTGTAAGCATGCATTCACAAGGTAAGTATTTTTTCATTAGCGAAATGTGGTTTGCGTGGTTTAAATTATTAAGATATTTGCTTTATCTGATAGTTTTCTACTGAAAATGTTTGGCATTCCTTGTACCTCTCTGAAATAGTTTAGAAGTTCTTTAAGCTCCATATTAAAACACAGCAAAAGTATTTATTGTTAGTTAGAAACTATAACCTGGCGAAGCTACATATGCTCTATTTTCATTAGCATAGTAAATAACTTTTTTAAGCAAAACAGATATTAATTTAATACTTTGGCAGTTATTTTTTAAGCTTGTAGTATTGTATTACATATTTTATAATCATCTAATTACTACTGACAATAAAAAATTATAATAAACAATGTAACAATGAACTTACAGTCTCTCCAACTGTGGTAAGTTGGAAAACGTACCCGGTTTAATTTCTTGGATTTCATTATTGTATAGATATCTACAATAAAATCAGAAGATTGATGGGGAGAAATATTCAGAAATAGAGACGGATTTAAACGTTAATTCAAAACGTTTAACATATTATGTTTGAAATCCTTAAATAAATAACGCTTACTTACAAAAACTCTAATTTAGGGAGCCCGTCAAATGCACCTGGCTCGATTTCCTGTATTCTATTGGCGTACAAATACAAGTTTTTCAGCTGATACAGACCAGAAAAGACCCCCTTCGTCAAACGAGTTAAGCGGTTGTTGCTCAGAAGCAGTGATTTGAGATTTTTCAATCCTTTGAATGTTCCTGGTTTGATGTCCTGGATCTTGTTCATTCGCAGATCTCTGAAAATAAATATTGAATTAAGTCAATGATATATAAAGGTGTTTAGTAAATTTAATCAGATTATTTTACATCATTTACGGAATCGGTTTAACGAAAGATTGCGTCGGCATAATTATATAAATAATCCGCTACAGGTGATGCGGTTATTTATTTTAGGCCGGTCAGGCAAGAATAATATGCCTAACATGTACTGTGGGAGACATTCAAAATGAGAATTGTAGCTCGCTACTGCGACAGTATGTCCGATGCAGCTGCAAGCGAAGGTAAACCTTACCTTACGCGATTTTAATCCGCTCGACGTGGAACATAAGTGGAGTTCCGCAATAACAAAAATAAATATAAATCCTATGAAAGGACTAAAGAATTATTAAAGCAAAGCAGTACAGTGGCATAAACAATAAAAATTCCACAAAAATAAAAGACACAAAGAAATGAAACAGAAATAATGTATATAATTATAAATAAAATTATTAAAAAAATAATAAAAAAAAACATTCTAATCCGGAAAATAAAACATACAATTAACAAAAAATCAAATTATTTTATAATTAAGTGATAACTTGTATAAAACCCTCCAGGCGTTTGGACATTGAGAATACAAGACCGTTACATAGTCGGGCAAAACTCAATTGAGCCCATATGTGACTAATATCTTGATGGAGGCCTCGCCTTCTTAGATTTCTATGAAACGGTATATCGTTCCATTGGCGCATCATCTGGGCCCATAGATTTTCAATGAGATTAGGGTCCAGGGATTTGCGCAGCCACTCTATAAATCTTATGATTTTCCAATGTTTGATAACTCGTACTGTATATGTATTGCGAAGTTGTCATTGACGAAATAAATATTGCTTCCGTTTGCGTATGCCAACGGTAGCACGTATAATTCTAGTAAATTAACATACTTCTGGATTTTTTTTATGTAAAATATTTATTTCGCACGAACAAGAAAAATATTATAGCAGCTACAGGAAACGAGAGAAAGGTATCTATTTCTTTTGTTCGTTTTTTTTTAGTTTTGCTATTTCGATTAATATAAATTACCTACATTCATACATTGTATGTTTGTCATTTATATTATTTTTATTTTTGTTGAGCTTTTATTGTATTTTATCGTGCTAATACATTATACTATTGACAATTTAACATAAAATATATGTTGCGGGTGTTTTTTTTTGCTTAGATAGAACTTACGAAAAAGTTAACTATCAAACGAGCTGTCATACTGCGTTCACTTTTCGACATTTCTGATCAATATACTCTGGCAAATCATTATGAATAGACTCACGCTTGAACAACGCTACCAAATTATTCAAATTTATTTTGAAAATCAGTCATTGATTCGCGCAACTTGCAGACGATTTCGTGATTTTTATGGTTCACATAACCATCCTTTTGAGCAAGCCATCCCTCGAGCGGAGGCTAGATATCGTAGCACACATTCTCTACATGATGCAACAACACCAATACGTCAAAGGAATGTGCGTAGTGAAGAGAATATTGTTGCTGTAAACGAAAGTGTGGAAGAAGATCCCAATCTATCCATTCGTCGTCGGTCAAAGCTATCGAGGCTCTGTCCGTCCACTACGTGGAAAATTTTGCGCAAAGATCTTGGCCTACATCCGTATTCAGATTCAGCTGGTACAGGAATTAAAGACACGAGACCATCATCTGCATCGTTCTTTCGTCGATCGGGCTCAAGAGCAGTTGGAAACTAACACGTAGTTTTATCATAAAATTGTGTTCAGCGATGAGTCTCATTTTTGGCTTAACGGGTTTGTGAATAAATAAAATTGACCTTACATCCAGAAAAATGCATTGTTTGGCGAGGTTTACATGCCGGTGGCATTATTGGCTCTTATTTCTTCAAAAATGAGGGCGGAGCTTGCGTTGCCGTCAATGGAGATCGTTACCACACCATGATTAATGACTTTTTGTTTGAAAATAAAGAGGACATTGATCCAGACAAGATGTGGTTTCAAGAGGATGGCGTTACGTGCCTCACATCGACGGCAACCATCGATTTTTTACATCAAAATTTGACGATATTAATTTCGAGGAATGGACCTGTCAATTGGCCTCTAAGTTCGTACGATTTGATACTCCTCAATTATTTCCTGTGGGGCTACGTGAGGTCACTAGTTTATGTCAATAAACCAGTAACAATTGACGCCTTGGAAGCCAACATTGTTCGTGTTATTCGTGACATATGGCCGGCAGTGCTTGAAAAAGTGACCCGAAGTAATTTATCGCATTATTTTTTATAATATTAAGTTCTATCGGGCTTAAAAAAACACATTACTTTTAAAAATCAGTGCTATAGTATTTGTAAGTATATCATGCCGATTCGAACAAAATGTAGTTGGATTAGCAAAATAAATAGTTGCCCCAGGTAAATTTCATTTAACAAAATCAATTTAGTTATTTCAACTATATTGGTTATTCAGTGTATTTGTAATTAATTTAATTTATGATTCGCATTTCAATTGGAGGTATACTGTATAGTATAGGGCTTTAGTGCAATGTACTCTTAAATCTAAATGTAGTCCATCTAGGAAGTCTGTCGTTTGCGGATCAGTAAACCTGTAAATTTCAACAATGATTTATTTTATTTCTACAGAACGATTCACCGCACAACAATGACCAATATGATGTATAAAGGCAGCTTGAAATGCGATCATCCTTGCAGACCATTATACCTCGCGTTCAAATCAAATATTCATACCGTTTTGTCCACTGCTGGACCGTGAACACCAACCTTAATTTTAATTATTTGATAGAATAAAGAAATTGTTATTGAAAATAAAAAAATTCGAAGTTTGAAACAATTTTTTTGATACCCATCAGCAGTTGCCAATCTGTGAACGTCAGATACTTCAATCGGAAATCGTTTCATTATTTCAGAATTAAAAGGGTAATGCAATAAAACCTAAAAAAGGGTATGTAATTCAAAAATTGTCGTCACTTTTCCACACAAATGAACCAAGAACTGTGAGAGATATCAAGAACGTAATCTTTGTTAAAAATGAAAAAATAAGTTTACGAGCGTTTTCTTCAATTTTACTCGTCGTTATTTTATATCAATGATTCCATATATTTTACTCATCGTGTATATGGACGTGGCTTCTATGGCTAACGAAAAAAGAAAAAAGAAGAATCTTCTAAATCTTAAAACGAATATTCTATAACATTTCTTTATACGTTAACACAATACACAAAAAAAGGTTTCCTTTGAATGGGTGTTAACAGTTACTGATAAATAGAGCAACTGCGCTGAAAGCCAGTGGCTGACGCATAAAAGTTTACATAAAATAAACACGGCCGGGACAATTCGGTATAAGCGTCAGTATAACTGCGACTCGAAAGCCGATCTGTTGTGTATGCATCTACGCTGTCGTGTACTATATCGTAGTTCTACGTTTGTTTTGAAAATGTTTCCTACGTCGCGAAAACGACCAAAGTTGGACACAATAAGAGAATTTATTGCAGAAATGCCTGATTTAAAGTGTGATGGCGCTAAAATTCAATGTGTAGTGTGTAAAATAGATTTAATGTGTTGGTCGAAAAGTGATTGTCTACGGCACGTAAATAGTGCACTACATGTTTAAAAAAGAAATTCCACACGAGATTATGACAAATTTAAATTTAATTTATGTGTTTATTGCATGTAATTTACCATTTCATTTACTAAAGAAGAGAGCATACGTCTCGGTTTGGAATGAATATTCGGACTTTAAGTTACCAAGTGAGAGAACATTACAGAGAGTTGTGCCGTCTGCTCGTGAGCATGTCGAGAAAAGAATTAAATCGGAGTTGCAAGATAAAAAACTGTGGTTATGTGTGGACGAAACAACAGATCGTAAAAAACATTCTGTGGTTAATGTAATGGTACGCACAATGGAACCACATCGACCGTCACCCTCAATTTTACTAGCTTACAGACAAATACAACAATGCACTGCCGAAGTAATTTCAATGTTGGTGTTAAATACATTGAAAAGTTTGAACTTTCAACAAATCAACTGTTGATGTTTATTAGTGATGGTGCGCAAACATGCCGCAAGCCGCTTGAAATTTCAGGATAGTCAAGTTAAAGCAGATTTGGAAATTTTTCAGAACAATTACGTGGGACTAGCGGATGCAATAGAAAAACTACAAAATTCTTCGGTGTCGTTAGTGGAATCTTTGCAAATAGTGCAACATGTTCACGCACTGCCTTGCGCGATAGAAGACGCAAGAAATGTTTGTGTTTTAGAAAGGTTTGAAAGTGTTTTAGATAAAGACTCTGATTTTGGCACATTAAGACAAATTTGTGAAGATGCGTCAACAGAACCGTTAAGTTATTTGAAAGATTATTTTACTTACGCAAATATAACGTCACTAGATGTAGAACGTTCGTTTTCGGCATACAAAAACACTTTTTCTTCACGCCGCACTCACTTTGCCGAAACAACTTTGGAAACATATCTAATGTTACAAATATTAAATAGACATTATCCACTTTGTGATTTCACGGAGGATTCTTAAAACGGTGAGTGTTTGAGCACGTATCACATTTAATTTATTTTGTGTAAACTTTTATGCGTCCGCCACTGGCTTTCAGCGCAGTTGCGTTGCTCTACTGATAAGTCCACCTACCTACAAACTAACCAATTATCTGACCCTCGTATATCATTGAAATTACAAAAGAAACGTTTATAGCGTTTGAAACCGTTAGTTTTCGCTTCTAACGTGAATTCTATGTTCCGTTGTCCACCAAAGTATTGTTGGGTACTATGCTTACATTTCTTTCGTCGCTAAAGCCAAATAAATATCAAGAACTTTTCTATTTCTAAAACGTTTATTAATCCAAGATCAACACAATTTAGAGACTTGGGAGTTCTATTTGATTCAGAATTGCAATTTTCAAAGCACATAACTATTTGCAATTCTTCCTGTCGATGCCTAGGCTTTCTTACAACAACCTGTCTAGGATTTTCCAATCCAGTTCTTAAAATCCTATTTTTTGCCTTAGTGGTCCTTAGATTCAAATATGCACTTGTGGTTTGGTACGTTTATCAACAACTCGCAGTTGAGAGAACACAAAAGACGTTCTTAAAATACTTAACTTTAAAAATCACCAGTACTTATGCCCCACGCGAAACAGATTGTAACAGCTTGTTGGAACATAACATGTGAACTACATATAACTGCTCGTCAGCGTCGGGAGATAGCCAGCGCTAAAATTCTGGTCAAAATAATCGCTAATAAAATTGATTCTCCCAACATATGTACTTGCGGAAATTGGGCTTCTTTATTCCTACAGCGAAAACTAATATTTTACTCAAAGCTTCAATAATACACATGTCGAAAAACGCTAATAATTTTTCTTGTTTTTGCAGTTATTTTTGTCTTCTAATAATTCGCTGTTATACTATATATGTATCTTATACCGTACGAGCGAGCGTACTATAATCACCTGATTTTACACGAACTCAGCGCATCTGAACATGTGCTGCGTTGAATGTCACTGTAGAATGTCATTTGCTTGACAAAATTGCGTAAACGCAAATTCACTTGTGCACCTTGCTCACGATATAAACGGCGTATTCGTTCACGTACATGTGCAAGCCACGACTTCGTTCTTACATTTCCGAAACCACATTGTTTACGTTATAAACCGCATATTCGTTCACGTACACGTGCAAGACACGACTTGCTCTCACATTTCCGAAAAATGCCGATTGTGCTGGCTGATCATAGTACGCTCGCTCTTACGGTATATTACTGCGTTTAGAAGTATTCTGCACTTATCTTTTGTATTGTCCTGCAATTGGATGATTGTATCTGTTGGATAATAAAGACCATTATAATTACTAGTATCAGTATTATTATTACTAATATTATTATTATTATTAATAGCCTTGCGCTAGACGCATTTGAAATACTTTCTGTGTTATTATTAATCAACTTATTTGCGGCTACCTACGTCTGGATAGTAGCGTGATTGCAGTAGTACAGTATTCGACTGGTTTTGATTAATTGGAACTCGTACATATAGGTATCATGGATTTGCGTATACGAGGTATGCCCCATAAATTGACTGTATAACCTGTATAAGCCTGACTGGCTTATACAGGTTCGAGCGTGTTCAAACTTCATTGCACATATGCGAGCCCTACACTGTATACATTATATTATATTACGGCTCGAAAAGTAGTAGTTTTTAGTGGCCAGCTAGACAACGCGACTAGTGCATGAAAATGTCTCAGGTATCGAAAATTGAGTACCGCACGATCATTAAATTTTTAACAAAAGAAGGGCATACACCTGATCACATTAAACAACGCCAAGACAGCGTTTATGGTAATTTATCTCCTTCATATGCCACTGTAAAAAAGTGGACAAAATGTTTCCGTTTGGGGCAAGAATTCCTTGAAGATGATGAGCGCCCTGGTCGGCCAATTGAATTGATAACGCCTCAAAACATTTCAATTATTAGGAAATGGTATTAGAAGATCACCGTTTGAAAGTGAAAGAATTAGCAGTGATGCCTAACATTTCTGAAACAAGTATTCGTCGAATTCTCCGTAACCATTTGGGTGTAAATAAGATTAGTGCAAGATGGGTGTACCGCATCTTCTTTCTGTTCTCTAACAGGAACGTCGCACTATGGGGCGAACAGGCCAATATCGGCTCAAAATTCAATTTTGGCAAGTATGTAGTAACAGTAAAATAATAAGTTTTTTGAATCTACGACAATATTTTATGTAGTTCTTTCCGTTAATTTGTTATCGGGCCTCAAAGTTGAACATTTATAAGCAACAGATCTATTGCACCATTTTACGCGCAACTTGGAACTCCTAGTAGAATATGTTATGCGTTGAATCTAGATATTGTTTCTATTTTATTAGTTTGGAAGAATACATATGTGCTGCGTAAAGGGCTACTTTTAGTTCTTTATAGTAAATAACTGCTTCAACTTAAATTGGGAAGCGAAACGATTTAATTGATGAGAAATATAAACTTTCATTAGACATTTAGTAATTAGCGCTTTTTGCCGCTGGTTTGAAATTGCGAATTTTATATTCGTTAGAGTGTCTACTTTAAGAATTAGCAATAAAAACTTGCGCCTACTTGCGCCTTTTTCAAACACTAGACTTCTAACAGAGCGCCGCGTAATAAAGGTTATAGATTATGAACATTGATGTACCTACATGGGAGTAAGTTCACGCAGCATTAGAGATAGTAGGAAAATTTGTATTTGGTCTAATTGGTCTTACTTAATTGGCGTTTGCTATACTTTGCTAAATACGTTATTCATATTGGTATACGTTTATAGTACATAGGTGTCTAGTAAATTTTGTTTGTACCTAATTAATTACCTATTTATTAATAATGGGTGATAAGGTTTACCCATAATAATAACATGTGCCGTCAACCTCAATAATAACGTTTATCTTCGAAAAATATTATTTTATCTGTGGTGTGATTAGTTTATCATTTGTATTTGTGAATATTTTCCATATAATGCGGTTGTCGTTTTAAAACATATATTACATATTATATAAAAGGATTCAAATTCACTTCACATCGTATTACCACTAGTAAGTGCACCGCAAATTACTACAGTAACAAAATTGTCTGTGCAATATAATTTCAAAGTGAAATAAAATGGTTGTTATATCAATCAAAGACTTGTGTATGGCTTTCATCGCACAAGGAAAACATATCTCAACTGCCGAAAAATTTTTAAAAGACAATTACAATCTAACCGAAACACAATTTACTTGTATCAAGTCTAATATACAAAAAACTTTATTGCCCAAATTTAAAGCAAAATGGGCTGCGGTATCAAGAAAGAAAGATCGATTTATCGTCAATAACCAAGACTGGCTAAATATGGAGTATGTCATTGATTTTGACAATACGGAGGGGTCCACACCAGAAATTTCTACACTGTTTGGAAGACAAAGAGGTAGACCATGCAAAGACTATGAAGAATCCTCCGAGTCTACAAAGAAAAGCAAAGCTACAAAAATGATTCGGCGTTCTGGAATAGACCAAATTACCTTCTCATACGTACAAGCACTGAGGTCAATTGGTGAAATTACACATGCAAAAATTATTGAGAAAGTAAGGTATTTGTCCCCTGAATTACAAGATGGTCTATTGAAGTGGCTTGACAATGAAGATCAAGGTGTATTAAGTTTATCAAAAGATGAAAGCTTAGGTATGTATGTAGACTTAAACATACCCCGCGCTCGTTTTTAAACATGTGCGGAAACGACCCGAAGCCGATTTTGGAGTCTATTGTCACAGGAGATGAAATAATGGACGTCGTTTTAAGGACGATCGTGAGTTGCAAGCAGCTGCAATACAATATTTTAAGGGAAAAACTTTAGATTATTTTTACAAAGATAGAGAATTATTAATTGATGGTTGTAATAAATGTATTGCAGTTAGGGGAGATTGAAAAATAAAAATAGTTATATTTTACTAACTTTATTTTTTCTATATCAGGCCAAGCATTTATGGCG
This sequence comes from Dynastes maya, assembly GCA_029619315.2. Taxonomy (NCBI): domain Eukaryota; kingdom Metazoa; phylum Arthropoda; class Insecta; order Coleoptera; family Scarabaeidae; genus Dynastes; species Dynastes maya. The sequence goes on along the minus strand of JAROYE020000007.1, from coordinate 43,932,863 downwards.
CCTACCTCGTATATAGGTAACGACGCAGCAAAATGCATACACATCAATTTTAGATGTCGAACGTTATTCCTGAAAATTTATGCACCCCGAAAATGTCAATGTGCATAGCCTGCGGCGTAAATTTGCAATGCTCTTTGGCCTCATTGCTACCAATGTGAACCTGATGTGAAGTATTTCGTATGGGAGAGATTGCCAATTGCCAAAGAGAAAAACACAGCATCACGTCAAATTAAAAGAGATCAGTGTTGTGCCTGCTGATTGTTATGTACGTTGCATTCATATTACCACAGCAATTTGTTTAATTTTACTGTAGATGCGTATTCAACATAAACATAATTTAAAATGTCACGTTGAGGGCTTCGAAATTGTATAGTAACGAATTCAAAATGTTGTTTAAATTTAGGTACAGTCTTAGGAAAAGTACATTATATGGAAAATCTATACAGTGCGCAACAAAAATCAGCAATATTGAATGATTTCATTCAATTTTACCGCCAATAGGTTTTGAGATATGATGTAATTTTAATTATTTTATTTCTTCGATTGATAGAGGTCGCTAGATAGTTTAGCATAATTTAAAAAAATGTATATGGACCTGCACCTCAGAGTACAGTATTAAGTCCACTTTTTTCGAAATTCAGGTTATGATTGCTCCATTAGTATTTTTTTCGGCTCTTTCCAATAGCGATGCGTATTAAATTATATTTAGTTTTACTTGTGTTATAATGTAATCGTAAGCAGTGATTATACTGACCGATCGGTGCATGGGTTACTGCATTTAATCTAGCAAGGTGTATGTAAACTAGTTTCTAAATTATTTTTCCCAGAATTCAGCTGCTCTAAACAAATTGATTATTTAAAAAGCTTAGACGGTAATAGAAAGAATATATTCATATTCCCAGAATATTCTCAGAAAAACTACGTGCATCTAAAAAAGCCAGGTTTTTGCTATAACGCAAAAGTCGTGTCACTGCTTATACAACTACACCAGCATGTGTGTTTGTTTAAAGCAAATCTGGATTTATATTTGAAGCGCTAATCCGAAAGTAGATTGCAAGAATATTTCGAGTTACTGTAGAAAGTAATGCATTACAAGACCTATGTGCAAGCTCCGTTCGTGTTCGCAATAAATTCTCCTGAAATGTATGTATGTCCGCAATCTCATATATAGTCATTACAGCTGATAAAAATTGTGGCTACACTACTTCATTTGAAGACTTTTTATGCATTTATAGTAGTGCTCGTAAAAGTTCGAATACTTAATCGAATTAATAGATTTGAAATGAGACTTGATACTCCTTTACAGTAAATAAACAACGTAATGTACTTGTAATTTACGACTATCATAAATCTCTAGAAGATAGTTGATCTTAATTTATAGGTAGATTAATTACTAATTAAACTGTTACTGTCAAGACTTAAATCGTAAAAGTATATTTAATGTTGTACGGACAATAATAAAAGTTCAATTTCGATTTGGATATGAAGTGAAAATATCATACGGCACACCTAATTAGCAATAGTTATTTTATAAACGGTACAATACGTTAACAAATAAAAATCATCACGTACTATACCGGGTACGCCACGTGAAAACTATCAAAGATGGAGAAATGAGATTTCCTGTACGTATATAATATACCATAACGTATTTTATAAAATTATTTACAAATATACTGGGTATTTCCAATTTCCGCAACCGCCTTCAACTTTTTTATTTTAAATGGATTGCTATATTTTTTATTAATCATTTTGATAGCCACTTAAATTATCTTTGCAATAATATATGGTTATGTGTATTTTCGATAATTTTTTTTCTATATTACAAATTTTGTTAAAATTTTGACAGTTGCAGACTCTGACGTTTTAAGACCTAGCATGAAGACAATTGTAGTGTCGTGAGTTACTCTTTTGCTATAAGCTCAGAGGCGAACACTTTGTATGTTTCAGGATGCATATGTCGTGCAACATTTATTGAAATTCAAACGTTTTTTTCCGATTTTTTAAAATAGAACGCAGTTTCCAACAACGTAATACTTATTTCCAGTATTTTGGAAGATATTATACTTTTATTGCAAATACGTTTAATATTCGATATGCGTGGCATCTAACAGCTGGATGGCTATAATATTTATGTAAACAAACTCAAATATCAAATGGTGCCTTTTATATTGCCCGCATATTTATCGTCTTACTTACCATTAACAAAATTACATTGTTATATTTATTCCCAACACGTTCTTAGGCATGACAATTCTAATATGTATCACCACATAACGCAGAAGACAATAATAAAGTACCATGGTTCACTTGGTTTTAAAATTGTGAGCTGATAAAAACGCAACCATTTACCTCTAATCAATTGTTCTTTTTTATGCAAATTGTTTAGATTTTTTATAAAGTAATAAGAAACCGTACGTAATACAAAAGTATTATTATTTTGAGTTTCTAGAATACAATTTATATTTTTAGATTTTTTCATAATAAAATAACCTTAATTTAGAAGGTGTTCAAAGATGTCTCCATTTCTGCTCTGTTCATATTCTCAACCGTTTCTATAAATAAGTAAGTAAATTTTATTCTATAAATTTGCACAAGTAAAGAAAAACGCCAACAAAAAGAGAAAAAAAAGAAATATTCAAAACAAAACGTTAGTTAAAATATAATCAATTTGATCTTTTACAAATGTAAGTAAATCTGATTTTACAGGAAAAGTGAATTTAAAAATATGTAAACACTTTACATCTAAAATATTCCTACAAGGAATAAAAAGTGTTTTCGATCAAATGTCCCCTTAATTTGTTTTTAAATTGATTATAAGAATCATTTTTGTAGCTGACAGGCAGGTGATTGTAGATTTTCATGGACTGAATTACCACTCCTTTGTGGATACTAGCCAACATGGACTGCGGAATCTTCAGGAGAAGCCCCTCGTTGCCACGTGTACCATACTCATGTGGAGTCTCTGATAGGAAGAGGTTGGAATTCTTCCTCATAAAACAAGCACACTCAAATATGAAAATACATGGAGTGGCAGGTATACCACTAGCCCGAAAGACATTGCACATGTATCCGTTCTGTGCAGACCGCCCACTGTAGTGATGCTGGTCGGTGCCACTGTGCGCAGTGGAAGGAGATAGCTTAATGCACATGCTTGCATTTTTTCTCCGCGTTCGAGTGTGTTAATCGCTGCCTAGAGGCCGCCGAGTGAGGTACTGTGATAAGTGTTCGTCGGATTTTTGATTTCTCTCAAGATAACTGAACGAGTTGAGCAAAGATACTGTATCAAATTTTGCCAAAAGCTTGGTGATTCTCAAAGCGTATCGGTGGAGAGTGATCAGTGTTCTGGGAGGCCACGTACCGCTCGGAATGTAGCAGTTGTTGAGAGGGTGGAAAATCTGGTAAAGGGAAATCGTCATTTGACCGTACGAGAGATTAGCGAAGAGATTGGGATCAGTAAAGATTCCGCACATGCAATTTTGTGTGGTGATTTGAACATGCGCAGAGTGGCTGCGAAATTTGTGCCCAAGCTGCTGTCGGCAAAACAAAAAAACTACGTCTTGAGGTTACACAGGACCTGCTGGACACTACCAACAGTGATCCTGATTTTCTAAACACCGTGATAACAAGGGATGAGTCGTGGGTGTAGTCGTCGCAATGGAAGCGTCCCGGGTCCCCAAGCCCGCAGCTGGAAGATCTTGAGACTGTGGGATGAATTTCCCCAGAATATGATGCCGCATCGTATTCTAGCGTCAACGTAAGCATAATAGCTAGTTAGTGCTGTCTCTACATCAACCACCATTCTTATTCTGCGAAGTGTGTGTATAAAGATATACGAATTGGCTTACATTTCGAGCCAAGTTGTCTTCGATTAATTGCAGAAAAGCTTTTCTTATTCGCTGCTGCATGTTTTCTACCATTGTAGGGGGTGTCATGTAAACAATGTTTTTTATAGTAAGCAATAGAAACATCACAAGGGGTATTCCGCCGACATTCTTGATGCTAACAATGGATTTCTGTTGCAAACGCCAAGAACAAATGAGACATTCATTGTTGACAACAACATTAAAGCAAACTAATAAAGAACATGTAAATGATTCAAATTACAATAAATGAGCTCTAATAAAATTATAACCAATATTAAAACGCAATGATAGCAAGAGAAATTACGAAAGATAACTTTATGTGGAAATTTTAAGCAGAATTGACGTTTCGTTAGATAGTAGTTTTCCTTTAAAAATCATGGCAGTCTAGCTATTAGATGCCTCGCATATCGAATATTACAAACGTATTTTCAATAAAACTGTAATATCTTCTTAATACTGGAAATATGTATTACGTTATTAGTACTACTTTGAAGGTAATTTTACAAGGAAATTGCTACCAATATCAAAAAGCTTCTATTTAATCGAATCGAAAAAAAAGCGTTTGAATTTCGATAAATGTTGCATGACATATTTGCACCGTCGCAATTACTGGATGTCCAATCCAAAATCAATGAGGATCTATCGCGGCTCTGTACATTGGCAGACACTCATCAGCTGCAAGTGAATCTCGCAAAGTCGCAGGTGATACTTTTTGGATCAAGAGGAGCTCGAGAATATTGTGCTACTAACCTGCATCTGCGTGTTAAGAACCAGTCTCTCATGGTGTCAAATTGTGTAAAAAGTCTAGGACTATATTTGGATAATAACATCCGTTTTCATGAAAACGTCTCCCATCTAATTAGGAAGTCAATACCTCCGCTCAAATCAATTTTTCTAAATAGACACTTACTGGACGAAGCGATTAAACGTTTGCTTTGCGATACTCTGGTTTTGTTGAATTTTACTTTTTGCGATAATATCTACAACTTCTGTATAACCCAAGCTGACGCAAAAAAAAATTGAAATGGTGCAAAATTCCTGTACACGTTTAACGTATGGCAAGCGCTGTAGGCGCAGTGTTAGCCATAAACTGTTGCTTTCTAAGACCTTAAATATGCAAAATCGGCGAATTTTGCACAGCGTACTTTTCTTCATAAGAATTATGCGCAATAAAGTACGCTTTAAATATCAAGAGCATTCCCAACACATTCGCAGCACAAATTTCTTATCGATCTGCAAATACAAAATTGAAGCTTTTAAGCGAAGTTTTACTTATAACATCAGTAAATTACTAAGTACTTATGTAATTGGCTACAGGTACAGCTTTTCGTTGGTTTCGTCATTTATCAGGAAGCAGATCACGGAAGTACTTCTTTCCCAACAATGACCAGCCACCGACTTGAACTAATAACAGGATTTTGAACTCTCTGAATATCGACGCACGCACATGAAACTCTATATTATGTCATTATTTTGTTTTTATATATATTTTTTTATTCATTTTTAATTTCTTATTATTTTTTATAGGCCAAAGGAAGAGCGCCGACAATACTATTTGTATTTAGGCGATGTTGTATGTAAAACCAGTTCTTTTACTGTAATTTTCTTTCTGTTCCTTTTTGTATATGCCAATAAATATATATTATTACTATTATTTAACACCCTGTATACATTTTTACATTACACCACCTTGAAACATACAATGTGTTCGCCTCTAAATTGATAGCAACAGAGTAATTCGTGACACTACAACTGCCTTTATGTCTTAAAACAGAGTCTGAAACTAAGTTTTAACAAAATTTGTAATATAGCCAAAAGTAATTATCGAAAGTACACATAACCATATATAATTGCAAAGGTAAGTTTTAGTGGCTATCAAAATTATTAATAAAGAATATAGCAATCCATTTAAAATAAAAAAGTTGAAGGCAGTTGCAGAAATTTGGAACAACTTGTATATTTGTAAATAATTTTATACGCTATGGTATGCTATATACGTACAGAAAATCTCATTTTCCCGCTAAACTCCGCCGACACACTAATGACGCACCCGGTATATTAGAGCTGCTATCCGGATCTGGATAACTTTGAATCCAGATAATCCAGATATCCAGATTTTGGTGTTATCCGGATCCGTTATCCCGAACCTCAGATCTGGATCCGTTATCCTGAATCTCAGATCTGGATGCGTTATCCTGAACCTCAGATCTGGATCCGTTATTCGATAACTCAGATCCGGATTCGTTACTTGGAACGTCGGATTCAGATCCGTTATTCAAAGCCTCTAATCCGGATCCACTATCAACAATTTCGAATTCGGATTCTTTGTCGGAAATATTGGATCGGAATCCAGTAATCGGATAACTAAACTTGAAATTCTTATTTATCCACGCAATTGCCGCATCCCCTCCATTTACTTCCACTTTCTTGAGTGATATACACTAGAGCTTATTATTGGTAGTATTACCCTATTTCCATGTTGTAAAAATCTGACCTTTGAAAGAATCACGGATCGTTAAAGGGAGCGTAATTTTTAAGTACATGTATATAAGTACCTTTAAAGATTTTATGCCTATCGAAAAGTTTCTATCATATGCCATTTCAGTGTAGGTAATAAGAACGCGTATGTTTATGAAAATAGACGAAATGGGCTATATCAAATTTATGCGATATTTCGAATTGACTAGTTCGAGGGTGGCGAGCAGCTATATAGATTATAAATTAAATTTGAAACGTGGGTGAAACGTATGTCAGCGTAAAATGTTTTACAGAATTTATGTCGTAAGAAATATCTATATGGATCCCATACATACGTAATGTATTGCGAATATCCATGCATATATGTATGTATGTGTTACTGCTTGGCTCTGGCACGTATTACCAGATATAACGTTTCGGCGATCTATTTTTAGTAAAAGTATTTTATAACCTACCAGGGACGTACTAGTTTAAAGTAAGCGCTTTAAGAAATAATTATTAGTATGTACTGTAATATGTGTGCTTGTCGGGGTACCAGATATATGCGACAAGTCCCTTCTCGAGGTACCAGATATATCTGGGACAGTTCGTGTTTGTTGACACCAGATAAATACTAACAAATGTCGGACTCGACTGTCGAGTACCAAATATATACGTCGTGTATATCTGTTTGTATACCTAGATAAATATAACGTCCTTTTCTGTCTTTAGGATATTTCGGTGAACTCAAAATTAGTCAAATTGTGAATTCTTTCTACTCAACTTATCTCATTCTTATAACGGGGATAGATATAGAACGCTGCTTAAATGTTCTGTAAAATAGCGTGAGCTTACAGATTTATTGTATTTGTGGGCTCGGTAAGTTATTTGGTACATCCGCTCATAGATGTCAGCAACAGAGTTAAAGTAATTCTTAAGTGCTGTCAAAAATTTTTTAGAATATTTTAAAACTTTACACAAGTGAACGATTTTTAGCTTTAATCTTTTACGGTTTAGTGATTTGGACGTGTTTATGTTGCGGTATTAAGCACAATGATAATATATCGTCAACCGGGTTGCTTTTGTGGTGTCCAGGATCCAATATCAGAATAAAAGAAATAGGTGAGTGCTATTTACATATGTCAACTTCAATGAAATAATTTCGGAAAAGAATAAACTACATCAAATAATATAAAATTCTGTTTCAATCATATCCTGTTTATATTAATTCAAAATAAAAGATAATTTCTCGGGAAAAATAAACATATAAATATCGGGAAGTGTAACGGTATGAGTTTAAATCTTCTATCATATATGTACAACGGAAACATGTTTTACGGTTATCGGTAAAATGAATTCGGTCTTGTGTTTTCAATTAAAACAAACAAAGTGCTAGCGCGGTTCACGGGGCGGTCTTTACAATGGGGACTACTACATAGTTGAGGGCTATTGTTGTGGGGACTTGGAAATACTCTTCGCTTACCGGTGTGAGAGCCGGCCGTCAAAGTATATCTCTTCGGTGATAGAAAATATCTTCCGAAGGCCAGTATAGAGCCCGACTTCTAGAGAAGATACTTCACTGAACTCACTTCAGTTTACCGTAGTCAGCGTTAACCAACTTGCCCAGCGAGTCTCCTAAATGGGAAACTCGTGGGTTTATATATCCTATCTGTCCATGACGTATAATTTTTTGTTGATGACGTGTGGCGGCCTTGTACGTGACGCGTACAAGTAAAACGTTCGTTACGGCATATCGTTACACAGCTGCGATTGGTTTGCTTAATGAAAAATATATACGGTTACACAAAAATATCATACAGGGTTTTCCAAAATGAACTTATAATCTAAAAGTTAAATTTATACAATAAAAATTAAATGAAATTGTAAGCTAATTTAAAGATTTATGAGAAAAGGTTAAGAGAACAGTTCGTCACAGTACTTGGCTGTTACCACCGATATAACAAGTCTCTTCGATGACGTCACGCTGTTTAGGTGACAATAAAATACGTAAAGCGTTTATCTGAAACGCTAAACAATCGCTCTAAACACCTAATCTCTTCGCGGTAAGCTACTAAAGTACGGTCCACCCCTTAACGAGAGATAATCAACTGGCCGGACTAAAGTAAGCAATCTGTGCATATGACGGAATATAATAATAAATGGCTTAGACGCCCCTCCTGGGGATTTCGCCGCTTCAGATGAAGGTTTCTAGATCCCTTATTAAGGGGAGGATCGGTCCCTGTTCGTTCCTATTCCACTCTTTCACATATCCTTCTCCACTCCGTTCTATCTTTAGCTTTTTCTTTTGTCTTATCGATCCCTATCCTCTTCAAGTCTTCCCTCACTTCACTCATCCAGCTAGATCTAGGTCTTCCCCTCCTTCTTTTTCCCGATGGCTCCCAATTTGTTATTGTATTTAATATCTTGTCCTCTTCCGCTCTCCACATATGTCCCAACCACTTTGCTCTTTGCTGTATCTACTAACTGTAACTATATCTTCTTCACATTCTTTCGCTACTTCCTCATTTGTTCTTATCCTATATTCCAAATTTTTCATTTTAACTGATCCGACTATTGATCTCAGTATTCTTCTCTCCGCGACTCTTAAATTTTCTTCATCCCTTTTTGTCATTGTCAATGTTTCCGCTGCGTACATTATTACTGGTCTTATGGTTGTTCTATAAATTTTTTATCCTTGTATTCTTTGAAAGATTTTTGCTTCTTAGTAGGTGTTTATTTATATGTGGAGCTTTGTTGACTGCCATTGTTTTCTCCTTTATTTCCATTTCTCTATTACCATCATTTGTAATGGTGACTCCTAAATATTTGAACTTGTCTACTCCCTCAAAAGTATACTTCTCCACTCTAATTTTTCTGTTGCTCAGCTCTTTTCCTATTCACATTATTTTTGTCCTGACGGAATATGCACTTTTCTATTTGAGGTTACTCAACTGAAGAAATAGATAAGCAAGGGGCTAATTATCGATCTGTCACTAGCCATTCAGATAGTCAAGCAGTGCTAAGGGCATTGGATTCCATACACGGAAAGCCGAAACTGGCGTAGGACTGCATGAACGCGTTAAATAGTGGGTTACTGAGCTAAGATGACCCCGGGACGTTAGGGCCACCGACGGAACGGACAGTTGCTGACAAAATCCCGAGGCGTTTTGTGGGCGTAGCGTAGGGGAACCCGAGACAGAATGGGATCTGGGCCGGCATGGTGCTAGTATGAGTGGGAAAACCATGATTTAGTTCATACTTTTTTCGTGTAATTGATAGTAAAATAATAGTGTTAAGATAAATTTCTGGTAGTAGTATAGAAAATTAATTGTAATTGCTAAATATTTGGTAATTCTTTTCAGAGATCAGTCCTCAACTAGGTTCTTCCGGAACATTAACTATTCCAGTAACTCCTAAGCGTAAAACCTAAAGATTTATACCTGATATATCCCCGATATTTTGAGCACTTGAAAACATTGACTATCATGGAGAAATGAATTATGACAATTTTATTCATTGGTTTGAGAATCAGCTCCTAAGACATCTTGAAAGTCTATCTATGCTAGTTATGGATAACGCTAGTTATCGTAGTAAATGAATTCAATGTCCTACCGCAAGTTGGAAAAAAGAGGACATCCAGAACTGCGTTTGCGATATAGAGATTTCAAAATGGTAGAATACGGAGGTAGGTTTTGATAAGGAAAATGTCAGCCAAACAATTTATGCGCTGTAATAAATAAAATGAAAATGGTTGTCAATGTCTTTATAATAAACCCTTTGTTATGAGAATTTAGTGTAGCATCCTTTACGTAATTAGCGTTTTAATACTTCATTGCACACGTTCAATCTAAGATGTTCTTCCATGTTACGATTAGTAGTTACAAAATTTTTGACGTTGTTTTACATAACACTTAGTTCTCTTGATATAACATGTAAAAACAAATTTTATTTTATATTATGTTTAATACATCTTTCTCATTTCTTTCATAATTAATATGCTAGGATTACCATTTTAATAAATATCTAGAGTAGAAACACATTTCCGTTCGGTAATATACATACTACAATCTCCACAATAAATAACATTGGGGAACAGCAATTTCGTTGTCTTAAATCTGTGACTTTTTTCAACTAACTTTTGGCCTATGGATCCAAAAATAACCGCAGTTTTTGTCAATCACGTCAACTTTTTAAGCTACAGGATACCCTCAAAAGTCATACAAATTGTGCATATAAAAGAAAATAACGTAAAAACCTACCAAATATACTGTTTATAAAGAATAATTTTATTCATACAAAGGCTATAATAGTTACTGCAACTTAAATTGTGTTCATACAAATACTTCTTTTTTTATCGAACGGTAATTACATATTAAGGCAAAAATTTTCGCTTATAGCTTTTTCTGGAATGTTTAATCTGTGGACATTCTCGCTTGATGCTCCAACAATAGTCAGCCATCATATGTACATCCCATCTACCTTGATACCGTGCCTCCATGACCTTCAAGTCCTGGTGAAATCGCTCACCCTGCTCATCACTGACTGCACCAAGATTTTCCGGGAAGTTAGCAAGATGGCTATGTAAAAAATGCAATTTGGTGCTCATGTTGCAACCTAGCAGTTTGAAGCTCCCCAAGAGTTGCTGGACAATTTTGGCGTAATTCTGTGCTTGTGTATTTCCAAGATAGTCTTTAACAATGTTTTTGAATGCCAACCAAGCATTCTTTTCAATTTCTGACATTGTTCCGATGAAATGTTCATCTGTAACAAGCTGCTGAATCTGTGGACCATCAAAAACACCGGCCTTTATCTTTTCAAAAGGCTAGGAAATGCCGAAATGAGATACTTGAAACAGTCTCTTTCAATTGGCAAAGCTTTAACGAATTGCTTCATGAGACCCAATTTTATATGCAGAGGTGGAAATATAATGTTCTTTGTGTCGACAAGTGGCTGATGTACAATGTTTGGATCACCAGGTTTCAGGTCAGATCGTGGCAGCCAATTCGACTCCACCCAATGCTTCTCACGAGCTCTGCTGTCCCACATACACAAAAAGCAGGGATACTTGGTATATCCGCGTTGCTGGCCAAGAAGGAAGTTAACCATTTTAAGGTCAACACAAATGATCCATTTGTGCATGTGGTATTGCAACAAATCAATGACTCTCTTTATGACTTCATATTCTTCACTCAAACGAACTGAATGGCTTATCGGGACTGAACCAAATAAATTTCCATTGTGGGGGAGAACACACTTCAAGCTCCGCTTTGAGCTATCGATAAACAGTCGCCATTCAGGTGCGTTATACGCTGAAATTCCCAACTTTTCCATTAAACTATGTACGTTATGGCAATACACAAATCTATCATCACTTCAAAAGTATTGTAGAAACGCACTTTCTCTTGATCGAAAATAGGATACCTTAGCTCCCTTTTCAAGCAAGTTTTTCTCGTGCAGTCTTGATGCTAGGAGCTCTGAAGCTTTTCTGGATAGTCCCAAATCTCGTACCAAATCATTCAGCTCATGCTGGTCAAATCCATTACGAACGGAATCATCTTTAGTTTCAAAATCTTCATCGTTGGGGTCATTTTGATCTTCACCAGACTCGTATTCCCGTATTTCCAAAGAAGGTAATTCATTGAAAACTGGCACTGGGATTTCGGCTGAATGAGGCACTGGGCGTATAGCTGATGGTAAACTAGGATACTCTATTTTACATTTGTTTTTCTTGTTATATCCTGACGTTTTCACTATACAAAAGTAACAATCACTTGAATGATCTCTGGGCTCTCGCCAAATCATAGGTATACTAAATGGAAATTTATCACGTGTTCCCTTGGTCCACATCCGTAAACCCTCAACACACTGCTTACACACTTTGTGAAGGGCCCATGATTTATCTTGATCACCAATTTTCACTTTAAAATAGGCAAAATAGACTTGTCTGACAAATGTACTGATGTTTGTCCTTTGACTGGGAATGCTAAAACTGCCACATATGTAACAAAACGAATCGGGGCTGTTTAAGCACTTACGACGTGAACTAGCAGAGGTAGACATAAGGAAAAGTTTCAGTTCATATATAAATAAACACTAAACACTGCTAACCTTGTATATAAACAAGAACTCAGATTCCACGTCGGAATGGGCTGCACTGTTTCAGAGTGACACACAACGTCTCACTACAGTATCTCAGGCGTAACTGAACAAGTCCAGACAAGTATAAACCTCTCGCTGTTCTCCTATGCGTCATTCACCCGGTGCTCATCGGAGAAGGTTAGTGTCAGCCAATAGAAGAGCAATAGTGCTTCCCATAATCCATGCTCGATTTCGCGGAGAGTGGTCAGATTCTCATAAGGTGTAGAGATAAAACTTGACGTAGTAGAAGAAAACTAACTACAGTTTTGAAACTAGCATGCCTAATTAACTATAAAACAGCTCAAAAACCAAACTCAACAGAAATTGTGTTACAAATTGTTCCTCAGTGTAACATAACCTAATTTTTATATTCAATAACAAACGACAAATCATATGACAGTATATGATGGCATTTACGATCAATGGCGTGCATCAATGTTAGGCTGCTTAGTTTCATTGATAGGTATGATTAAATATTAATACTTCGACTTAACATATGGTGAATGCATCCTTTTCTTTCACGCGCGCTATACGTACGAATTACTTAATTCTATATTGACCTGTTTCATAACTGATTCGATTAGCAAGTTCTATACGCTCCTGAAATGTAAAGTTGTATTTTTAACGTATGCACCCCCTACACCTGCTACACTAGATTAATGGATCTAAATCAACCAGGTGTTAGGGGACAATAAAGTAAAAATGTAATGAGAAATTGTCGAAAATGAGCGCAGCAAGCATTGATCTGTGATTTATCGTCTATTTGAAGTATAAATATGCGTGTAACTACAGTGAATGTATGCTCCCTATCGTTCTACGTACAACATACGTATGTGAATTTTACGCAGCTATACTTCACCGTGTCGAGCGGTAATAAATATATGTATAAATGGAAAACATCAATTTCTGAGAGAAATTCCATACAAGGTGTGCTAAAGTTGATTTATAACGAGGATCAGTCGTAGAATAAATTTTAAACTGGAATAAATTGCGCTCCCAGAAAAGCGTTGCAAAACTATACAACGTCTGACAAATTGACCTGAAAATGATAAAACTTTAAGAACCTACTTTGTGTATTCTTTCTGTCACACCTAGAATTCTCTAGGTTGGTTATGATATATGCCGCGACATAAATTTCCTGTTTTATTTATTTACATGTTAAAATTACTTCTTTTCAAGTAGAACATTTTTTAAATTTTTTATAAAACGGCTGTGGTCAGCACAAATTTCCTCTTGAGTATATGAGGCTTCATACACGATGAGGGAAAATAATTTGGAAACACCTCTTTGAGTAAATTTTGAAACGGTTTAAGTAAATCTATTGATACTCATAAATTGCTTTTTTATAAATCAAACCCTATACATCAATTTCAGAAATTGAGGCTTAACAAGAATAGTACCAAGAAAGTTAAAAAACAATTTAGGGTTAATCTGCTAATTATTTAAATAAGAGGTGTAGGTGACGAAATTCAGCAAGTATTATTAGACAGCTTTCTTGAAAAGAGTGGCAGATGATGGGTGCGCTTAAATGAAGAGAGTCAATATTTTTTCAGGCTGAAATCCGCGAATATATTGGTATTCTTTAGCAAGTTTTCGAGTTGTTTATGAAGAACTGTATAATTAAGTTGAACTATACTTTCAACACTTCTTTCTCTGATGTTTTCTTCGCTTCATTTACTGTTACTTTACAACATTTGCTTTCTTTTGTAGATATAAAGTATGAGGTAGGCGCCATAAATCTGGGTCTGACAGGCTTATACAGGTTCTAGCGTGTTCAAATTCCGTTGCGTCATAGTTGCACATGTACGAGGTATACACTATATATATTACGGCTCGAAGAGTGGTAGTTTTTAGTAGCTAGCCAGACAACGTGACTAGTGCATGAAAATGTCTCAAGCAACGAAAATTGAGTACCACGCGGTCATTAAATTGTTAACAAAAGAAGAACATGCGACTATTCACATTAAACAAGAGTTTAGACGGCGTATATGGTGATTTATCTCCTTCATACTCCAATGTAAACAAGTGGGCAAACTGTTTGGGACAAGAATCCCTTGAAGATGATGAGAATACCAGTCGGCCAATTGAACTGATAACGCCTCAAAACATTTTAATTATTGAAGAAATGGTATTAGCCGATCGCCGTTTGAAAGTGAAGGAATTAGCAGTGATGTCTAACATATCTGAAACAAGTACTTGCCGAATTCTCCATAACCATTTGGGTGTGAATAAGATTAGTGCAAGATGGGTACCGCATCTTCTTTCTGTGAACGTCGGGTCAAATGTGCGTGCTCAATTTTGGAGTCCATTGTCGCAGGAGATGAAACAATAGTTCTGTATTATGATCCTCTGTCGAAAAAGGAATCGACGGACGCCGTTTTAACGACGATAGTGAATTGCAAACAGCTGCAATACATTTTGAGGAGAAAACTTTAGATTATTTTTACAAGGGTATAGTATTATTAATTGATTGTTGTAATAAATGTTGTGAAGTTAGGGGAGATTATATTGAAAAATAAAAATTATTATATTTTACTAAGTTTATTTTTTCTATATCAGGCGGAGAATTTATGGCGCCGACCTCGTATTACGTTTATCTAAAGTATTTTATCTAAAGTATTATCTAAAGTTTACATTTAAATTTGTTTTATTAATTTGTTATTAAAAACTGTAAGTGCAGCTTTTTTGTATGTAGACTCTCGCCAGTTAGGGTGTTCACTGTTGGGATCTCAAAGTATGTTAAATTTGAAAGTCGTTGCTGTTTTCGTAGTTTGACTGTCAATATTATGTTTATGTTTTCGAACGAAGAGTATTATGACATGATAATAATTTACGAAGAGTGTAGGTAAAATGCAAGAGTGGCACAAATATTGTATGCTACTAGAAGTCCTCATCGATACCATCCATGAAAAAACACATTTATTCGTGTGGGTAATAGTGTCAAAAATACTGTTCATTTTCCTAAAGGTAAATGTGAAAATCGAAGAAGAGCAGCAACAAATGAAGCCACCAAGATAGCTGTACTGTTTACAGTCCTCACACGTCTGTTGCTGAAGATAGTGCTATACGAGGGTAACGCCTGGAGTTTATACAAACGACTACTCGCGCTATTGGGATGTGATATATTTTTGTAAAATTTAACATTTGTCGTTGAAGCAGTGAAATAACAGATATCGGCTGAGTAGTTTGTTTACAATGAACGTTTTAAAAAAGCGATTTTTGAAAAAATGGAAATTTCACGTGAAGGTTTTCGTTGATTTACAGAATTTCGTCGTGGTTGTTGTTCCCAAAAACATCGAAGCTGTGCGCAACACGATTGAAGAATTGGCATGTGACTTATCGTGAGACAAAGGCATCCTAAGGCATATCTAAGGACTTCAGTACATTCGAATTTGCATGAATATTTAGGTGTGAAAAAGATTTGTTCGCGTATACAACATCGTATCAGGTGATTTGAATATATTCGTACGAGCCGGAAACTAAGTAATAATCAACTGTTTGGGTGTTCCCAGATGAACCGAATACAACAAAAGTTGCTCGTTCAAAAAGCACTTCCAGAAAATGATTACCTGCTTCTTTCGTTGTGCTGGACATGTCAGAAGAAGAACAGTTAATGCTGAATGGTATACAACAATTTGTTTGCCAGTAGTCATCAATGAAATCAGGGAAAATAATCGATAACGTCGCATTATCCTTCATCATGACAATGCCAGCTCTTACATATCATGTCAAACAATGGATTATTTGAAAGAGAAATCCATCAAATGAATGAATTGCCCGTATTTACTTAATTTATCGCCTAACGACTTCCGCTTGTTCCCGAATGTCAAACAAAAAACGCGTGCGCAGCGATTTTTATAATAATAATAATAATAAGCTTTATTGCCCAACAGAGAAAATTCCAATTACTGGACAAGTAAATAATTAAACAAATTACAAAACGAGTACAAAAACAAGTAATGGTAGCAAGTTACAAAAAATTATTAAAGTAAAGAGCAGTGACTATCCTTATTGTATGTAAAGTATTGTGAAAAATATCACATTGCGAAGATATGAGATTAAAGTTTGTACAAGTCACATAAATAGGTGATTTTAAAAGAGCATTTGTTTGAGGAAACGGTAGATAAAACGTATTCGAATACCGGATACCAGAGCGTGGGATTATAAATTGTAATCTTTGAAGTAGTGCAGCCATTACACAATTTCTAGAGAAACACCAAACCGGAGGATATGCGCCGAAAGTTAAAAGAGGGTAAATTAAATCGGGACAACAGTAACATATGATCAACGCCTCTTGGTGGGTACACTCCGTCTTGCCGAAACCAGAGGAGTTTAGCAAATATGCGTTGGACCAATTCCAATTGGCGTTTATGCGTTAAATAGTAAGGGTACCATATGATGGACGCGTATTCCAGACGGGATCTAACAAGAGCGTAATACAAAGATTTCAAGGCTACCTCATTGGTAAACTCTCTGCAATTTCGCACAATAAAGTCAAGAGATCTTCTAGCCGCGTGGGAGATACTGATACTGTGTTGCGCAAAAGTGAGTTTGCTATCAAACAAAATCCCTAGATCCTTAATTAGTTCGACATGTTCGATGTTAACTTGATTAAGCTCATAGTTGGAAGTAATTGGCGTAGATGCACGTGTGAATGAAATAACTTTACATTTGCTAATATTTAGAGGTAGATTATTTGATGTACACCATTTAGAAATATTTGTAAGATCGCTTTGCAAGAAGTAACAATCCTCGGGATAATAATATATGTTTTATTACACACAAACATTTTTTGAGAATTGGTTCGAACACATGCAAAAGCGTATAAATTTTAATAGCGAATATTTTGAAAGACAGTAAATTTTATTTTCTTTCATTGTTTTTTAAAAACTTAAAAGGTATCCTTCGTATTAGTTGGTTTCGTTCATAAGATGTTAAAATCAAAGAAATAGAAACTGTTTAAAATTCATTTGGTGCATGGGCTTTACGATAACAATGAAGTTCGTAAATTTAATTTTGTCAGAGGCGCTTTTATGGAACTGCAAATTCCAAATTTCCCAGCCCTTAGAGAGAAAAACTAATTTCCAAAAAAGATGGAATATTGGAATAGCAGTTTATTGACTTTTTTTTTTTGAATGCCATTTAAGAAAATCAAAGTACCAGTATTTTCTAATACATCAATTGCCGGTTTTGCTTAAGGATATTAATTTAAATTTGCAGGGGGTGATGTCCGAAGTCTGCACCATTTATGGAGCTAGAAAACGGCTTTTAGCTTCTTCATGCAGCCTCTTATCACTGCTAGAACTTTTGGGTTGCGGTCAATGCACTAATGGATCTGTTGATACAAGGTTCTTCTCCGATTCCTACTTTTTAGACTCCAAATCGAGATCTCCAATTCTCCGTATTGTTAAATTCGGCGGCGGTGGGTCCTGAAAGTCGACAAACTTTCCGATCAATGAGTTCTCCACCTTGCGCCTTTCCTTTTCCACGTCTTCTGACATTTCCTAGTATATTCAACCAGACTGGGGACACCAAGATCTTCTCTAATTCGGGTATTTCTCACCAACCACGGGGTGCCTAGAATCATCCTCAGCACTCGACTCTGCGCAGTCTCCAACCGCTTGAGGTGACAATCAGTGACTGTACACCATGCAAGCGCCCCGTAAATGAGAACCGTTGCTTATGAAGTAGAAGTCTGTATGCCCAGCGGGCTGCTCCCGTCAATTAAAGGAAGCAGCTGGTTTCTCGCTTCCATAAACTTCGTTCCTAGGTCCTTTATGCGATGTGTGAGGTGATGTACTTCTGAATAGAGTGTTTCTGAGGTGATGGATAGGTACTAATAGTCTTGTAAAATGGCCGGAGCGGTCCCCCGATTTTAGTCCCTTAGATTACTTTCTTTGCGACATTTAAAAAATAGTAGTCTACGATGTCCCCTTCAGAAATATTGAAGAACAAAGAGCGTACTACATTCGTTACATTCATTTTCAAGTATTTTCTTTTCATCTACGTATGTTTTTTAAAATTTTGAGAACTTAATCTAATTTTGTTCAAATATACTTTGAGCTATGTTTTCATTTACCTTTTAAGTTTTATTTATATTCAGATTTTCGATAAATTAGTCTTTGCATTGTTGCCATTGCATCATTGCCTCATCATTCACAGGATATAAAATTAATTAATGTATCCCTATTATTTCGAATTTAAGTTGTTTGCGTAAATTAGAAAATTTATAAAAATTGCTATTCTTTCGAAAAGAACAATAGACGGGTTGGTAGCAGTTATAAGATAGTCTATCACAAATGTCTCGAACGTTTCAGAAATCGAATAAAAACGGTAATGCATTAAATTTTTTTTTAAATTAGTAGAGGTATCGTTTTAAAATCCAGGGATATCGCGCTCTTCCATTACTCGCTGAAAAAAAGCAAAGATGCGGAAAACAAATAAAGGTGCGCAAATAAATTTGCAATTGGTGAAGTTGGTGTAGGTCTTATTTAATATACATAAGTTTGCGTGACGATATGGAAAGAATGATAAAATGATGATAAATTTGTAAGCTCTTGGAATTTGTCGAGCTCATTATTTAGAGGAAAGCTAATTTAAAATTTCCGTAAGCAAAAGTTGCACCTAAGCATACTCCAAACTTCCTGAATGTATGTATACAATAGCCAGCGCTTTTACGTAGCTGCTTAGCTAATAAGGGAACACAGGGAAGTGTCCCTCACCGATTTAAATGAAACTTGGTGGGTTTGTAGACTGATGCAGTGTAAGAACAACGGTAACTTTTATAGATGCTAAATCGCCCGTTTTCGGGGATGGGGCGGTCTACAGCCAACGCTACCTTTCGCTATTTGCTTTAATATCTCTAAAACTATAAGACATATCAAAAAAAAAGTTAAGACAAATATATAACTGTTTTATGAGTACTAAAGGATAGCGACAATAGTTTGCCTGTCATAGTTCTTGTTTTCCAGAAACAACCTCCACCCTCCGTATTTTTTTAAAATTTTAAAATTTTTATTTGCTGGAAAAATACACAAAGTTATATACATTTCTTTATGATATACATACTTATATTGTACATAATCGTATAGCGTAAAGAATCTCATTTTAATTAAATTTTCAATTAATGACTAGTTGTCGCAAGCAGCATCATTTTAGATACACATTTAATCTTAAATTTATCAATTTAACTCGTTTTACATTGCGAATAACGAATTTTAAGATTACACATTAATGTTTTTCTTATAAACATTATTAAACATTATCTCCATTCTGAGAGTGTACCCCGTGTTCCATTTAAAAGGCAACACTTCTCATGGAAAAATGCTTAGATAAGTTCATTTTTGTTTTAGGGTTGATACTTCATAACTCAGTTTTCAGAAATATTAATTGAGGTTGTAGGACAAGTGATATAAGAGCGTTATGTTTCATAGAAGAGCTTTTAAATGATACGTACATATATATATATATATATCCCATTTGAAATCTTTGAAAGAGTGGTAAAAAAAAGGGGAAGGGGAGTGATATAATGTAAAAATGTCAATTTTATGTATTCCAGGTACTACCTCTTAAATGGAATCCAGTGTAAATACATGCACAGCAAAATTGTTTGAATTATTTCAAGTACTTGATGAAAAGTGTATCAAATATAGATAGAAAGTTTATATTCGTTCAACTGGGTTAACACTTAAGAACTAAATATTTATGCCAATAAATTAAGGAGCACATGTGTGCGTTTCTTAAATTCCTAATAAATCATTTGTTGTAATGCTGAATCCACTGAAAATAGAAAACAAAGTGCAAAGGCTAAATTGTTACTCAAGATCTATAGTACTTATTATAGGAAACGTAATACTGCAGCATGTAATCCTGGAAGGATTACTTTTCGACAGTTGTTGGAATTAGGTGTAGTTATTTTGGTGAAGATATTATTACAACATACTTTGAAACTAAATTCTTGCTCCCTAAGAGTGATATAGTAGTAGTGAAACATATAACTAAAGAATGGATTGACAGCGTGCACAAATACAATACAAGGCATGACAGTAACCTACGTAAGAATCGAACAGCATAAAACATCTGTCTTTGTAGAAAGTTCGGCGTACTTTGGCAAATATTCCTAGAATTTGGAAAAAAAAACTGGTAGATATGGAGTGTGCAGATGATATATATTTTGTATCGCATACAACAAAACATATGAAGAGTATTTTAAGAAAATTAGAGGAAGAGGCGGCAGCAGCTGGTCTTAATATATATATATATTTTATATATTCTTCCTTATACCCAAATTGGGTGTCAGGATTACATTTTCATTGCACATTATTATAAACAACTCAGACCATTTTCTTCTTATCTTGAGCCAGCTATTTTGCTTCTATCCATGTTCTTCCCTTTTTCTGAATAATCTTTCCTACCACATTATCCCACGTTTCCTTCGGCCTTCCTCTGCTTCTCTTCCCTTGAGTTCTTGCTTCCCATATTTTCCTTACTGGAATATCATTGCTCATTCTTTGCAGATGACCCCACCAACTCAATTTTCGTTGCTCAACGAAATCTTGCAGTGATTGCGTTTGTAGATTTTCTCTGATTATGTCATTTCTTAGTCTATCTCTTCTTGTCACTCCTCTCACTCTTCTTAGGTACCTCATTTCAATCGCTTGTAGTTTGTCATTTTGTTTTTTTTTACACTTCCTTTTTATTTATAAGCCCTTTACTCATCGCATAGTATACATTATTTGCTTTTTGCATTCTGTTATTTATTTCCACATCATAAAACAAATGCCAAGAAAACAATGGCAATGAGAGTTGGACTAGAAGATCAAGAGAAATTGTCCATTAACCGAGAAAAAATAAAACAGGTTCAAGAATTTTGTTATCTAGGCAGTATAATAGACGTCAATGGTGGAGCTGAAGCAGACATTAAACAAAGACTGAGGACAGCTCAACGAGCTTTTAGAACACTAACAAACATATGGAGATCAACACAGATCAGTCGAAACACAAAATTCAAGACTTTGTAAATAGATGCCTCCGGAAAATCTTAAAAATATATTGGCCAAACACCATTACTAACTTGGACTTATGGAAGATAAACTAGGAACCAGTTAGATACACAATAAAAAGGAGAAGATGGAACTGGCTACGACATACTTTAAGAAGAAACAATCAAAATATAACAAAACAGGTATTAAATTGGATCATAGTAGGACGAAGAAGCAGAGGAAGGCCAGTAACAACATGGAGAAGGATGATTGAGGATGATTATAAGGACACTGGATATAGCTGGGAAGAAATATCGGCTATGGCCAAGAATAAGGAACGATGGAAGTGCTTCGTGGATGCCCTATGCTCCTTCAGGGAGTAACAGGAATATATGTATAAATGAATTAAACATGTTAACTGAATTGAGAAGAACATCATTCGACTTCAATACATTTAGGTTTTTATAAAGATAGGTAATTCATTAACATGGGTGAATTAGAGTTTTTAGAAGCAATTTAAATAGAAATTAATCATCCCTGGTGCTTGCTTAGTTTTCGAAAAATAACATTTATTAGATTTTCCCAATTTTAAAAATAACTAAATAGGCACAAATTAGTGCCGTAAATTTTTTTCTTAAAAATTGAAAATAAAAATTTGCTTCATTTGATGCCGACTTTATAGCGGTCACTGTATGTTAGAAGAATTAAAAACACTCAAAGGCGTTTAGGGAGGATGGTATGAATGACAATGATAATGTTAGAAAAACTTAATGTATGTATAATACGTATCTAATATTTAAGTTAAATATGTGAACTTCAGATAGAAAACTGCCAGACAAAGTTGTGGATACTTTATTTGTAATAGGCAATTCAGAAGATGCTGAACATTTTAAACTATTAGTTAGTAAAGCAGAGTATAATGAAAAATGTTCACTACAAAAAGATTTGTTGACATTGCTTAAAGATAATCAAATTAGGAATCCATTTTAAAACATCGTTACTCTAAACACGAAACTCATTAATCACAATGTTGTCAAACAATCGTTAAAGAAAGCATCAGCAAGTATATTAAATATTCATAAACGAATTAAGATAAAGCGAATGACAAAATTCCATGGTGACTAGTTATAGTACCACGCGGACGTTTTCAATTGACGTTCTTCTCTGTGCTCCCAATTAATCGCTTTAATTGTGACATTAAACCGATCCTGATAGCATTTCTTTCGAAATAGTATTAATTGATTTCCGTGATATAAATACATCAAATGCGTTCTAATTTTTTTACGAAATAGTATATGTATAATCTAAGCAACACGTCAGTAATAATTTAGCATAGTAATTGAAGAAATTGTTTGAATTTATGCTGTAAACAAACACATCCACAATTTAATGTGATACACCAGCGCCATGTATAAACTATTAAATATTAGATTTCGAGCACATGCAGATATTTAGCTTGGCCTTGCTGTAGAAGACTTGGCATCTAAAATTAAACATTCACTAACGTTGTACTCGAGAAGAATAAATTTTTATTATAACATTGTAGCAGATTTAGACAACGATTATTGCTGAGATGTTTTATTCTGTAATTTAAAATGATTTGTTACGCGTTGCCAAACAGCTTATTCATGTTACACTAATGTGTGTTTTTATACAAGCAGCGAGTATGTTAAATAACTTTTATAGTCTGTAGACAATAAAAGGCAATATAATATTTGTAATTAATTAATTTATGGACACTATTTGTTACTTAAATATTATTTAGGACGTAAATTTTCAATCATGTGTTTTAAACTTGGGACGTTGCCTGTTTTAAAAGACAATGAAACGAAAATATAATTCGTTCCTTGTATTATAGAAATATAGACATTTTCACTTCAATTGAAAAAGAAAGTGAACAATGTAGTATTATGTAGTAGGTTCGTACACTGAAAAACCGATATGTTTGAGTCAACTAAATTTATTTTAACGGAAATTTGTTTGAACCAACTATTGCTTTGTTGTCCCAATTATATGACAAACAATTTTGTTGAACGAAGCAAATTATTTCGTTACAATATTTATTAGTCAACTATAGAATTTGGTCGAATGATAGAATGACAAGAATATTTTGTTCCTTTAAATAAAACATTGTCCTAACTTAAGAATTTTAAAACTGTTGCTGCAATAATACATTTGGTTGAATTAAATAAATCTAATGTTTATAAGAACAAAGTATTTAGTTGGGTTAAAAATCAATTTTGTTTTAAATTGAAAGGGTTCCAAGACCAAAAAGGTTTGAAAACCCCTACCTTAAACTGTTGACGTGCCAGCATCCCTTAACAATCGCGTAAAGAATATCAGTCTGCAGATATCATTTTGGTTCGTTCGACGTTACCGTATTTTAGTAGCAAATATGTAGATTGCCATGCGAATCAACATTGCGAAATTATTTACTACGTGCACGTAGAGAAACGTTTACTAGTCATCAAGGCTGTTCGCCTTAATTCAAGACAATTACTGTTTCAATTATCCACAATACAATAACTGTTTTAAATCAAAGGAAATATTTTCTTAGCGTTTTTTTTCCCCGCTTAAAGGAAGTATATACTTCTAATGAAATAATTGTAATTCTTTGTTTAAGCCATTTGTTAACTTGATTCAAGAAAATCTTACAGAAAATTTGAATAAAGCGATTCTTAATATAAGTAAATGACCGTTATAACACAAACCAATATTTTCTTAAGGATAGTATATAGTTTTCTTAATTCCAGAAAGCGTTTAGGTATTGTTCGTAAATCAATAGTTTCATTTTCTTAAAATAAAGCATTTATTTAGAATTCTTGAAATGCATATTATTTATATCCACATTATTAATTGCGCTTACATTGTTTAAAACAGTATGATATATCCGTACATAATGCAGTAAATTATTCACATTGTTTGTGATTTTAAAAAGGCTAAAGTAGAGGTTATCTACAGAATAATGTTTAAACAAAAGTAAACTTAATGCAGAAGTACACATGAAAAAAGTGCCTAGAAACAATAACCAAGATAATGCTAATAAATAGCTCATGGTATTGATGGAATCACTACCGGCAAAAACAATGTGAGAAGAGAAAGCACTAACGCTTTTTGCTCCTGCCCAAATTGCTCTTGCTCAGTGTATGCCACTAATCTTCAAAAACAGCAACTGAAATATTTCCTGGCGCCACCTAGCGCCGGTAGATATAGTCATGCCGTTCTAGATAGTAGCGACGGAACCGGAATACAGATACCATACTTACCCATACAATGATATAACTTTTAACCTACAACGTTTCATAAACATTTTCAAAATATACCGGTTAATGTAATACTTTTTCCTTTTATGACGATTTACCACGTGTACTAGGGTTTTTTAAGTACATAATAAATAATAATAATGAAAAAAGGGGTAAATAAATTTAAATATTAACTCATTAATTATTAAACTACATAAAAATAATCCTTATTTAATTACATTATTAAAGAAACAATTTCATTTTAGCGTAACATATAAAAAAAAAATTTCATTAGTTCATTCGCTTGCTCCTAATTTTAATTATTAACTCTATCCTTATAGCTGATGATGTGTTTTTTGAACACGAAACCGGTCGCCTAATTTCCCAATAGAGCTTTGTGAGATCTGGACCATTTCTTCATTCCTACTTTTAATATGAATGTTTTCTTAACTTAAAACTAAATGATTTGCTTGGGAGGAACATTTTTTTTGTCTTGGATTTTCTTGATTTTCTAACCTTAAGAAAATATTTGTTGAATCCAAATAAAAAATTATTTTCTTATACCTATACATTTTTATAGTCTTGAAATAAAAATATTTTCTTGAATAGAGACTGATTTTTGCAAGAAAACCTATTTTCTTGATGCAAGATACCATTTTTCTGCGTATGCGTGAAAGAATACAGAATATAATTCGGCATGAAGTGCACGGCAAAAATTGTGGTTCATTCATATTATAGTTCAAATATTAAAACCAAGTCGATTGCCACTTCCATGTTTAATAGCCAGTACAAAACTTCAATTGTGTGCTGGTGAAACCATTAAAAAAGTGACATTAGCCACTTTATAAAAGTTCAAAATGTCGGCAAACCAATTGTTAATGTTTGTGACTGATAGCGGATCAGCTATGCTCCGCGCTGGCCACTTATTTCAACCTACTTTCCCTAATTTGTTGTAACGTGTATACTGCATGCGTTGCATATCGTAGCCGAAGCTATTCGCTACTGCTATCTACACAAACGAACTAAAAGCATAGATTAAAGCAGTATTTGTCAAATCTCCTAAACGAATTCGGCAATTTCATGAGCAGTGCCCTAATATCCTAGAACCTTCTCAGACAGTTTGACCCGATGGGGAAAGTAGTTGCAAGCTGCGTTCTATTATTCTCATTTCCATCCGTTCTGGTCCCTAATGTTACAATTTGGTACAAAAAAAGGTGCTACCATTAAAGCAGTCAATTGGAATTTCAAAACTATCAAGTTGAAATCGATTACAAATTATTTTCAATAACTACCAACTGATAGCGAATGCCATCACAGCATTAGAAAGGTCTTCATTACCGTTAGTCGAATAACGTACAAAGAGAGCTAGAAACCTAAAGTGGCAAGTGTCGGTGTTAGAGTGAAATTTAATACTGTACATATATTAAGACAGATTTGTAATAACAATGCTCCTACAGATACGTTTATTTATTTCAAAGACCATGACAATTAGGCAAACATTACGTCTTTACATGTCGAATAGCCGTTTTCGTTACATAACATTTTTTCATCGCTCCGAACATGGTTCAAGCGAATGGTGATGGAAACGTACGCCATGATTCAGATGTTTAGACGAACACATTAGAAATTTAATATTTACTAGATAAGCGTTTCGCGGTATTTATTATGCTAATTATAAATTATAACGTATAAATTCTTACTTAATGCTACGTATTTCCCAGTCGGACGCCTCTGGTCGGCAACTATGATTTGCGAACCTTAGTAATAACTAACGCTGGCCACGAGCGGTACCGCGCATCGGCGTAGAATCAGTTCGGACCGAGAGGAACGGTAGTATTACTTCGTCTGCGAAGCAGTACGGACATTTTCGTTGCCGGTCATTTGCGCAATTGTTTATCTGTCCTAGAAAAATTATGATTTCGTCAGCAAGACGACCGCGGTCGGACAAACTTCGAAATTTATTGCAGAAATTCCAGAC
The DNA here is from genome assembly GCA_029619315.2 of Dynastes maya. NCBI lineage: Eukaryota > Metazoa > Arthropoda > Insecta > Coleoptera > Scarabaeidae > Dynastes > Dynastes maya. The sequence continues at coordinate 43,906,201 of JAROYE020000007.1, read as the reverse complement.
TTAATATATGAACGTGCTAAAATTAAATGTGTAATCTGTAAAATCCCGTTAATGTGTTGGTCCAGACAACATTGTCTACGACACGTAAATAGTGAAAAGCATGTCTCAAAAAGAAATTGCGCACGAGACAATGAAAAATTTATATTTAATTTATGCGTTACGTTTATCGCATGTAATATACCGTTTAATTTACTAGACAAGGAACCATTTATCTGCTTTTGGAATAACTATTCGGAGTGCAAATTACCAAGTCGAACATCGTTACGAAAACTTGTGCCATCTGCGCGCGAACATATTGAACAAAAAATAAAATCGGAGTTGAAAGATCAAAAATTGTGGTTATGTGTCGACGAAACAACAGATCGGAAGAAACATTCTGTTCTTAATGTAATGGCACGCAAATTGGAACCTCATCAATCGGCACCTTCAATTCTATTAGTCTCCAAACGAATACAACAGTGTACTGCCGAAGTAATTTCAAAGTTAGTGTTAATACATTGGACAAGTTTGAACTTTCAACAAACCAACTCTTGATGTTAGTGAGTGATGGTGCTGCAAACATGCTTTCTGTGGGCCGGTCTCTTAAAAAGCATTCTGCTAATTTGTTACACATTACGTGTAAAATTCATGCTCTCAATCTTGTGGCAGATAGTATCAGAAAATGTTATCCTGAGGTAGACGCTTTAATAGCGCATACCAAAGCAGTATTTGTCAAATCACCGAAACGTATTCGCGAATTTCACAGACTGTGCCCCCGTATACCAGAACTACCAGAACCTATTCTAACTCGTTGGGTTGCGTTTTATTATCATAAATATTTTGACAATATTAAGAACGTGGTTTTACAATTCGATACAAAGGAAGCTGCCGCTATTCAGAAAAGCCAGTCGAAATTTCAAGATAGTCAGGTTAAAATGGATTTAAAAATCATTCACGACAATTACTTCGGGCTAGCCGATGCAATAGAAAAATTACAAAATCCTGCGGCGCCGTTAGAAGAATCTCTACAAATAGTGCAACATGTTCACGCACAGCTATGCGCGATTGAAGACGCAGAAAATGTTTCTGTTCTAGAAAAATTTGAAAGTGTTTTTGAGAAAAATTCTGATTTTGGCACATTAAGACACATTTATGAAAGTGCGTCAACAGAATCGTTAAGTTATTTGAAAGATTATTTTACTTACGCAAATATTACGTCACTAGATGTAGAACGTTCGTTCTCTGCATATAAACGCATTTTTTCCTCATGCCGTACTAGTTTTGCCGAAACAACAGTTGAAACATATCTAATGTTGCAGATATTTAACAGACATTATTCACTTTGTGATTTCACGGAGGACTCTTAAAATGGTAAGTGTTTGAGTACGTGTTATTTAATTTTTATTTAAAAGATGGGCGAAATTATTTGCGGCAGCAAACATCTCTATTAGCAGAATAACTCTAGTGGAACGCGAGGCCTGGTCGACTCTACGCTACTGCGCGGTACCGCTCGTGAGCAGCTTTAGTAATAATGGTTGTGCCAACGATTTTCCTGCTAAAATCGCCGCGCGAATAAAATTTTGTTTGCAGCCTAGAAACATGTGTCTATTGAACAATCCTCGTACATCATTCAACTACATTTAAGGTAACAATCAGGCATGTTTCTTTCGCCTATCCTATTTTCATTCTATTCTTTTTTCTGTTTGGTTTAGTCCTCTGGCTGCTGTTAATTTCTCAACTGCTCGTTTGTGTATTTCATCACTTTTCACGTACATATGTTCGCACCGTTTTGTTTTTCGACTTTGAAGCTTAGAAAAGAATAATTTGTCTTTTAATTATTGTGATAGGTATTCAAGTAGACATATATTGGCTTCTAATAACTACCATCATTCCTACGTACAGTTGCTATCATTAACAAATTCCCTATTGTGCTTTCATTCCCTCCCTATTTTAAAAATAAATTACTCGCGATCACGTTCGATATATTCTCCTATATTTATACTGCTATTCATACAAAGATAAAAATTTATCGTCAATGTTAAACGAGAACACACTTATAGTTTTTTTAAGCTTATTTGTCACTAAAATGCTATTTCGTAGAAAAATACACTTTACTTAAACGACACTTTGTCGTTTTACCGCTTTACATATGTATGACAACAAGGAAATACGATTCCCTGTGTTGACTTACTGGCGCGTACCAGGATAAATCATCTACAATATAGATTATATATCACCACGAAAAATGTTCACAAAAGAAGCAGTAACGTAATTCCACTATAAGCAAACAACCTAAATACCATAAAAAATATTTTTGGAACTATGCTAAGAATATTGTAGCGTCAGCATATTTATAGATTCAAGGTGGCCAAGACAAAGATAACTAGATCAGAGACTCACAATTATCAAGGAAATTTAACATACCGGAACGGACACGAAAAGTCGTTTCTAAGGTTCAACAAACGAGTACAACGTCAGAGGCGTATCGCGTAAAAAGAGGTACGTGAGATACAGTATTATTAAAAAATAATATATTCCTACCTTTTATTGACGTCTTGGTAAGCCGCGTAAAACTGCAACATAAGCAACGCTTCCATTGTCGATTCATTTAGCCTTCGACGTTGGTCTGAAAACGTTTTCCTGTATTTCGAAAATGATCGTTCTACATCTAGCGAAGTAGGATTTGCGTAATTCAGATATTCCTTTGTCTCTACTAGGCACTCTTTATTTTCAGTAATAGACCGAACCTTTTGTAAATCGGGATTTTTATTTAAAACTGCACGAAATTTTTGAGCGACATCTAGTCCTATAGGATTCGTCAAGCTTTCTAGAGCGGCTTGTAAATTATCTAAAGTATTTAATGAGTCTCGTAAAGATAAGTGACTGTTTTGTGACAGCGATATATCTTGTACAACTGCAGAATAGTTTATGGAAATTTCATCTATTTATAATTGAACGTCCGAATTGGAAAAAAGTTGCTGACTCTCTCGAATCGCTGCAGATTCATTTGATTTAAATCTTAAAATCACATCCATAATAAAATATTGCCTGGAGCCATGTGCCCCATCGAATTATTACAGGCTGAGGTGGTAGTGGGAGTTTCGGACATAATTGCTTGAAAACGCAGATATGTTTGGGAATTTTCACAAACACTTTTTTGGTAGATGCTATTAAATTATTCACCATCGGATTCTTTTTTCGAACGGTTTCTGCAACGACATGATACGTGTGTATGAGACATGTTATGCGAAGAAGAGTCGGAAAGCATATTTTCAACATTCTACCAACATTCAGCATTGTTGCAGCTCCATCAGTAACTAATATTGTTGACTTGGGCTCCTGTGATACAAAGTTCTCTTAACGAATCTTTTATTATCTTCACAACGGTTTCAGCATCACATTCTTCAATCCTTTTACTGGTTAATAACAAGGAAGCTGCTGGATCATTACGCTTTATAGGACGCGCTACAACATGAATCACGCTGTGTTTCTGTGCATCAGTTATTTCATCCACACTTACGCAATTTTCCTATTTTTCAACTCGTCTACTATACAGTTTTTTTACTGTACTCTGCAAATGTGGTAAATTGTATCGCAATTATCTATTGGTTGGTAGTTTCCACGAGGGAAAATATTTATTCCAAAAATGACGAAAGTGTTCATTGTCTACTAGGTGTTGTGGGATGTTGCACACACTTAGCCTAAAAATAAAATCATACAGAAATTCCTAGTACGGAATATTGTTAAATTCAGTACATGACGTTTACTTTTAACATGTCTTCTATAGTGAAATGTATCGCGACCTATCAACCGTATATTGTAAATTTTGCACTGAATGATAGTACCTGTATATTTCAACCCAAGGAAACGGCTAATATATTTATTCACATGCGATGCTGAAGGTAAACCTCGCTTACGACGATCCTTATTTTAAAAGTCGCACACCGATAAACCGATAATTATCGAACGCCGTTCAGTTCCACGCCTATCGAATGACTAAACTCTCCACTGGCTTCGCATCGACCTAAATCCCCTCTCGGCGCTTCTGCCGTAGCACGCGTTATTTCTTAATAAGTAATCGAAAGATGTCTACTGCCAGAAAACAATAAATTCTCTCTCTATTTCTTTACCCGTTGTACCGGCATTGCCAATCCAGCGACTTGATACTTTTGTATTTGGCGTAACGATGTTCATTTTCGATGTTGTAGATGACGTTTTTGATGACTGGATTCCAAATAATTTGTGTTGTATGTGAGTTTTGGGTCATTTTTATAAAAAATATCTTCAAATGTAAATTACTGGAAATAACCCGGAACTTTGATTATAACAAATTATATTAAAGTAATGGAGTCTTCTTTTTTAAGAAATAAAGAATTAATAATATAAATTATCAAAATGCCAGAATTCGAATAATAACTCAAATTAATCCGAATTCTGCAAATATTACATTAAATTTACGGAATATTGAAATTAAATTAATTAAAATTAATAAATTGAAGTGTAAGTGCGCGCACTTCACTTTAAGGGAGAAACAACTACAGTTCCTATTTAGGAGCGAATGCTGTCAACTTGTCCGCTCCACTGAAATCAACGCTTATACTCCGGAGAAATCCAGATTCTGTCTCGGGCAAGATCCAATAATCTATGGATATACAATAATCCACCTTAGGTGAATTCATCGACATGGAGGGCGCCTTCGATTAGACCGCGTTCTCAAAAATTACTATAGCTTCGGAGACACATGGAGTTCCAAATACATTCTTGTCAAACGAGCCATCACTATCAACCTGGCACCCGACAGCGTCCGTGGTGTGGTAGCTAAGGACTGTTCACAGGGAGGGATAATTTCACCACTGTAAGATGGGATTAGCCGATGACCTGTCGTGCAGAGGTGCCATGAAACAGTGGAGCACTTCTTTGCGCTAAGATCACTTAGAAGGACGATGCTGGGTGACGAGCGGCTACGCGTTTGGCCAACGTCTTAACTTCTGCCAATGCAGTGGGCTGGTTGACAGCCTAGGGGGCTGTTTAGCATAGAGAGGTTGCATAATGGTCTTATTGCAGCCTAAATGCAATTCAAAAAGTAAGTACTAGAATATTACAATACTAAGAGAGTAATTAGTAATTACCTAAGGCAAAATATTAAAACCTAGCACAATAAAAATAGAAAAACAACATGAATTATATGATGGCCATAACCCACTCATAAACAAACTAACCGCATCTGAGGTAACGAATAAGCAACAACAATAATATGATGTAACGGATCGTAGTCGTGCGTTATGCGTTTGCTAGAATTATGTCTGTAGTTATTAAAAAATGAGTGTTGTAAAATAGTTTATTGGAAAAATTGTGCAAAATTATTTTTCTAAAAACGAGTGTTGTAAAAGAGTTTATTGCCAAAGTTATACAAAATTATTTTTCTAAAGAAGGTTTTTGTTTCGTGAGTAGTAGATACTACTCGTTACAGTAACCTCCATATGTTATGAGTAGAGCCCGGTAACAGGGAGCCGTGCCATAGCCGTACCTGCCTAGTATATAAAAACAATAGTAAGAAAATAGAAAAAAAATAACAGAACTAATACATAATAAATACCGCCCACCTAAACACAGTCACACCGCTGCTGCGATTGCTCTCCAGTTACCGGGCTCTAGTTATGAGACAGTTATAAATAATAACTGTTGTTACAAAAGGGAGAAAATACAACGCTTCCGCTAATAAACAATATAAAATCCTCTATGCTGATAAAACTCCACAGTGGAAAACTTTTAAGTGTTGAAAAGCACAGAGGATGCGGCGAGTTATATTCAGCGCGTACAATTTCCGGAATATTAGAAATAGCAGAGTTCATAGGGAATAATACCATTTCCTGACATCTCAATTTTCCATTCCTTAGAATGTCTCAGAGAAATGTCAATAGGTCGGAACATTTGAGAAAAATTTTACGATGCATAATGTATATTTCCATAGATAAATCAATAAAGAAAGGGCAAGTACTAACATCGTGAAAAGTCAGTTGGATTACACAGAAAGATTCACGTTTTATTCCTCTTTCTAAGTACGATTACACACTTAATGTTCAAATTATTGTGGGTCGCGGTATATATGTACACGTAAGCAAGGATGCAGCTATTTGGTAAGTAGTGTGTAAGTACCGATTGTTTTGATATGATGTAATTCACATGAATGAATCTTGGTTAAGCAATCTTACTTGCTAGGTAACGGCCGCTAACAGTAAGTTTCCTGTATTTACAGATTTTAATGACATGATGTATCATGTATCCCGCAGGAGTAGCCTCCAGAATCTCTAGATGTTTGAAAGCGATTGTTTATCTTTGCGTTTCATTATTTATTTATGGTTTGTTCGAGGTATTCATAAAATTAATTGAGACGCTACGTTTAGAGTAAATTTAACTAACATTCAATGTTAATAAACTATTATGAAAGAAAAACATTTATACCTTGGAGTCAACACATCGACTATTTCTAAATATATTAAATAATTTAGAACGATTTTCGTAAGTGCTCTTACTATTATAACAGTTTGGAGTACGTTCAATGGTGTGATAGAGTGAAATAAGGCTAAGCAGTATATTGAACGGACAATTTAAAGCCACAGGTATATGAAGTTAAATTGGGAGTAAACTTATTATTCGCAGGTATATTATATCAATTTGTCACAGTCGTTGCGGAGCTATATCCGGTGGAGTAAGCCGATCTATTTCTATATACAACGCTGAGAAAAAGAAATGGTTGAGCCAATGCAAAATGCATTCAACGAACTGCAACTTGTAGTTTGTTTACAGAACATTTTAAGAATGTTAAACTATGTAGTTTCACTGAACAATGGTTGGTTCTTGTTTTGTATCAATGAAGTATTAAACGTTTGGTGAATATTAGGAAGAGCTAAATAAACATTCAGATATATTTCTATACTCTTGGTTTCCGAGTTGCAACCGCGTCGTTGGCGTAGCTTTTGCCGACGTTTCGTGCACACTCTTATTGCACATCTTCAGGACTGTTATTGCACACTGACTAGAAACTATTCATTCCGAAGGGGTTTATATAGGTCTCGTTTCGGGTCAACGGAGCGGAAATGTTATGGATCTATGAAGCGTGGCGGTTGCTAGGAGGTTTGATAAGTTGAGATTTCCACGCGTGATGTAAGGGATAGCCATCTTCACGATTTAAATTGTTGGGATGTTTGAAAATCTCAATTGATGCCCACTGCGACAAAATACTACTGCCCCAAGACGTCAATAAAAGGTAAGAATATATTATTTTTGAATAATACTGTATCTCACGTACCTACTTTTGCGCGCTACGCCTCTGACGTTGCACTCGTTTGTCGAACCTTAGTAATTACTTAGAGATACAGTTGACGTTATTTTAACACATTGGGTGATTTAAAACAAAATACGTGTCTGTCCATAAGACAACACCTCCTCTTTAGTTCAATGCTGCAGGGTGTTCAACTTAAATAAGAAATGCATTCAGTTGAAGCTTCAAAAGGGTTGCTCTAAGTAAAAGCTGTTGATTTAACACTAACAAGAGTTGCTGCAATACACATGTTGTTTCGATAAACCCCGTATAAGTTCTTGAGAGAATACAATGGTATGTTGAACTGACATTGAAAGTTAGTATGTGCCAGGAATCTTGTTTGGATGATTCGGAAAAAGATTAATCTTATTTTAACCCACACATTGTTTTACTTCATTTTGAGGGATTTCAAGAAAGCACTATAAGTGTCGTCTGTATTGATTGATAAGCTGTAAGGGAGCAGTAATAGTTGAATCATTTACGAACGTAGGTAATGGCATAATAAATTTACAGGATGGCATTACGATCCAAACAATTCTTTATTTTTAAAATACCATAGCAGGTTTTGTCAATTATTTTGAGATTACACGATCGATATGATTAGATGTAAGAGAGCTTTGAGTTTGTGCAGACCTCAAGGAAATTAGTGCACGATACCTGTCTATTTGCTACAACAGATCCGGTAGCTCAATTTCATCCTTCTTGAAAATCAATCTCGACGATGACCTATTTCACGTAAGGAAAACATCTCTTTGAAACGTCGATGGACGATGTTATGGACATCAATTTTCTAAATATATCTTCAATTTCATCACACCCTTGGTTAAATCGAAAGCGGTTTATTTTAAACAGAACACGCTGTATATTACGATTCTTTGCTTAGTTCTCTTAAATGTAAATTGATTTTGAGAAATTAGTTTTCTTCTGAACGCTTTGACAGATGCATTTCTACACACCCCACTTCAAAACACAAAGGTAAAGCTTATTTTACTTCCCCTGCTTAAATGCACTGGTTGCCGAGTTATTTAAGGAAATTTATAAAATTAGACCATTTTCCAAAAAAAGCAAATGAATTAGTAAGGTAGATTTTGGTATATATAAACTAATGATAAGATCATGGGTACGTTTGATATGTTGGAGTCCAGCAATAAAGTTGTTTTGAATTTCCTGTAAATACATGGTGAAAATAAGGAGCAGTTGGAACAAGTAGAAATTTTAATGAATCATACTCCTGCTTGGAAAAATTGGTAATTAAAGCAAAGTTCAGGAAGAAAGAAACATTTTTTTTTACTTTTAAAAAGTGCGGTATTCGCATCTACATACATATCTCGATTAATATTTATCATATTATGTTACAAACTTGTTTTCCCCACTTGGGAGCCTGGTATTAGTTTGAAAATGTTTATCCCTCATTCTGTTCCTCCTCAATTAACAACAACTGTACATTCTGTAACGTTTAATTAGCTTTATCCGATTACCTTTTCCTTTTACATATTTGGTAAAAGCTCTAAATTTAAACGTTCTTTCTCCACATTTAATTGTTTTATTTTCAATATTATCACTTCCATTTAATCGTTTACCAATTTCAATTTAACAGATGAACTTTATCAATTTCAACTTGCACTTTTGACTTTCACCAACTTCAACTTTCACATATTTGATTTCAATTTTAAATTTCAACTCTAATAATTTACTTTTAACTATTTGATTTCATCTAGAAAGATTTGACTTGACTGTAAGTACTATTTTCTATCTATCATTTACATTTTATTTTGTTGTACTAGGCTACTGATGTTGGAGGAAGCCGAAACTAGTCGTGGAGTATGTGGAAATGAACTGGTGAGGAACAAGGAGGAGTTTTATATTTTTATTTTAATTTTTCATACCTTATAACATGGACTATCTGTAAACTATTGTAGATAGTTAGTGCCAAATAAGAGATATTGATATTTAAATTGAACTTTGAATGTCCCAGCATTTTTAGAAAAAAAAAATTGTTTCGTTTGGAAGTTATAATACCTTCCTGCGAACGTAGTAATTTGTACCTCTGAAGTATAATTATCCAGAAAGGTGCTATTCCTATAATTTGTCATTGACAAATAGGAATAATTAATACTTTAACAAACATTAGTTGCAGCGATTATATTTTTAATCAAGAAAAATTTTTGTTTGTAATTGAAGTCTTATACCTTTCTTACTCGTAGAATCATATACAAGATACAATATGCATTTATTTTTATCGTAAGTGTACATAATATACAGTGCGGGCCTGAAGTGTGACCCCCCGCCCCATGCTAACTTTTGAACGCCAGAAGCTAACGTTTTTAGAAAATATAGGTCGATTTCTATTTTTTGTAAGCTAACTTTTGCTGTTATCAGCACCTCAATTGTATTTCCCATTTCACCGGAAGTGACGTCAACTTTCTTTTTTTTAAACGGAACACCATATATATTTTTACGTTTCTGGAAAGAAAATCGAAAGGCGAATCCAACGATACCACATATATTATACTTTAACTTAAGAAATATGACGATATGCAGCAAAAAAGGTTTTAGTAATCTGTTTTTGTTCTTTCGCAAAGTTGTCTGGAAAAGAGCGCCAAATTGTTTCTTGTGACACCAGACTGATCTAAAGAGCTCGTTGCTAAGCAAAGTAAATTTGACAACTGCACAAAGTGGAACATAATGAATAGTGCTCTTGTACAGCCGGAAATAGCTTTGCGCTAAGTAAGGATGAATAGTTTAAAATTTACAGGACGAACAGCTTTAACAGAAGATAATATGATTTAAATTATTGTTACGCAACCATGGCAAATAAGGTGATAATTGTTGCCAGATTTACACAATACTAATAATATTAAAATTGACCCGGACACTTTAGGCCCGCACGTATTTGCTGCTAATTCGCAAAATATTATATGAAATTATGTAGGCGACATCCATCGTCGCCAATGATATGCGGTGGTGCAATGTAATGGTAGTAGTCGCTTTTCCAGTTGACACTGATACAACGAAAAGATTAACCTCTTCTTCTTGCATGGGCGGGAAATAGAACGTCTTTAGGATTACATTTTCTTCCTCTTAAATAAGATTCGGTAGTAATTTTCTTGATGGCAGACGGAATATTTACTATGTGCAGCTTATGATCTGCTTTACTGAATTGGCTAATCTTGGATAGCTTCTTTGCCGTATAGAGTTAAGAAAGGGTTGCATTTTGACAACAAACTTTGCCTATACTGTAATATTCATTTATCTCAACAAAAATTATGGGTATGTACATCAGGTAGCACATTGTTTACACAATACAAATAAACCATACTTTGAACACATGCAAGGTGTAATCTGATTTTTGGTCTTCTGATATTGTACAAGGTGTGGCAGAATGATCTCCCCTATTTGGGAAGGGCGTAGCCGCGGGCGTACAGCAGCGGCGAGCGCGTAAAAATACGGCTGTGCTCATGCCATTTCCAGTTTAAATCATGGCTTGGTCGGGAGTGCATCGCGCTTTCACTAGGAATTCAGCAACGAATGTTTGCTGGGCATGTTATCTCTCTTGCGTGGTGCCATCGGGTGGCCCCCTCGTTCACCAGATTTGAGCCCTGTGATTTTTTTCTCTGGAGCTACCTCAAATCCCGCGTATATCAACATCCTCACAAACCTTGGAAGCTCTTAGAGATGCGATAACCCAAGAAGTTGCTGCTATTCCGCCCGAAATGACCCGCAGGGTCCTGGAAAACTATCGGGAGATGCTCAATCAGTGTATTGAGAATGGAGGTCGCCACTTGAGTGATGTCATTTTTAAAATGCGTTAATCTAAAACCGCATTATATGTACTTTTCAGGAATACATTTATCTTTTTTGTATCTTGCTTGGTTTGAATTTTATTAGCTTTCCAAATCGGGGAGGTCATTCTGCCGCACCTTGTATAACAATAAAGATGTTTCGTATATTTCTACCTGACTTTTTCTTTCTTTTACGCTGTTCTCCACTACTACTACTAACATTATACTGTAGTGGAACATATTGAGGTAAAGTGCGTGCACTTACACCTGAATTCATTAATTTTATTATTTTAATTTCAATAATCGGTAAATATCAGAATTTAATTTAATATTTGCCATTCTGGAATTTTGATAATTTATATTATTAATTCTTTATCAATAGGGATCAGGATATTTTTCGTTGCATGCTTAAGTTTTCAAGTTCAATTAAAAATCAGGTACTCTGACACTTTCGTCGAACTCTGTGTGTGCGGCGAGTGTAATTGTAACTTATGTGCAATTTTTTTCAAGAATCAAGTGATTGGATACAAAAAATTATTGCCTTCTGAAGCGTGTTAAAGATGAGAACGAGGACGATTTTACTTTAAGAGCAATCAATTTTGTTACAGATGTCATTTTATCTTCCACTTTTCCACACAAGATTTTAGTATTAGTAGAGTAGTATTTGTAAATGATTCATGCTTCTATTTTCAGTAAACATATTTACACACACATGCATTTTATACGCCTAATTGAGAATCGTAAATATGTCAACACTAATTGTCAGTCTGCGTTAGCTCTGAAGTTAAACTATTCTAAAATCAGTTAATTTGGTAAACACGATACCCTTAATAATTGCCCCGCATAATTAGCCTTGTTACTAATTACGGTGACATTTTATTCACGCATTCTGAGTCAAGTAAACAAATGTAATTTTATGTAGTTCATTTAAATGATAAATGGGTTCGTTCGTTTCTCTAGCCATTTATCTCTGCGTATCTTTTATGCAGTAGGCAAGTGTATGGAATAAAATCATCGTCGTTTAAGACATGACTTAACGAACGCTATTACGCAAATCCGACCTTGGCTCTTTGTTCTCCTTTCGTACATGGCGAAAATACATCAAAGGTTTTGTCATTTTTGATTAACATCCGTTGAAAATTGCACCACGTTGATATTACTGTAATTTATGCTACCTATATTCCCCAAGGTATACTAGAACGAACAATGTAATCTCAATGGGTATCGGCAACTGTAAAAGTAAAATTGGATGAAATGTGATGAATAAACTAAAAAATTATTAATGTTGATTTATTCATCTGTCATCTATACACATGGAAATAATTGGCAGGTTGTTTGGTACGAACAGTTTTATTAAAAAAGAGGGGCGAATTTGAATCGGGCGGTAACATGCCGCACTTTATTAATCTGTTTCAATAAATATTTGTCGGAAAAATAATGTTTCTTTTTGTACTAAAGGCATTTTAAATCAATTTAAAAGTATCACTGTTACAGAGGAAAAAATATGTTTTCAAATTAAACCATAGGCTTGAAAAATTTTATCCTGTCGCATATTTGTTTTCTTCAAAATTCGCCGTAAATTGCTAAACGTTGAAGCGCTTTCAAGGAATTGCTTTACTGGGGTTAAAATTGCTTACATCTTCGAGTTAAAACTTCTTATTCCAACATTGGGAATCCATGCACAATTTAGAGCGTGAGAGATACGGGTCTAGATAATGACGTGTACGATTTTCAATAGCAAAATAATTTGTCATACGACTGAAAATTTAAATAAACTCTACATTACACATATTACGTTTTGTAAAGTTTAAAAAGACAAATTTAGCTAAATAAGGCAAAATTTCGATAATTAAAGTTATTCCAGCCAAAAGTTTGAGACTTGCTAATAAAAAGGACAATGTGAAAGTAACGGTTTCGCGGTTTTCAACTTCCTACGTATTAACGTAAACAACAAAAAATTCAGAGAACAAATACGAAATTTATGCCGCTATAGGGAAACGATTACACGAATCGGTTCTAGAATCCTTTAGTTATGAATCTGAAAGAACTGCTTGAGGGTTGTAGGATATTTAATCAATAAAATCTATGTAATGGGTAGCCCAATAAGAGCGCAACTTTGTTGGTACACATACAACATTTGTGCATATCTCCTGCTCAATTTCACCAATGCGTCGAATTCCATTTTGCTCCATTTAAGCTTCCATTTAAGCTCAACTGAAGTTGGATGGTTGGAATATGCGTGAGACTTAAGAAAACCCTATAGCCAAAAACCGCATGGCGTGAGATCACATCACACATCACACTTGGTAGCCCCCAAATACTTTTTATATGGAAACTTTTTCTTTAAATTGCTCAGGAAAGGAATTATTTTTCGTCCACGCACTAGGTGAATGTTCTGATTGTAACCACAACGGATAGCCTGCTGGACTAGGAACCGAAGCCTCATTATTCGAATTAGAGAACAAATATGTAGTGTGAAGAGGCACTTGATCTCTCTTTATTATTTTTTTAAAGATCCCCTATAGACGTCTTTATGGAAGACAAAAATGCTAGGTCTGAAACGATTTTCCAGAAATGGCAGAAAAATCTCGCAATAATCACTGTAAAAAAGAAAAATATTTCATTTGTATTTTAGCTGTATTTCAAATGTGGTGATTGTATTGCTATAGAAAGTAATTTGGTTGTTAAATATTACGGAAGATGAATTTGGGTTTCAATTGAAAACAACTTTTACTACTTTAAGCTTAAGCGAAGTAAAAGTAGGTACAAGTAATTACTCAATGTGGGTCCACCTCCAATAGACCTACACAGCATTAGTGACCAAACATTAGATATTAGATATTTTTGAAGAAACTGATATGGTATTTGTAACCTTCTTAAATTTGAGTGTTTATTATGGGTTTTTAACTGCAACAATTGACACATTTAAATGGACTTATGTCGCAACTGCTGCGCAACATAAAATTATATTCAAATATACAATTTCCGTGGTGTACAATGCAAGTTTGTCTTTTTAAATGGAATGCCCGGTATGTTATTACAATTTTGAAAGTGATATGTCATGAAAATTTCAAATTATCTCAACTACCTTGTAGAGGGCGCTTTCCACAGTATTTCTGAACGTTTACATGAAGCAGTATGAGGATATCATTTTTTAAATGTGTTAGTTTGTCCGAATTTTGTTAGTCATTTACATCTGTATGTTTCGTTTTATCCATTTATCTATTTATTTCATATAGTTTATACTACTTATTTATTTATATATATTTATTTATATATATTTATATATCATATATGTGTATATTGTTGTGACAATTGTAGCTGCCGTGGCGCAATTGAATACTATCTCTAAAACTAAGACAGATGAGTATAGGGAATATTGAAGAAAGTTGACATGAATTGAAGAGAGGTATCCAAAAACGTAACAGTGTACAGGGCGTTCCATTAAAAAAAAAACCTGTACCGTTTGCAGTGGAAACTGAACACTCTTTTGGGCATAATTTTATATTGTGCAGAACATGGCTTCGAGTATTTTTTATTTGAAAACTTTTTCTAAACTACTTAGAGGAATTATTTTCCCTCCATGCACTAGGTGGGCACGCTGTATACACGTTGGTCCAGATACGAACGTGGCATTGCCTTTGTAAATAGCAACAGAGGATTCGAATCTCACTGATAGATATCGCAGTATATCATAAAGCGAGCAGCGATAACCCTTCTAACAAAATGTGCTCAGATTACAGTTCCTTATATTCATTTTGTTGCTACTATGCGATGTAGGAGAACATTTTCAGCACATATGTATCGGATATTTCGTCAATTCGAAGTCTGTTTTGCTATGGGTCCACCTATCCTCCCAGAGGACAAGACATGGGCCGACCTACATTTTAAGCTTATCTTATAATGGCATCAATTGAGGTTAGGAACAAAAGCTACTATACACCAACTACATATTTGACGTTTGAACTCATCAGAATGTCAACACCTGAATTCACAATTAATTGTGACCTAAATATCACACTCGATGTAAACACAGATTGTTCGTATTTGTACTAAATCACTTTGTATTTAGCCACAGGAACATTGAAAAATTCAACGTCCCCTTTACCACAATACTTCTCTAAAATTGGACGCACGTTCCGATAATTAATCATCTACAGTAGTGAAACTGAATTGGAACTTGGAGTTCAGTGTAAAGAAACGTGCGTCCAATTTTAATGAAGTATTGTAGTAAGCGTGGTGGTGTAGTATTGCGGTAAGCGTGATAGTGAAGTGGTTCAGTGTTTGTACATTTTTTGTGGGGTTTTGTGGAGTCTGGTATTCTAATGTTTTGTGAAATACTTCACTTAAACATCTTCCACACGTATCAGCAGAATACGATTTTATCATTGCGAGGCAGTAATTTTGACTGGTTCCATCAGGTAAATACAGTGTTAAAATTAATCAGCATTTTAAAGGAAATCAAAATCAAATTTAACAAGCAACTATGCTGAACATTTACGTACTAACGGTTAATATACTGGCAGCTGCCATCGCGTGAGATAACAGATCCGTACCGATCAAACCAGGCCACAAAAACTTCTTCACCATGTCAATTAGATCGCTGTGGCTACATTGCTGCCTTCGTCCCCGAAGAAATGTTGCCTAATAACTCCGCCATCATGAAACCCACACCATGAACTCATGAACTCGCTGAAGATTTTCAGCAGCCCAAATACGATAGCTGCACGTGTTCACAAATAACATCTAAATGAAAATGTGTTCCACCGCCTAAAAAGCGTTTTTTTTTTTGAAAAGTCAACGTCCACTTCTTGATTTTGCAGTACCCAGTTGGCAAATATACATGCATTGCATGATCTACAGGCTTAATTTCCTAAGCCAACTAGACATCTTCGTGTAATATCCGTTGTACAGTGGTTTTTTAAATTGCCAACTCCAATGAACGGCAACGAGTTAGATTCTCAGCAACACTTTTAGTCACTGCGGTAATATTTTCAATAGCCTGCTCTGGTCGATGACGAATCGGTGTTTTCTTTATTGATAACTGACTCAGTTTTAGGTTTTTGGAAAGCTAATTGGAAGACGAATTCAGTGGTACAACATATGTTTTACTTAACTTAAGAATTATCACTAAAGCGTGACAAACGGTTGCACCCGCTGTATATACAAGGAATCGAGTGGATGTTCGGTTATTATCGGTTGATCGGTGTGCGTGTAACCGATCAACCGATAATAACCGAACGTCCACTCGATTCCTTGTATGTACACAGCGGGTGCAATCGTTTGTCACGTTTTAATTATCACGATATGCAGCAATGAAGGTTTTGATAATCTGTTATTGTTTCTATGTAAATTTGGTTAGGGAAGAGCGTCAAACTACAGTAGCACCAAGCTCAGAAAAACCTCGGAAAATATGCGAACTAATTTCAATATCAAACAACATCGACCAATAAGAAGCGTAATTTTCGTTTAGTACAGTAACTGACACAAGTTTTTTTAATTTCGTACGCTTGGTTCATATTTTTGCAAATTTACTTTTATTTTCCTGTTCCTACTTGTTTGACTAAAAAATTGTCTTTTTTAAGACACCTGTAGTCGTATATTTACATAATTTAGGTAAGTAAATTATTTTCAAGGATATATAAATCATTCAAACTGTAAATTTTTAGGTTAGGAATTTCTAAGTGTATTGTAATATTCCTTCTAACACGATATTAATTTATAAAAAGAGTAATATTATTTTAAGGCATTTAGGTTTTTTTTCTTTTTTTACAGGTTAGCAACCATGAGTAAACGTAAACTCGTTCGCTCGGAAGCACGAAACATTATTCGCAATGTTATACAGTTCTTTGACAAGCAGAAAGCAGATGGTCATATGACGTTTCCATTAGAAAAAGCTAGTGAGCTAGCTGCTGCAGCAACAGGGAAATCAGTCAGTTTCATAAAGCAGATTCGCAGAGAATCTGATATGGCCGGCACTTCTTCATTACAATCTCCAAAGAAGAAGCGAGAAACTGCAGTTTCAATGAAAATTGAATTAGATGATTTTGACCAAGGCGTACTAAGAAGAAGTGTTCATGAGATGTATACTGTAGATCGTAAGGTGCCAACATTGAAATTGCTGGTAGACAAAATGGAAGACAAGATTAACTACACAGGAGGACGAGAAACTATACGTAAATATTTATTACAATTGGGCTTTCGATATAAGAAGTGTCATAATAAAAGAAAATTATTGATGGAAAGATATGATATTATAGCTTGGCGTTCTCAGTACTTAAGACAATTATGAGAAAATGAAAATTTAGGAAAGAATAAAAGACCAGTGATATATTTAGATGAAACTTATATTCACCCAACATATGGAGTTGGCAAATGCTGGCAATCGGAAGAAGAACCTGGTGTTTATAAATGTGATCGAGCTGGTCAGAGACATATTATAGTGCATGCAGGAAGTTCTAATGGCTTTGTCAAGAATGCTTTGCTAATTTTTAAATCAAAAAGTAAATCAGGTGATTACCACGATGATATGAACCACTTCAATTTTATGCAATGGTTAGAAAAACAACTTATTCCATACTTGCCTCCACATAGCCTTGTTGTTATGGACAATGCACCATATCACAGCATGCAAATAAATAAACCACCTACACAAAATAATCGAAAAGATGATATTCGATCATGGCTAGAAGGAAATAGAATTGCAACAACTCCAGAAATGCGAAAAAACAGAACTTTTAATGTTGGTAAGACAATATTCTATAAGTAAAACTTATTATGTTGATGAACTTTTAAAAAAGCATGGCCATACTGTTTTACGTTTGCCTCCTTACCATTGTGAGTTGAATCCAATAGAATTAATTTGGAGCATGGCGAAAAGAAAAGTTGCTATGAATAATGTGTTGCACTCTAGCCATGACATTGAGCAATTAGTTAGAACTGCAATTTCAGAAATCACGCAAGCTGATTGGGAAAAGGAGTGTAACCATGTAAGACATGTTGCAGAAGAAATGTGGAAGGCCGATGGTTTAACTGATGAAATTGTGGAAAATTTAAGTTTCACTGTAAATACAGGTTCTTCAGATGAAGATTGGATCAGCGAGGACAGAATATCAGATGATGAATTTGATTACTAAGGCTAATGATCGCATTGTAATCTATAATGTAAAACATTTTGCAATTAAATTATATTTGAAGTTGAAATAAACGTTTGCTTTAATTAAAATTAGAAAAACATTCAAAAACTCTTTATTTTTCTTAATTCCTAAGTTTTTCACACGTCATTGGTCATTTGTTTATAGGAGCTACTACTTTAGTTTGATTTAAATATCCCGCGGAAAAGATTATGGATGAGAGTGTACCTTGTTAACTTGTAGCGCCCTCGGACACGCCCACTCAGGGCTTTTCTGAGCTTGGTGGCACTGTATCTCCTATGATGCCAGGTTCATCCAAAGCACTTGTTGCTACAGGCAACGTAATCATAACATATCAATCTGCCAATTGTAAAAAACGCAAATTGTTCTTGTTCCATCACTTTATCGTACCTATTAATTATGGTGAGTTCATTGAAATGTGTCAGCTTTTGGTAGACAATATTGCTACAGTTTTTATGTTGTTTCAGGATAGCTGTCGCATGAACTATACAAAATAAAGTTGGAACAATTTTAATATGCGATTAATCTCGTAACAATTACAATTTTGTTTGCCATGCCTGAACAACATATTGCTTAATAATTTGTATCCTTTGACCTTCTATCAAAACAATTAGCCTTGTATATTTTATGCAGCCAGTTTATTTAGTGCAAAGTTCTCTCAAATATTTTCGGCTCTACAAGAATGCCGTCCATTAAATTCAACATGTTAAAATTGCCTCTAGTTTATCTTATATGGTTCATGCGTAAACCATAGTAAAAAAACTAAACAATGGCATATTGTCTATCAAACAACAAGAATAATTTTCGTTTCTGAAAGTGAGATTTAACAAATTGATAACTTTTGTAATTACATTGCCTACAAACAAGCTGTTTGGATGAACCTGGCGTCACAAAAGGCAGTTCAACGATCTTTCCTAGCGAACTTTCCAGAAGAACAACCGGATTATCTAAACCTTTATTGCTATATATCGGGATCATTCTTACAAGTTAAAGGATAATGTGTGATGCCGTTGGATTCCTATTTCCGTTACCTTCCCAAAACGTGGAAATATGAAGGATGTTCTATTTATAATAAGAAAGTCACGTCTGGTGATACCGAAAATGTAATTGAATTGCCGATTACACCAAAACTTAGTTCACAAAAATAAAAATCGACGTGTTTCATCGTTCAAAAGTTAGTATGAGGCTCTATAAAAATAACTAGCAATGTCAATAATAAAATTTCTTCAATTGTAGGAACAAATACCAATGCAACGACATCTGGTGGTTTACGCAGAAGTGATGGAGATTGAGTTTTGGGATGAGACAACTTGATAGAACTTAAAAAGAATTTCGATCATGTTTTACCACAAGAATGCAGCCGATATAATTACAACCCAATTGTGATTTTTACCATTATCAAATTGGAAAAGGCCTACCGACTAGTAATGCGAAGTGTAGGTGTTCCACGACCTTACTCTTCTAAAATTCAGATTTTGCATTTATTATTACAATCCGGCAGAGTTACAATAATAAACGCCAAGATATTCCCCATTTAAACGTCACAAACTGTACAGATGTTTACAACGTTGTCGTATATCACCGGAAAATGATTCAACTTGAACTTTAGAAACTCGTTTATCCGGAATGAATTCAATTTGTTGCAACTAATGCCACGCAAAACTTGATTTAGCAAATATAACTTACGCGACACCGCGCGAAATTGCTAACTTAACCGCAGCTCTAACAAAAGTGTAAGTTTAAAGGTGTAGCGCAACTTATAATAGCGGCACCGAACTTGCATTACACATAATGGGCAGCCATGTTTCATTAAAACTTTCTAATGTGAGTAGCGTAATAATTGAGTAAAATAGCGGTTATTAAAACGTTAAAGTACGTTAAAATAAACTACAAAACCATTAGCAGTCCCGGGTATGTATAAATAAGCATATGAGGTAGAAATTTTAGAAGATATGCATTTGTAATGTTAAAAAAAAACGCATTTAAAATCGTTATCATTAGCCCCACTACGAATTACGTTCAGCCAGGTGCGCTCCGGCAACAACTGTAAGAGTAAAGCTTTTTCGACTCTTTTTTCGATTCTGGAGCGACTTATGTAGCCGTAACCTCTCTTGTGACTCCCCTCTCTCTGCTTCTGGAGCTTTAGTAGCTAATTTTATCTCCAGCCAATGATGATCCCAGGGAAGCTACTAAATTACTCCTCATCGGTCCATTTTCCTTCTTTCATTATTTCTCATATTTAATATAATTTCTTCCTATAAACACGTAGAAAATAATTTAATTTTGTTTTCATAATAATATCCCGAATTAAACACGACCTTTTAATAAGTCATTAAGTTCGTTAGGGAACGAGCATATCTTGCCGTTGCAATATTCACTAATGTCCATTGGTTAGATCGCTTACCGTAATAGGATCCGTAATGCAAAAATAGGAAAAGAAATTAATTGAAATATGATTTTATTGTAAAATATTAAATATTGTCAATATGAAGAGTTTTTTAATTGTCCGCGATTGACTATAAACAAGAGCTATCGGTTGTTGATGTGCGAAGAGAAGCCAAGACAATCGGGGCTTTTTAGCTTCAACTGTGTTAATTCAAAGTGTTTTCCAATGTTAGTAGTGTTTAAATTTAATTTTGAGTTCAAAATTAATTC
Source organism: Dynastes maya (assembly GCA_029619315.2). Classification (NCBI taxonomy): domain Eukaryota; kingdom Metazoa; phylum Arthropoda; class Insecta; order Coleoptera; family Scarabaeidae; genus Dynastes; species Dynastes maya. The sequence goes on along the minus strand of JAROYE020000007.1, from coordinate 43,885,310 downwards.
AAGTTCGGTCATTTGAAAAAACGTTGGTTTTGTTATGTGGGGCGCTAGCATAGATAGGTTACCAGGCCTCCGGATTTCCCTGAATATTATACGGATTTTTAGCATGTCCGGGGATGATCCGGTTATCCTGAGAATACTGCATAAAAGTGGCAGTTATTAATATAAAATGTTTTAATTATTCAAATAATTGTTGCAATTTTCTTTACAATTATCTTGTGGTTTACTTGAGCGAACAATAAGCTATACGTATTACTATATTGAATGCTGCGACTCAGCCGAAGAATTTGTTAGACTAATGTAATGATTGTTAAAATTCGCTACAGTGGCATTACAATAAATATGTTACATACACTTGCGACAAATTGTCCGCATCACGGAGCCTATTACTATTTGTAGCGGCATTTGTAACAGTTGTAGAAGTGATTCTAACATTTTTTTCCTTTCTATTTTAATTTAAAATAGAACCTGTTATTTTCTAAAGCAAATTTGCTCTTGTTACTCATTTGACTATTGATAAATCTTCCTCTTAATTTTGTCTTTTACAAAACCTTTGTTGTGAAAAATGATGTTGGATATATTATTAATTTTCGTATGTTGTACCTTTTCTTATTGTATGTCGAATTTTAGCGTAATGCTCAAATACAATATTTATTTGAAGTTTTAAGTACGTAGAGGAAAACTGCAAAGTGTTACTCTGCAGTCTCTGCACGATGAAATGTAAACTTTACCTTTTAAATTTGAGAATATGAAATCTGGCCTTTACTACAACGGTAGTTACTTAAAGAAGAAAGACAAATGTGCGAATGAAATGCTCATTAAATGCGAACATAAAGTTCAAAAACTTTTTGCAGGTTGCCAGAAGCGCTTTCAGGAAACAGGTCAATTTTGTTTTTCCCACTAAATGATGATGCCATTAAGACTTTTTTTCTACCGCTTTCGCTAAATCTACATAGAAGATTCTAAGTTTAATAACCTAAATGTTAAAAGGCAAATTTATGTAAATCTTAACAGATTGTAAACATTTCATCTAAGCATAGAATAGGAAACGGTTAAGTATACATAATAGGTATTGGAAGAATGAAGTCTGTTTGAATTTCACTATAAAATTTTATAGGAAAATATCACATTACGCTTGCTTTCGATCAAGATGACGCACTTTTCCTTCTGCTTGGCGGTAAGTCTTGTAATCTGTTTTTAAATAAACATTTCTTCGATATTTTTATCGTTATTCTTTCTGTGTTACCATTTGAAGATCGAGGATTGAAAAAATATTTACTGCTTCTGCCCATAGTTCTTGTCTAAGACTACAATTGAATATAGTAACTTTTAACAAGAGATTGAAGATATCTTGCCGGTCTACCATTTTGTTCGGGAGCGTATGGAACATATAAATTATACAATTTTTCTTAAAATATTTTTCGTATGATCTACATACACATTGGTTCAGATCTCACCGGGGTGCGAGATACATTGTAGGTAGCGCGATCTGGCATCAGTGATAGATTAATTGTCACTGGCATCTATCACTTATATCCAGTGATATCCAATAATGGAAAAATTGTTGCTTCGTTCAAGTTCTCTATATTACTATCACTATCGCTTGTGTATTTAATTTTTCCTAGGATTTCATAACCAACGTTGCCCTAGTGCAAAGTTCACTTTATTTTCATTTTTTTTTAACATTTAGCTACAAATTTGGTTTGTATTTAATGCTTCCACAATTAAAAATTACTTCAATTGAACTGTTGTACCCGAATTTACCTTAACTTACTTCTTTTTTTGAGTTACTGTTTTGCAAGCATGGTTATAGACAATAATCTTATATTTAGGCCACAATATATTAACTGTGGGATTTCCTAAGCCATCAATCAACCCACCACACCACATAATTGTCACAAGGTTACCCGCAACGTCGAAGCGATTTTTCACTTACAATCACGTTGACGACAACGCTAGTGTCTTCACAGAGAAAAAAAAGTTCTTGAATCAAACAAATATATATCTTTGAAATTATTTATTTAATTCAACAAAGGTTTATTTGAGTGAAAGTGCATTTTTTAAGAACAACAGATTGAATTTGTTTGAATCTACAAACGGTTTTATCTGACATAATTTTTTTGAGTCAAAGAAATATCCTAGAATCGTACGCTTCGCGCATCGTCGGCAATTTCCATTGCATGGACGCAGGGCAATCGCAATCGTAGTCCTAGTTGAGGTTATGTGAGATGGTGGTTCGTAAGCGCTGAGATATAAATGAAGAAAATAATAGGTAAGTAGGATAATGGATTTATATATTTTTACCACTGGATATCTAACGTTAAAGTTTCTGTTTAAAAAAATAATAAAATAGTTGCCACAGATTGGTGAATATCAGAATTCCTGTTTGTATTAGGGATTAGCGGAAATTGCAAAATCATGCCAATATTGCTTTTAAGGCCAGTAACACCAATGTTAGCAGTTTAAATAAATTATGATTCAATTCACCACACGTCTAACAATGCTTTGATCTTCCATTTTTATATTTTGTAACTAATTGTTGATATATTTCCTCCTTTTTTTTGATATAACAGGTTTTCCAGCAAAGGCAAGTGATAGGACATGCTTGTGTGTATAAGTCCGTTGAGGTATCTGCTGTTCTATCTCTTACCTTTTTTGTCATAATACCTAGCACCCTTCTAGCACCTAACCACATAGTTATCCCAGTCACTCGTTTGTGATTCTCAGGATTCCTACGAGATTACCGAGGTAGTAAGTTTTGTAATATTCTTTGCAAACAAAAGTACATAGTACAAGTATAACTTTAATCTTTATTTATCTGTACACACAACACACAAGTTATTTTGTGGATATGTCATCTTCATGGAAATAATTTTGTACGTATACAATTACAAAATTACGTATATATGGATAATTATTTTTTTATAGATACCTATATAAATATATATTTTTGTAACTATATATTATAACAATTTTGATGTACTACAGTCCGTTTAAAGTTATCAGCGCACTATACCTAACTTTGATGTCATTAATATTGTTAAAATCAGATTACAACTTCGACATTAAGACCTAACCTAACCTAACCAGATTCGCTTTACACACCGAGCGAAATGTATAGTAAATTGTACCACAATTGTAGTGTATCCTACCAGAATCGACGGTTACTATAGTGACAACCATCGAAGTAAGTAGAAAATACCCTATTATTGTAGTCTTTTGAAGTGGCTGCCTATACTCCATATTTATAGTAAAAATAGTACCCCAAAAGTGTAAGCAGCTCTAAAAACTATGGTAAAAAAGTACTACAAAATTGTAGTTAATTACCATACTAGTTAATTACCATAGTAAAATTTTTGTTAAAAAGTATGACTACAAAATAAACTCATTACCGCACGCATTGTTAATTGCACTATCCTTGTTCAAAAGCAGTACGACATATCCGTACATACTAGTAAATTATTCTCATGCTTGTAACAGAATAATTTATTGTGGACAAACATTTCAGAATTTGGAACAATTAAAAAATCGAATTCAAGCCGAATGTGACAAACTATCTAGGTATCAACTGGCAAATGTTAGACGACAGTTTTATTACAGGCTAGGCAATTGTCTAGTAGTTAATGGCGATTTGTTCGAACATTTGTTGTAATCTGTGTTGTTTGTTTTGTTGTAATATTATGCGTTCGTATTGTTAAAATAAATAAAATTAACCGTTTCTGTTATATTTTTCATGGTTTTATTATAAATCGAATTTAATGACGGAGGTGGCAGAAAATCATAGCGCGCTTGTTTGATATTATAATGCCAAAGATATTACTGATTTTTCTATAAGTAACATTTTTAATTTTCCAGTTTTTCCGATCTCAGAATTATAAATATTAAAAAGCCATATTAAAAAGCGATATAGCTTATCGTAAAACGTCAAGCAGGAATGACAAATACAAGCACGTTTGTTTGATTTCATAATTCCATGGCATCAATGATTTGTCTAAAACTGGTATTTACATTTTCCGGATTTTTCGGTTTCAGAATTCTAAAACCTAAAAAGCAATGGTATGTATGGATGTAGAATTTTTTTTCTCTACAAAAAAACTAAACGCACTTTTCCTGAAAAATAATTAGGGAAGCAAATGATTAGACATTCCAGATTTACCATTATAATTGCTATGCTGCGTCGGCCAAGTCACCATCCGGTATAACGTTTCTAAGTCATTCCATCCATTACAAAAGATATTATTAACAGATAAATTAAGGTTATGATACGACAAAGTAAACCGCGATGTCAGTTGTCATTATCCCCCGAAATTATTTAGAGAATTACCGCAGAATATTGCAAATATCCCGCTAATCTTAACGATAATTTCACGCTACCCTATCTGAACGTACCTTTAGTTTCACTACGGCACTGAACTCCATCTATTACTTAATTTTTATATTAATTTTATATTATTATGTTCGCACAAACATAGGACACAGCTTGATTTATAATCGAGATGTTTGTATTTTCTACATTTATCAAAAAATGTAACTGGAAAATATGTTTGCGTGAACCTTTTTATCTTAATTAATTATAGAAGGAATTGAAAAAGTTCTTAGTGTTGATTAGGTATACATTTTATTACCCAGTAGTATTTCCATATAAAACTAGAACTATATAATCTTGGTTATTAGAATGAACCTATAGTTTAATACTTATTCTACTATGTAATGTATTTTAAGGATTTTTGTGATGTAATTTAGGCAAATATTAAATTTAAATTTCCATGAAAGAATGTGCGACGTCAAGTCATCCATCCGCTATACGTTTCTAAGCTTAGTATTACCTGTTTACAATTTGAAGTTAGTCGAGTCCCGAGTCAGTTACATTTAGTCCTCTTTAATGGCTTTGATCATTACCGCAGAAATAAACTTCCGTAATTTCATAAGTAGCTTTTTAGTTTAAAGGTTGTGAATCATTACAATATTGGTATCTGAATTTTAGTTTCAGTTTCTGCACCAGTAGACACAGCTTTTAATGAATATTTTATTTGTCTAAATCAAAACAACAAAAAGCGGAACACAAATAATTAAAATTAAAAAATTCAATGACATTTATACAGAATTCAATTAAACTTAAATCGCTATAAACGAAATATTAAATTATTTAATTAAATAGAATTTTCGTAGGAATATGCACCTTAATTCGCGTTAAGCTTTCATTTCTTTGTTACGTCAATAGATAAGAACTAAAATGTTTGGCAGGTAATGAATATTTTTTTCTTATTCCTACTATTTATAAAGTATAGTGCATTGCCCGTAATTACAGAAGTATTGCAGAAAGTGCTTGCAGGTATAGTACAATATTTCATTATTCCTCTTATTTCGAGTTGCTGTTCTCGTAAAAAGAACAGAATTCTGAAGACTTACGAAGACAAAGCAAAAAAGGAACGAATAGCGCAATAATAAGTAGGTGCGCTACTTTATTCACTGCAGTCGTTTGCGACATCGTTTCATTAACACAGCCTCAGGTGGATTATAATTTACATACTGACTTCAAACTCAGTGCTCCATTCAAGTTGACAATAAATATTTAAGTTTGACGTTCAAATTTAACGAACCAATTGGTAGAGCCTCTGAATAAGATTTGTTTCCGGTAATATTGATCGACTTAACAATTGTCGGCGCTCCCACAAGTACGTTCCAATTGAATAAAATCGTAATTTATGAATAGACCTTTCGATTATAGATTATTTTGTTTAAATTTAGGTTAGTTCGACGGAGTACTCTTGTAAATCGATACTCGGGTCTTGCATGATCTCATTGTCGCAATTAGATTCTCGGTAAGTTGTACGGCGATGACTTAATGTAATTCATTTGTTATATGATAATTCATTTTCGATATCGTATTCTTTCAATGGTCGTGTGATGTCAGATGTTGCGATTATTAACGAGAAAATATTACCATATACATACATATGTATGTATGTGTACAGTTACGGAATTTTGCATCGAAACGATTCAAAAACTACGCGCAGCTTTGGAGGGCGACCCTGTTACGAGGCTATGTCACCATGAAAACGGTAGACGAAGACGCAAGGAATACGAGCCCCAACAACTAAATATTCGGTCACCTATGTTTTATATAGTTTTGAAGCTACTGTCGCAAGTAAAGATTAAATTTTTTTTTTATTAAACACCTTGTAGATACAAAAATTTTTATGAAAGAAATCCTAACTTAAACAAAATATTTTTGGTTTAACAAGAACAATTTAAATTAAAGAATTAGATTTTGCTTGACAACTATATATTTGGCTAAAGAATAAAAACGAAAAATAAAAATATTAATAACCAGTAGTATCGCCTCTGGCTTGAATCACTGCTTGGATTCTTCATTTAAAGTAAATGAATTCCAAATTTCTTGCAACTTTTTTTAAATCTAGTATTGTTCGCTGGGGATTGTTTCTTAATTTTATTTTCATTTTATGCCACAATGATTCGATCACATTTAAATCGGGGCTGCTAGGAAAGGCCATGACAGAACATTAATGTTATGCTTCCCAAACCATTTTTTGATGCTTTTAGCTGTATGGCAAGATGCACCATCTTGTTGAAAAATATACTTTTCTGTAGGGTACAAATTATCAATGCTTGGTAGCAATGCATTATTTAAAAGTTCTTGATATTTTTGAGCATTGACCGTTCCATCAATAAATTCTAAAATTCCTAAACCCTTCGAAGACATGCAACCCCATATCATAACACCTTCGGCATATTTTACTGTTCTCTTGACACAATCTTCATGAAAAGCTTCAGTTCTACTTCTTATTACTCGTTTTCTAAAATCACCAACACATAATCTAATTTTGGGACTCATCATATTAAAATCTACTTTATTACCCCAGTTTTCACGGTCCAATCACGTTTTGATTTTGCCCAAACTAACCGTTGTTTCTTTTGTTTTTCGGTAAGCAAAGGCTTTTCTTTTGCCTAAAATTTATAGTTTAAATATCTTAGATATCTTAAAAAATTAAATGTATCACTTACTTTATAAAAACTAAATCCATTTTTATGAATATATTTTCTCGATACGTGTAGGTTTTCTTCTGCATTCCATTGTGCCGTAATTTCACGGAGAGTATTTCGTCTGCCTTTTTTGCATATTTTAACCAATTGCTTTGATTTCTTGGTGTAACGACTTTTGGACGTCCCGGACTTTTTCCCTTAACGTCAAGACTTGCAGTTTCACCATAGTATTTAATGATGTCGTGAATTGTAGTTCGTGGCATATTCAAATCTCGTGCAATTCGACGCATTGACTTTCCTTGGTGAAATTGAAATAAAATAATTTTTCGGGTTTGCTTATTTGTCGCAATACCTCTAACCATTCTCTCAGCTTTATTTTAAATATAAATGAAATTAAACTGCAAATCTTGCAAAGATTGACAATTTTTGACATTTGTTTTGTGAAAATTTTAATTTGCTTACTTCATGGCACACTTATTGTAAGTAATATAAAGAAAATCAGGTGATGGCCGAACATATAGTTGTCAAGAATAATATGTACTATACAGTTTTTAAAAATAATTTTCTTGTTTACTACTAAAAGTTTTATAGTTTGTGCAAAGAGATTTGTTAAAAAAGGTAAAAGGGGTACATTACGTGCTCTTATTTCTATTAGGCATTCCCTATACCTAAATTCAATGATTGAGCAGATATTTCAAATTATTATAAAAACTATTCCAATAATCAAGTTATCCGTGGAATATTTGCAATTAACTTTAGTAACAAACTGTTATAAAATTTGTTTAATTGCAAATGTTATTTATTGGAATTATGTTCTACTTAATTTTAATTTATATTATAACAACTTTTTTATATCGAATTTAACGGATAACTTGATGTATTGAAATAATTTCTGTAATCATTTGAAATATCTCTTCAACTATTGGATTTAGATATAGCGAATGCTTAATAGAAATGAGAATAGGTAATGTACCCCTTATACTTTTGATAAAACATACGTGGATGTCCGGATATTTAAGTACTGTCTGACATCCCTTGTGCTATGACATGGTGCACCATCCTGTTGGTACCATGTCTGTAGCCTTTGGTGTATGGGTAGTTCATGAATAAAATCGAACACGTAGTTATTCAAAAAATGTAAGTAACGTTGACTGTTTGAAGTTTGTCGGAAAAATACTGGTCCAATAACTCGATCTTTAAATATTGCGCACTAGACCTTTGTTTTAAACGAATATTGATCACGTGTCTGTATCGTGAAATTGGGATTCACGTCACTCCACCACCGATAATTTTGTGCACTTACAATGCCATTGAAAGTAAACGTTGCTTCGTCGGTGAAAATAATTTTTCTTGCCATGAAAAGATCATCTTCCAGCTCTCCTTGTATCAAACAACTAAACTCAAATCGTCGATCAAAATCTCCTGGTTTTAAGGTATGTACAAGTTTTGGTTTGCAACGTCGAAATTTGCTTTCTTTTAATATTTTTGAAATTGCAGTTTTAGATACATTATTTGGTAATGTTGTAATAATGCTTGGACTCTATAAGTATTATTTCCGAAAAAAACCTTAAGATGACGTAAAAGACAGAAATGCTTAAACTAAAATTATCGTAACCTCCCAAAGTGTCTATTGCCGGCTGTAAATCAATGCATTACGAAACAAATATTACTTGCGTCTTCGTCTACCGTCCTCAAGGTGACGTATCCTCGTTACCGGGTCACCTTTAAGCTGCGCGTGGTTTTCGAAGCGTTTCGATACAAAATTCCGTCACTGTACGTATGTACATACGTCGTGCTGTGCCAGTGAGGGTCAAATCGAATGAAAACATCATCGAGTAACACTATACACGAACGGTTCATTTTCACGCTAGAAAGAATATGCATATGCGTGTGTGTGTATTTTTGCTGAATGTAGAGAAGAGGCGAATCGGGAATAAGTTCGCGCTAAAACAAGCGACAGTTAATTAATAAAGAGTCACCAGATTGTAGGAGAATTCAGGTCCCTGCAGACTCTAATTCCCTGGAAGCGCGGTGCGAACATTTAGCGTTTCATCTTCTCTTTTTTCAATTATGTATTATGTTTGGTAAGGCAAATGATTTCAATAACGCTAATTCGGTGTTCTAGATAAATTGTGTTTTCTTTTGTTTGTTGTAGACATACAAAACAAAAATCGAAAATGTATTTTTTCTATTTTGCATACAAAATATGTACTTTTCCACATATAAACGCGTGTCCCAATGAACTTCATTACGACACGCATTTTATTATTTAATGTTGGTACAATGAAAAAAAATACGTTTATTACTATCAAATTATGTCTAAGATATTATGGTACATTGTGCTACAATTACGTCAGATATTACTGTCGTGTTCTTAGAATTCTTTACATATTTTCGTAGTATTCTTTTTGTAGTAAATTTTCTAGTAAATTTTAGTAACATTGTTGTTGTGCTAAGATATTGCGCAGTTGTTAGCATTAAAATAACGGTGTGTGTAGTGAATGTGTTTGTACACATGTAAGAAGTACCTACCTTAGGTTTCATATAAATTTGAGGTTAGGAAGCTCATTAACCAGTCTATGCAGTAAGAATTACTACAATATTTATGTGTATTTTTTGGTAAAAAGTAATACAAACTTCACCTGGGCTCTATTTTACTATAAATTGTATTACAGATTGCTGCAATTGTGTCATACAGTACAATACCTTTTTCGGTATACTCCTGATGTGACATGACAACCAGGTTTGGCATCTTTTTTTAATGAATGTTATAAAATCTGAAATAGACAAGCGTATTTAATACAAATTAGTGCATAGTAAAAAAAATTAACACCAGGATAACATTACGATTTGCTCAGGGGAGTCCACACTAGTAGTGTTAAAAATTGAACACTATTTTAGTGTAATGCCTAGTGTAAAATTGACACTACTACAAACAGAGCTTAGCGTAAATTTATAACACTACCACCATGTTAAAGACTACTGCTTCGTAATTATAAATTATTTAATTTATTTCGTAGAAAGTTGGGAAAGGGGGCATAAAATAGAATAGAAAAATTGCTTGTACTATTTGACCAAGTTAACATGTTCATGATGGTAAAACCTGAATACAGTCCTAGGAAAGCCTTAGGAAGTTATTTAGGAACCTGCGTCCATTGTGTTTTATTGCAGATTTGCTATATATACTATAATGTTCAATATTTACAAGGACGACATCAACTGTCAATCTCAGAACGTATAGGGTATTCTGGTTAAACTTTCCTTAAGTTAACTAGTGTTTTTGACTACGGTCTCCGTTGAAAGTGTTCGATAGCGAAATGAAAGTATAATTTCAAAGAAGGAAAGGTTCGAGGTTAGGCAGACAAACGCGAGGTGATTAGTTGTTTTGCTCTCGAACTCCATCTACTTGATATTGAATTTCTTTTATTGGTGAAATTGCGCGTGAGAGTTTTCCGACTTACGGTAACATTGTGAACAGAAAAGCCGGCGTATTATTGTTGCATATTGTCTGTTTTTCATACATTGAAGGAGAAATCTCACCATGTCATAAGACTACACCGTCGCGAAATTGAGGGAATTTCTGCAGGAGAGGAATTTACCCGCGACGGGTAATAAAAGTGATTTGTTGCAACGATTGGAAAATTACGACGAAATAAATCAAAGACAACCCGTACATATTGACTTGCTGTTGAAGGAAATTGAAATGCTCAAAGAGAAAGAGATTTGGCTCAGCGAGAAGCTGAAATTTGTCGTCGGGAGGCCGCATTAAGTGCATCAAGCAGCCCACGAAGCAAAAATTCACGGCGCGACAGTGTCCACGGTTCCTCAGGGCTAAGTATAAGCATGCGCACGGTTGGCGATATGCTTTGTGAATTTGACGGGACTGACAACACGCTCTGGAAATGGAAGCAACAAGTGGAGCTGTGGTGTGCCACGTATAGTCTGGATGATAATGCGACCAAGCTATTGATAAGTACGAAGCTGAAAGGACAAGCTGCCAGCTGGTTTCATTCGAAAGCCGAACATTTTGCCTTAACTGTCACGGATATGTGGGAGCAGATGGAGGTTATGTTCGATCATCGACCGACGGCAGTGGCCCTTCAAAAAGGATTTGAAGGAAGAACGTGGACGCACACGGAATCCTTCACACAGTACTATCACGACAAAGTAATATTAGCTAGTAAACTTTCTATCCGAAAGGTAGATATGGTGGACTACTTGATTGATGGAATTGATGAGTTACATTTGAAAAATCAAGCCCGTGCCAAGTGTTTTGAAAAAAAAAAGGAACATTGTTTAATGGCATACAGAAATATTGTGTTAAGGCCAAAAAAGTGTAGTGAGCGCGAATGTAAAAACGAAGGGAAACCAGATAAGTTACCCGGGAAAACAGTCCAAATCCCGCAGCAGCAAACAGTTCGCTGCTACAATTGTTCAGAGACAGGGCACAAGTCTATGGAGTGCTGCCAACCAAGGCGAGTCAAGGGATCCTGCTTCCGATGTGGATCGACGACACACCGGATCAGCGATTGCCCACAAGGCCGCCGGACATCGACGCCGACCTCGTCAACGCCGGGACCGTCAACGCTTGTTGTGCAGCAACATGGTAACGGACACGTACTCCGTGAATGACTTAAATAATGTCTGTTGTCAATTTGTCGTGTGCGCTATGTTAGATTTGGGTTCTGCGATCAGTTTAATAAAGGGAAGTTATGTTCCATTGCATCCTCGGGCGCCTATTGACAAAAAATGTAATTTTGTGGGACTTAATAATTCAAAGTTGAGAGGGAATAACACTTTTACTAAGAATGTTGATACTGACGGGGATTAGAGCAATCTTCCAATTTTTCGTGGTACCGGATGACGCCATGTCACACGCAGCGATTATCGGCCGCGATTTCGTTCGCAATCCAAAAGTATACTTCAAAATGGGTAAATACCTAGTACTGTCTGTAGAATTCGTTAGCGTGGTTAGTTTTTTATTACTACAACAATGGATCTATAATATAAAGCTTTTTTATTGGAGCACTTGATGCTGGGCGTTATATACATAGCTTACATAAACGCTAGTATTGCTATGTTCAATTTTTGCATACAATTTTTTAGAAAATAACATGGTGTTCTGTGTTTATTAGGAAATTTAAGCCTTTCCATTTCTTCTCATCGAAGCTGTATATTCTTTACTAACATTAGAAGTTCCCCTGCTGAGTAACTTGAATGAAATCGGAACGTTTCAGAGATCTTTAGTTATTTCGTTGTAAGCTCAAGCTTGATTATGCAATACTGGTTCGTCTAATACCAGATATGTTCAGAGTTTAGTTTTGAGGTTAAAGGATCTAGAGCAAAGTATTATTGTTATTAATATTATTAATTAAAACATAGTATATGAAATATACAAAATACAAGCAGGTGCTTCTTTTTGCGTATTTTTACATTACACATTTTCATATTGAATGTAATAATACAAGAAATAAAGCAACTGGTGTTGGAATTTGAAAAATGTATTAACTATAGTTTAAAATTTGATCAAAAGGCATGAGAAAAAGGAAAGAAGAGACGAAAAGGTTAGTATGGTTACAATGAAATATGGAGATCAAGAGGGGTGAATGAGCGTTGTGAGGGTTAATAATTTCAAGTTTATTGACGATATAATGGAACATGTTTGTTTAGGCATTGTAAATGAAAATTTATGCGTATGTTCTGAAAGACTGAATTGGACGTTGTTTATCTTTCAGCAAGATAATAACGCAGCTTTATATACTTCTACAAGCAGAGAATTGGTATGGTTTAAGAAACAAATGGGTAAGAAAAAAGGGGACTCTATTGATAGAGGATTGTAAAAATAATTGTAGTTTTATTATTAGAAAGACAAAATAAAAAAACAACTTTAATATAGGGTAATTCCGGGAGAGATGGCAAACGACTTTAATTCGGTAATTTCTAAACAGATGCCGCTCATAGTGTTAGAAACGTTGATTGTTCTATAGTGGCCACGTGATGAATGTGCTCCGCCGAAGGAACCTAAAATAAAACGTAAGTTTTTCTATATGATATTTTGTAAGTAAAATCCAAAAGGTTTAGATATCAACTTGAAAGTAGATATTTTTTTAGCGCGAGTAGATAGGATCGTGATATTTATTGCAAAACATTAGTAGAAAGTTACGTTAGGTCTGCAATTACATTTTATTACTTTAAGATGATAAAATATTAAGTGGGCCATCTCACCCATCTTTTGGCATAGATGGCACTATCAATTGTGGTATAGACGCCACATTGTAGAATGAGTAGTGCAGAATGGGGCATGTGTCCCGTTTAATAAAAAATCATTTTGAACGCTTTTTAGCGTAAGAAGGGTGCTTTGTCTCTGTAATGACATATGTGTTATAAACCCTTAAGAAGCATTAATTCTATTTCAATGTTTTTTTACAGATGCCTATCAAATGCAGAATCTACCCAAGGTTCCTGGTTAGAGGATGCTTTGAAAAATGTAATGACGGAATGAGTGTAAACTTAACTGTGGAAGCATTTGACATACCATCAAGGACTTTAAGACGAAGGATGTAGAATAATGGTTTGTCAAAGAAGCCCATGAAACCAATTGGATTTTTAGGAACAAGTAACCAGTAGAAGTTAGTGGTTCATATCAAGAAGCTCCTTCACGCGATGACCTTAGCTTTCTGACCTACACTTTTGTAAATAAGTTAAAAAAACATGATTGGTTAAATGTATTCCTTTTCTGTCATCCAGATTTAGTAGCTCGAGCTGAAGGTATATCCAGAGAGAAAACCATGTATTTTTTTCAACAGTTGCATAAAACATTGTAAAAAACATCCCGAAAATATAGAAGAGGTTAGATCACGAAAATAGAAAACAGAATACAAAGTCTAAATTTGCCTTTAAATTTGTTTGGAAATTCGTGAAGAGATCCAAAAAACAAAAGCGTATACCTCCCGTGCCCGATTTTAAATCAGATGAAAAGTAACAAGATTTCATGGTGTGATGATGGTTCTGAAGAATTTAATGAAAACGAATGTGTAGGATGTCTTGAGGATTACAACATTGTTTTCTCAATGATGAGGCATCTTCCCCGAACTCACCCTAGTAGTTTTCGTTTAAATTCTTAATTTTAGCAAAGTTATAACTACAAGATCTCTATATTCAAAACAGTTATCAACATCTTTTATTAGTAATCTTACATAAAGAGTATTAAACAGATGTTCTAATTATTCGCAGTACCACGTGTCAGAAGTAGCGTACGCAGAACTTTTATCATACCCAGGCACTTATCTTTCCTTTTATTTTAAGTAATAAGAACATCTGGCTATTATTCTCGTATAATTGGAACATATCTTTCACAGTACGCGTACGAGAACGGCAAGCACGTAAAATAAATTTAATTAGTCAAGGCCTGGTAATTTCGAATTAATTTTGTGTTCCGACTTTTTCTTTTTAGGTAACTCTTGTTTTGTCGTTACAATCAATTTTAGAGCTTTTAAATTGATTCACGGAACAAGTTTCGTATACTGCTGATAGTATACATTGATTCTTTCAAACATATCGATAAATCGTTCACTTAACAATAACAAGTATTACTTTTATTCGATTCATTCATCACTAGTGTACACTCCAGATGTAACGAACTGCTTTTGTTGAAATAAAAGAGAATTAAATGTGCCCGTGATTGCCGTATAAGCTGTTTTTATATTCCGAATCATTGTACGTTTATAATGAGTAACCTGGGCAAATATGCGGTAACAGCCAGAGGCGTGGCGAGCCCATAAAAGTTTACACATAAAATACCGTTTTAAAAGTCTTCCGTGAAATCACAAATTGGGTAACATCTGTTAAATATTTGAATCATTAGATATGTTTCCACAGCTGTTTCAGTCAAGTGAGTACGACGTGTGGAATAATTGTTTTTTAATGCCGAAAACGACCGTTCGACATCTAGCGATGTTATATTTGCATATCTAAAATAATCTTTGAAACAACTTAATGCATCTTCACACGCACCTTCACAAATTTGTCTTAACATAAGAAAATCGGAGTCTTTCTCTAAAACACTTTCAAATTTTCGTATTACACACCAATTTGTTTCGCCTTCTACAGCGTACAACTGTGTGTGAACATCATTCACAATTTGAACAGAATCCACTAGCGACATCGAAACATTTTGTAATTTTTCTATTCCCTCCGCTAGTCCGAAGTAATTGTTGTGAATCGTTTGTGAATATTTCCTGGCTTTTCTTGATTGCTGCAGCTTCTGTCGGATTGAATTTTGAAACTACTTTCTTTACTTGATCAAAATATTTGTTGTAGTAAAACGCAGCCTGCAACCATGTTCCCCAACGTGTAACAATCGGCTGTGGTGGTTCAGGTAAATCAGAACACAGTTTGTGAAATAGTCGAGTACGTTTTGGGGACTTTGGAAACACTGCCTTTGTACTAGCAATCAATGCGTCTACTAATGAAAAACATGTAGGAATCGTTTGTGCCGCAAGATTTAGAGTATGGATTTTACACGTTACATGTAAGAAGTTACCACTGTGTTCTTTAAGAGATCGGCCCAAAGAACGCATGTTTGCGGCACCATCACTCATAAACATTAAAAGTTGCTTAGTTGAAACTTCAAATTTCTTCAATGGGTTCAACACCACCTTTAAAATCTCATCGGCAGTACAATTTATAACTTTTGGAAGCAAGTAAGAAGGAGGGTGACCGTCGATGTGGTTCCATTGTACGTACCATTACATTAACCACAGAATGTTTTTGACGATCTGTTGTTTCGCCCACACACAACCACACTTTTTTATCTTTCAATTCAGTTTTCATTCTTTTTTCTATACGTTCACGAGCAAATGGCACTACATTTCGTATCGATGTCCGACTAGGTAATTTGAAGTCCGCATATTTATTCCAGAAGGAGACAAATGCTTCTGTCTAGTAAACGAAACGATAGATTACATAAAATAAGAGTAACACATAAATCAAATGTAAATTTTTCTTGGTCTTGTATGCCACTTTTTGCAGAGGAATGCCGTTTGCTTTCGATGTGACGTTGACAATGGCTTCTGGACCAACACATTAAAGGGATTTTACAAACTAGACATTGAATTTTAGCGCTATCAAAAATTAAGTCCGGCATGTCCACTATAAAGTTTTTAACTGTGTCTGCCATACTAACTGCGACATTTTTAAAGCAAACATAAGCGTACAATTACGAAATAAGCTACGACAGCCTACATATACACAGAACTACTCGCATACGGCATCGATTTAGTACTGACGCTATGAACGCGTGAAATAAATAATCGCCGACTCCGCACCACATATCTACTACACCGACTGTTACCGCTGTTTGCCCAGACTAATAATGAGGTTATCATCTTGTTTTTATAAGCAAATGTGTTGAAAAAGAAGTATAAAAATAAATATGATAGGCTGAACTTTTGTGTATATACAAATTGTTATATTAAAATAGGATGAAGATATTTAAGTATTCTAATTAAAAGAAAATATTTTCATTTTAGTAAATTTGAGGAGTTACGTAGATGTATCTGTGATATTGTGCCTAGATTTTAACAACTAAATAGATAAATTTGAATTGGTTTGTCTGTAAAAATCTTGCAGTTTTACTGATCAATTATTCTTGGTTCCTGAAAATTTATTTGGAAATACCTAAATTGAGAACGCTTGATTAAGGGAACAATAACTAGGAACAATTTTCTGTCTTTTATTTAACAATCGTAATTAGTGCTACTAGGGCAATAATATTCTTTTAAAATATTGCAAATGATAACAGCAACCAACTTTTAGCATTAATTCCTTGAAGCACCCCTCATAAGTGTTTATTGCAACCATTTAGTTTTTAACAGTAAAATACAGATAGTAGTACGGCGCATCTTGAACTAGTTTAAAGGATTCAAGTACGTATTAGTCGGGTGTATTAAAATCAAAACTATAGCACTGTCTGCTTCAACGTAAATTTAATATAAATTCCGAAACAACATTCACAACAGGCCGAATTACTCGCAAAATTTGAATAACACGAAAATGCCTTGGTCAGTTAATTCACTTCGACGGACGTTGAGAGAATTTAGTTTATAATCTGGAACATCAGTAGGCTGTCATCGTGATACCTTGAGATATAGCTAAACTTTGAAGTAGGTACGGTGCAAAATGTAGACGAAAGCTGGCTATTGATGTGGTCATTGTATAGGTTTAATAAATAAAATAAAATCAAAAGACACTGCTAATTTGAGTATAAGAGAAAAAGGTCATGGTATTTCGGTTATTCTACTTACTTCTGTTTAAGTTTACATGTACATATAAGTATGCATTCGTCACATTTTTATACTTACATTCAATTGGTATGGTTTTCGCAAGAGTTAATGTTTTCTGTACCATTATTTATTGTTATAAACGAAACATATAACTATGTATAATACGTAATCCGTTTAACCTAGAACCTGTTTCTAAAAATATATAATCTTCAAAAAATTGTAATAAGAACTTGTTAATAAATGATGGAATTGTAAATTGCCATCTATATAGGACTAATTGTAAGTTCAGCGGCTAACATGCTAAACACGTAACAAAGCGTATCTGCTGGTAAATATGTAAGCCGATGTCAGTGGATGCTGTAATAAAAGCTCTTTGGATTTCGCAGTCGTATATCTGTAAATTTTTTGGTGGTATTATTCACTGTATATTTCCTTAAGAAATTTACAAGTATTGTACAATGGTACAAAAGTACCATATTAAGATAGTAAACAACACTGCACATTTACTATATCTTTATTTAATACTGTGTAACTGCGATTTACAATATTTTAAAGTAAATTTAGTGGGAAAGAAAACAAACCGGCACTCTCTTACCTCTATTCTATATAAAATGTGTGTGTATCAGGTTAAGCAACCTATGAAAATATTGAACTTAAATTTAATGCCAACTGATAAAATAAAAACAACTAAAAGAAGTAAGGTTTCCAACAAAAACAAAGTAAATACTTCGACCGTGTTTAACAAGGTAAGTT
This sequence comes from Dynastes maya, assembly GCA_029619315.2. Classification (NCBI taxonomy): domain Eukaryota; kingdom Metazoa; phylum Arthropoda; class Insecta; order Coleoptera; family Scarabaeidae; genus Dynastes; species Dynastes maya. Next base: position 43,867,272 of record JAROYE020000007.1, on the reverse strand, counting down.
AATATAAGTACAGTAACATAATAATAATGAATGGCAGTGACAACCCAGGTGCCGAGAGCAGGGGTAAATAACTATCTGAAATTGGCGCACAGCCAACTGTAAGGGTATAACACATACCACGGTATTATTAAAGCTTATGCTGGTGTACCAGTAATCTCGCTTCAAGAACTTCCGATTTGATAAATCGTTCGCAGCATACTATCTGAATACGACAGGTATTCGAAGCATCGTCTTTAAAACTGAATCGGGAAGAAGCTTGAAACAGATGAACGTGTCAAAAGCCGGCGGAGGTGAAAACTTAATCCTAATAATAAAGCTCCCAAAGGTACGATACCGAGGTCCTTTATTGTTTGGATTAACGAAAGACTCTTTGAGATGTGGAGAGGTTGAGATCAGATTTACATACGTTATTGCGAGAGCATTAATCGCAATGCTTATGTTGACATACTTCTTCATTTGTTTACAAATTAAGAGTTAGAAAACGAAAACGAAAATAAAACATGGCTACTCTTAATATCTCAAGGTATAGTTTGGAGCTTATAAAGCTATCAAATCAAATTTGTTTGCATCACATCGTATCAACCAGAGGTTGTAATTATTCATTCGATCTTGATATTCTTGTGATGCGTGTCCAAATCATCTTACTCACACGCCGTTTTTATGGAGTTTACATAAACAAACTATACAGATCTACGGTTTTATTTACACAAAATAAGAAGCTGTAGATTCGTTCATTCGTTATTGCTGGAAATGAAAAATCTAAATACAAAGTAGCGAGTAACTGTGTGTTTATAAAATTGAACATAATTTACAACGGAACACTTTCTGAAGTATATACTATAGGCTAAATTAATCTTGTGTTGGTATGCAAGTACAAACGACGAAACGAAAATATTTATAAGAACGTGTCTATGTACAATACTTTTAATTGATCTTAAATGTAAACCGGTAAATTCGCCATAGTAACAAAGAAGAGACTCAGAAATTCAAATTAATCAATTGGTTTAATTATTAAACCTATGTATGTATCAGTTACCTTACGTCCAAACATTGAGTCCTAAAGGACTGTGAATTTAAAAAACTACTTACTTCATTATTTCGTAGATAATTTTTAACTAAGGAAACACGACGTTGGTCATCAAATCTATAATACTGAAAATAGAAATCTTTACAAATTATATTTTGTTATAAAAAAGATAGTAAACGAAAACTTAATTAAGTACACAAAATACTGGTGTTTTATTAAACAAAACAGAAAGAATTTCTACCTTTCTATAAGTCGAGGAAATTCCATTATGTTACAAAGTGGTAGAATATGGAAGGTGTATGGTAGAATAATTTGTGTTCTACTTTGTATTTATGTATTTCAAGATTTATACAGTGGACATGTTTCGATTTACAGTCATCATCAGCACTGAACCTAGAATTTGTAAAATCTTAGTTTAATAATTTAAAACAACATTTCTTTTAAAAAACTTCCTGTCAAAATTAGAATTATTAGTCATAAGTATATGTATATTAACATATATGAAAGTGTTTTTTTAATAACTTCATTTACTCTAATTATCCACCACACAAGTAGTCCAGCAATTGTTGATATATAGAATGTGTAGTTTTTATTTTTATTTATTGATTTGACAATTTCCTTACTATTACTTTTAACTCGAGCCTGAAGATGCGACGTTAGTCCCGAAACCGGTCGCTCTTTTCTTATTAAATTTTGAGTTATCGTGAGAAAGTGGACTTTTCTTTTCCTCCAACTTCATGATATATGAAAGTATTTATGAATTAAATTTAAAAACATATGACAATGAATATTACACAATCATGGAAGATTTCTAAAACTTGAAGAGAATTTTAAAAGTTTTTCGGAGGATGGCAAAATGTGAATGCCCTAAAATATATTTAAATGCAAGTAAAGGAATAAAATTATTAAGTAAAAAAGATATTTGTGTGCGTAGGTATGTGTACACAAGGTCATGTTCTAAATTATGTCCGATGTTATTTCTCAGATATTTAAGCAAGATTCAGTGTGTATGTCAATTGTATTGTTGAATAAAAACTAATTGACATCGTTTTTATAATTATGTATTTCGAATGCTTCAAGCAAGGTAAGCTTGAAACTGTTATTATAATAGTGAAGTAATTTGATATTGTTATAATCTGTACCTTTGTGACCGGAAATTAAAAGATGCTGAAAGACGTTTAATATTTTGTTTTTTATGTTCTTTGATCCTATCTCATATTTTTCTTCCCGTTATAACATTACAATTATCACATTTTACCCTGTAAACCCCATTTTTGTCTAAAAATTTTTCTTTGTCGCTATTATTGCAAAAAATGTTTCTCAGACTATCGGTTGATTCAAAGGCCGGAGTTATATTATATGTATTCCCTTAAAAAAAGTATATAAAGGTAGTGCAGAAATAGAGTATGTAAAAGGTCTATAGATTGCAATATTGTTACGTTCTGTTTTAAATAAGCGATCTTTTTTAATTAATGTTTTTTGTAGTTTTTATTTGCAATGGTTTTTATCAAATTAAGCTCCTGTTGGTAGTTACTTTTATTTAAAGGAGTATCAACAAGTCTTTGTATATATAGTAATTTAAAGCAGAGTATTTATGTGAAGGAAAATAATGTGAAACATAAGTGAAGCTCGACAAACGGTTGCACCCGCAGAGGCGCCGTGAAAGGAGCTGTGTTTACTATGTACATACAAGGAATCGACTGGACATTCGGTTATTATAGGTTGATCGGTGTGCGTGTACTATTTATAATGTTTGAGATTGTTACTTTTATTGACGTATCGATGACCACTGCGGTAATGTGCGACTGCCATGGTACGCCGCGTAGTACTGCAACATAAGTAATGCTTCTTCCATTGTCGATTCGGTCAGGCCTCGACGACGGTCTGAAAACGTTCTCGTATACTTTGCAAATGATAGTTCAGCAACTAATGAGGTAAGATTTGCGAAATTCAAATATTCCTGTGCAGTCTTAAATTCCAAATGTAGATCGAACTTTTTCTAAATCCAGATTTTTATTTAAAACTGCACGAAATTTTTGCGCAACATCTAGTCCTATAGGATCCGTCAAGCTTTTTAGAGCGGTTGCTAAATTATTGATGTTATTTAACGAGTCTTGTATAGATAAGTGGGTATTGTCTAACTGTGAAATAGTTTATCATTACAGAATAGTTTATGGAAATGTCATCTATTTCTTTTGAATTAAGTTCGAAAATGACATCTTTCACTTGGGAATAATATTTGCGATAGTAAGATACCGCCTTGATCCATGTTTCCCATCGCGTCAATACAGGCTGAGGTGGTAGTGGAATTTTCGGATACAATTGCTTGAATACGCGGATATGTTTGGGAGATTTCACAAACACTTTTTTGGTAGATGATTTTAAATCATTCACCCTAGGATACTTGCTTCGAATTGTTTCTGCTACGGATGACATGCGTGTATGAGGCATGTTATGTGAAGAAGTCGGAAAGCATATTTTTAACATCCCACCAGCTTTCAGCATTGTTGCGGCTCCGTCAGAAACTAACATGGTGATTTGGGTTCCTACAATACAATAAAATTCTCTTGTAATACTTTTTATTAAGTTTACAACGGTTTCGGCATCAGTTCTTTCAATCGTTTTACTGGCTAACAACAAGGAAGCTGCTGGACCATTACGTTTTAAAGGACGCGCCACAATATGAATCACGCTGTGTTTCTGAGCATCAGTAGTTTCGTCCACAGTGAGCCAGATTTTTTGATTTCTCAACTCGTCTTTTATACAGTTTTTTATTATATTTTGCACATGTGGTAAATTGTACCGCAATTGTCTTTTTGTTGGTAGCTTCCATGTTGGAACATATTTCTCTCAAAAAATACGAAAGTTTTCATTATCTGCCAGGTGTTGGGGGATGTTGCACGTGCTCAACATGAAAATAAAGTCATACAAAAATTGCCAGTACGGAATATTCTTTCTTAAATCCAATCCATGACGTTTACTTTTAAGATGACTTCTACATTCGTGCGACCTAGCAACCCTATAGCGCAAAATTTGCAACGAATGTGCGAACCTGTAAATTCCAAACCAGGGAAACGCCCAAATATATTTCTTCACATGCGGTACAAGAGGTACACCAGGCTTTCGTCCCATGTTTTCGAAAACACACAATGAGAATCCGATAAATAACCGAACGACGGAACTCCTCAATGTCTACCGCATTACTGAACTCTGCATCCACATACGTACATACACCCCCCGTACAGGCGTCTCTGTGGGTGCAACCGCTTGCCACGCTTTAATCATAAGATATGATATGGTCAGTTGTAGCTGGGTTAGGGTAAATGTTAAATTCAAAGATGTTTGATTTGGTAAGATCTAAAAACTTGATTTTTTCTCTTCTATTTCATAGATGTATTGTAAATTACTGTGGAGGTTATTGATATAATTGTAAAATTTAAACAATTCATCATTACCTTTTCATAAACAGAAAACATCGTCCACATATCTGGTTCATATGTCTATATACTGATTTTGTTTATATCTAAAATGATTTTGCTCAGTATTTAAGTGGGTACGTAATAATTAGTGTTGGGCGACTATGAATAATATAATCGAGATATATCGATTATACCCGAATAATCGATCATTCGATTATGGTTCAGAAATCATTCATTATTCGTTTCGACTGCGCAGGAGCACACAAACGGATTATGATTCAAGATCTGTATTCGCAACTTCGAGGTTTCGAGTTTCGAAATAATTCACTCGTCACTCGGATTCTGTCAAATAATCGTGGAAAATAATCGAAATCGTTAGTAAATTTCGAATGATCATTCGATTATTATGTTAAACGATTATTTCGATTCATTCGATTATTGAAACATATCGATTATGCCCAACATTAGTAATAATAGGTCGGGTAAGGTAATTTTTTTGCGGAGTTTTATTAAGAAGTATAATTTTGGTGGGGTTGGATTTATGGGAGTAAGAAATCTTATATGAGGAGCATATTTATTAAGTGTTTTGTGTATCCTTTATGTATGCTTTGGTTTTACTTACTACACAGTTTATAGGATTTCTGGCTATTTTTACGAAATTGTTATATTGCGTAAAAGTTTTTGTTTTATGTCTGCTTTTGTGGCGAGTATTCTTATGTTTAGTTTTCCTGTTTTTGCAGGTAATGTATGCAGTTTTTCCTGATTTGTTTCTCGTTAAGTGATTCTCCATGGCACACGCCAATTCTGTAGCTGTCATGTGGAGTTCTTCTTTTGGTGGAGTTAGTGCAACTTCAAGGCTTTGTTCAATATATCTAGTTTTTCGGATTCAAAGTATATATCGGTCAAGTTTACAAATTTCTCTGGAAGTGTATAGTTGTACCTATGTTTTGCTGTGTTCCTTGATTTTGCTAAGGTTTCTTTCTTCTGTTTTCTTAACTGATCCGAGTTTTTTTCTTTTCTCCTGTAGATCTTCTCGTCTCAGATGAAATATTTCGATTATAATTCTATCTATTTATTCCTCAACTTCTATGAAATTTAAATAATCTCGCAGACTTCGGTGTAACTTAAGTGAATTATAGTTCAATCTATTAATTTTACTGTGGTGCTTGTGTATTTCTCTCTTCATAATATTTCGAGAAATTCTTGCCTAGGAAACATTTTATGCAATAATAAAGACCAAGAAAATGTTTTAGACAAAAATGGGGTCTACATAAAATGTGATAGTTGTAATGCTATCTATACAGATGAATCTGGAAAGAAATTACGAGATAGAATCAAAGAACATAAAAAACAACATAATTCAAGTTTATTTCAACATCTTTTAATTTCCGATCACAAAAGTACAAGGCAACAATATCAAATTACTTTACCATTGTAATAAAAGTTTCAAACTTACCTTGCTTCAAGTATTCGAAATAAATAACTATAAAAATTACGTAAATTATTTTTTACCCAACGATCAAATTGATATTGATGAATCTTTGTTTAAATATCCAAGAAATAATAACATAATGGATATAATTTTTTAACATGACTTTGTATACACATATCTACACATATGTATATCTACACACATAAAAAACTTTTTTACTTAACAATTTTGTTCCTTTATTTGCATTTAGATTAGAGAGATTAGATTAGAGAAAAATTTTTAAAATTCTTTTCAAGTTTTAGAAATCTTCCATGATTGTGTAATATTCATTGTCTTACGTTTTTAAATTTAATTCATAAATACTCTCATATATGTAATACGAGGGTCACGCTATATATTTTGAGATACAAGAAAACTACAAGTCTTTTTATGAAAATGATTTTATTTATGTTTAAAATAATCTCCTCCTACATCAATGCACTTTTGTAACCGACGTTTCCACAACGTAAAAGCGTGAAGCCAGTCATCTCTTGGAATGCTCTCAAAAAATAGATGAATTGCTTCATCTATCTCATCCTCTGTCGTGAAACGTCGACCACGTAAATGTTTCTTTAGGTTGAAGAACAACCAGAAATCACACATCAGGCGAATAGGGTGGATGTTCAATGACTTTTACCCTATTTTCACGTAAAAATTCAACTGTCTGCTGTGCACTGTGTGACGATTAGAGCAACGCAACTGCGCTGAAAGCCAGTGGCGGACGCATAAAAGTTTACACAAAATAAATTAAATGTGATACGTGCTCAAACACTTACTGTTTTAAGAGTCCTCCGTGAAATCACAAAGTGGATAATGTCTATTTAATATTGTAACATTAGATATGTTTCCAAAGTTGTTTCGGCAAAGTGAGTGCGGCGTGAAGAAAAAGTGTTTTTGTATGCCGAAAACGAACGTTCTACATCTAATGACGTTATATTTGCGTAAGTAAAATAATCTTTCAAATAACTTAACGGTTCTGTTGACGCACCTTCACAAATTTGTCTTAAAGTGCCAAAATCAGAGTCTTTATATAAAACACTTTCAAACCTTTCTAAAACACAAACATTTCTTGCGCCTTCTATCGCGCATAGCTGTGCGTGAACATGTTGCACTATTTGCAAAGATTCCACTAACGACGCCGAAGAATTTTGTAGTTTTTCTATCGCATCCGCTAGTCCCACGTAATTGTTCTGAATAATTTCCAAATCTGTTTTAACTTGACTATCCTGAAATTTCAAGCGGCTTACCTTGACAGCCGCAGCTTCCTTTGGGTCGAATTTAAAATCACGTTCTTTATATTCTCAAAATATTTAAGATAATAAAATGCAGCCTCTAACCATGTTCCCCAACGAGTAAGAATAGGTTGTAGTGGTTCAGGAATACCGGGGCATAGTCTATGAAATTCCCGAATACGTTTTGGGGATTTTACAAACACAGCTTTTGTATGTGCTATTAGAGCGTCTACCTCGGGATAACATTTTCTGATACTATCTGCTACGACGACTGAGGTATGAATTTTACATGTAATATGCAACAAGTTAGCAGAATGTTTTTTAAGAGATCGACCTACAGCAAGCATGTTTGCGGCACCATCACTCATAAACATCAACAGTTGATTTGTTGAAAGTTCAAACTTTTTGTATTTAACACCAACATTGAAATTACTTCGGCAGTGCATTGTTGTATTCGTCTGGAAGCTAGTAAAATTGAGGGTGACGGTCGATGTGGTTCCATTGTGCGTACCATTACATTAACCACAGAATGTTTTTTACGATCTGTTGTTTCGTCCACACATAACCACAGTTTTTTATCTTGCAACTCCGATTTAATTCTTTTCTCGACATGCTCACGAGCAGACGGCACAACTCTTTGTAATGTTCTCTCACTTGGTAACTTAGTCCGAATATTCATTCCAAAACGAGACGTATGCTTTCTTCTTTAGTAAATGAAATGGTAAATTACATGCAATAAACACATAAATTAAATTTAAATTTGTCATAATCCCGTGTGGATTTTTTTTTGAAACATGCCCTGCACTATTTACGTGCCGTAGACAATCTCTTTTCGACCAACACATTAAATCTATTTTACACACTACACATTGAATTTTAGCGCCATCACACTTTAAATCAGGCATTTCTGCAATAAATTCTCTTATTGTGTCCAACTTTGGTCGTTTTCGCGACGTAGGAAACATTTTCAAAACAAACATAGAACTAGGATATAGTATACGACAGCGTAGATGCATACACAACAGATCGGCTTTCGAGTCGCAATTATACTGACGCTTATACCGAATTGTCCCGGCCGTGTTTATTTTGTGTGAAACATTTATGCCGCAGCCATGGTTTGCGCTGACGTCAGACGATGCATGCGTACAACATTTGTTGGTGTGTGCTAACATTTGCTGTGACATTGGTTACGTTGATTTTCCAGCTTCATTGCTTTTACTAATCCGGTACTGTTGGTGTTGGTGCATCTTCGTGGATCCACACGCGGCTCTCCTGGCGGGTAGGAATATCGTAAAATGGGATGTAAGTTTCATTACCTATTACTATCTTTGATAGAATGCGATGTCCACTATTAATTAACATTTCCAATGTTTCCCGAGCGATTCTTACTCGCTCTGCTTTTTAGAAATCGGTAAGCGTGTGTGGCACCCAACGAGTAACAATTTTTTTCATCCGAAGATGATCATGTAAAATTTAATTTACTGTTGCGGATCCAACACCAAGAGTTGCCTCAATCCTTGATAGGTGCATCTTGGATCTTCGTCGATCATACGTCTCACTCTCAATGTTTCCAGCGGTAACTGAAGAACAGGGCCTACCGGTACGTTCCTCATCACCAAGCGATATCCGTCCTCTTTTAAATTCGCTATGCCAGCGAAACACATTGCAGTGAAGGGCTTTCATCACCAAATGCGAGTTGCAATCGTTCAAGACTTTGTTGTTCACTTAAACCGACCTTAAAATAGTAGTAAATCATTGCGCGTACATGTTCTCTTGACAAGTCCATGTTTTGATGACAAATCGTTCCTACTCGTTTACTCTATGACAGCAGCGACTCAACTGACAGTCAGAGTTTACTACTTAAGGATGGTGGTATTTAGAAATGCAGTGTTGCCAGCTCTAACTTCTCTACTTTTGTGGCATCTCAAAATATATAGCGTGTCCCTCTTATACACATACTTATGACTAATAATTCTAATTTTGACAGCAAGTTTTTTAAAAGAGATTTTGTTTTAAATTATTAAACTAAGATTTTACAAATTCTAGATTCACTGTATATATCTTAACATACATACATACGTGGTAGAGCACAACCTATTTTATCATACATCTTCCACTTTCTGTATGTGTTAGCAGCGAAGACTAAGAAAAACAACGTTTTCCATTCGTTTTAAATTAAGGAGTACAGGAGTGCTTCATAACAACCGAAATGAAAAATCTACAACCAACGCAGAAGTAGTTGATATTGCCAAAAGAAAATTGAAAACTTAATGTCTCACGGAGTCTAATAAACATTACATGTGCAAGGAAAAGCAAATTCTTTGAAGCAATAAATTCAAATTACTTGACAGCAATGTATTTCAAAAACATGTAGGAAATTTAGTCCGGTCAGAGTTTTAAGTTACAGCTGAGAAAGCCAATAAACATCGAAGAATAAAACATGAACTTCCATACTGCATGTCCGTCGTTATTTTACAGCTACTCTCTTTATTAGGGTTCGTTATTCTTATCAAACTTAACCGTCTTAATTAAATTTTTATCTTGGTCTTTATTTCCTTCTCGGATCCTTTGTTTGTATGCAAAGTAGTTTGATTTTAAAATTTCTTCTTATTTCAACACTGTTTACCACAACCTTACATTATTAAGAATCGTATTTACGAATAACTAATATCTAATGTTAAATTATTATGCATTTGTTAATTTGTACTTACATTTTAAATAACAAAAGTCCGCAGCAATAATATAATGCAGTTTTGAAGATGGTCCATGTTGTAAGGTTCGAAAAAAAATACAGATCTTTTCTTTACTGCTTACGAAAATTTTATTTACTCTGGGATTAGTTTCGGCCTTACTTCATCATCAGCTAGAATTTAAGGTATGAATATAATATTAGAGAGAAAGTATACAGTGCCCACGGTTCATAGAAGCTATATAATAAATAAAAGACTAATAAGAACACAAAGAGAAAGTATAGCATTATAAACATTATTATTATTTTTATTTTTAAGATTTGGGACACCCTAATTACAAATTTTTTACTAACAATAAGACGTAAATTGTTTCAAATAAGATAGATAATTAACGTAAATAATAAATTAGAAAACCCCATTTCAAATTCAGTTCCCTTCATGCCACTTTTCTGTTATTAATTCTTATCAGCTAAAAAGTGATCGCAACGTGATATATTTTACAACCTCCGTGCTATTAGTGGCGAAGTTGATGTTGCCTTTAGGGCACTCCCCATTAGAATAAAGGACCGACTTATGTCACTGGTATTCTTAGACAGAATCATTCAGTCTTCGGTATATTAAAGAAATGCGCATTCCGTGGAAATTGGAATTAATGTACTTTTACTATTCCTGCTCTTTCGTTCCCTTTTTAATCACGGTTTTTACAAATGCATTAAATTGATTAAAAAAAGTCTGGGGCATGTGGTCAGATTAGTATAACGGCGTGTAAGAATACATTTTGTGTAAATGTAAACAACAAAATAAATTGCTTGCGGGGGAGAATTACCTCTATTTGAAAATATATACGAAACAGAAGTGTGGCATCTTATAAATTTTTCCACGGAATGAGCAGAAAAATAAACTGGAGTTGTAAAAATGACCGCAATTTTTTAGGTAAGACAGATACTTCACCACACCAATGAACGACTGTGAATTATGGTTGTGTTTCTATATACATTTTAGATAAACACGATTTCGATATCAACTCATAAATTTAAAACAAGTTACACATACGAGGATGGTATGATAAGTACCTGTGTTTGGAGGCAGATGGCGCTCTGTGTCAAAATCTGCATTACCGACTGTGAGTACTATTCTTTAGTCGAGGTCTGTCAAAATTTCTGTTGAAAGTGAGCAAGTTTATGTATTTGTGGAATCATGGAAAAAGAACAATACCGGTCAGTGATTCGATTTCCTCTTTTGGATGGGAAAGCGTGTGTAGGAATCAAAGAGAAGTTAGATGCAGTTTATAAGAACCATGCAACTTCGATGACTGCCATCAGATACTAGTTTCATGAATTTAAGTATGGCCGAATATCCGCCTTTGATGAGGAGCGGCCAGGTCGTCCCATTGAGGTGACTATGGACGAAGTGATCAATAAAGTTCATGATATCGTGTTAGCAGACCGCCGAGTGAAGATTAGAGAGATTGCTAATATGGAATGCGTCTCAATTGAACGTGTGCAAAACATCTTTCACGAAAAATTGGGTATGAAAAAGCTATCGGCGAGATGGGTGTGACGACTGCTGACGATTGATCAAAAACGGAATCGCGTGATAACTTCAAAGCAATGTTTGGGCATGTTCAAGCGCAAAACGAGTGAATTTCTGCTGCATTGTGTAACTGTAGACGAGACATGGATACATCACTACATGCCAGAAACCAAAAGTCAGTTGGAAAAATGTTTTTTTTTTTTCCCCGACGAACGTGCACAAATGACGGCGAAGACGATTCCATCATACGGGAAAGTTATGGTTATGATGTTTTGGGATTCGCAAGGTATAATTTTAATCGATTATTTGGAGAAGGGAAGGGAGAAAGAGGCTACACCTACCGAAGAAAAAAATCCTGTACCATCATGATAACGCCCCGGCCCACTCATCGGCAATTGCGACAGCAAAACAGTCAATGGCAAGAAACGGAGGCCTATCTTGCAGAGTTTGACAAATCCTATTATTTGGATGGCTTTAAAAAGTTGGAACATCGAGATTGTGTCGAGAAATAAATTTACTAAATGTAAAACAATTGCGTTATCTTCTTTAATACAGGTATATTAATCACACCATCCTCGTATTCAGCAGCAAGGATAAAACGAATAGTACACGCATATTTGGTAATACACCCTTCACCTCATTGGATTACGAGGGGCTTTTATGCACCACAAAAACTAGCTTTGAGGGAAAGTACATTTTAGGAGGACGCATGGAAATCGTATTCTAAAAGGAACAAAGGTGACTGCCTTCAAGATACTCGCTCTACGAAAAAGTTGATATTGTTTAGATCTACGACGCGTGCAAAGGATTTTATGACCGGGTGATCGAGGATAGGAGCACGTATAAATCAATTTTTCCCAAGTCAACACTCAAGAATGTTATACGACTGCAAACACCCTTCACAATGGACGATAATACTTATGTTATGTACGAAGCATTAAATCATCCAATAAAATGGTGCTTTTAAGAATAAGAGAGAGGGTCATAAAACAAACACAAATCAGTTCGAAATTTATGGTGATACTAAAGAAGGATTAGGGTTATAAGATATCTTTATTTTTCCGTTCCAGATAAGCGCTTGTACATATGTTAGTAGAGCAGTAAAATTAAATAATGATGATTTATTAGAAAACACTGGATTAATTGTCGCCCATAAAATACTCTGAAATGTGTATACCTATATCGTTCGATATCGAAATGTGGAACATTTTTATTAGATGGGGAAATCTAAATTCTTTTCCATTAATAACTACTGCGCTAACAAACCGACGTTTTCTATTCAAAACACTGGTTAACGCCTACGTTAAAGAGTCTTATATAAGGCTTCAGTCTACAAGTATTTTTTGTTTATGGAGCTTTTATGCGCTTTGTATGGCGGTGTAGCTTAATTAAGACGGAAATAAGAAACTTTTTACTTCACGTATATTACATTAAAAGTCCATTAAAAGTTAAATTAAAATTATTTAACATTTAGCGTCTGGGGCACATTAAAAGTTATTGAGCACGATACAAGAACAATGTGTATTTAACAGAAATGTTACTTCTTAAAATACATGATTATTGCTATTTTAACCTATAATTGTTGCATTGACATTTTGTAATAGTAAAGATGAGAAGGTGATCCACAGACCATACAGCAGTAGTAGCTTTGTATTTTTCGAAAAAAATTGCTTGAATATTTTTGTCTACATTTTGTACTTTCATCTGAAATAAATAAATTATTTACCTAGACTTGGATGACGAAATAAAGAAAAATAATTGCTTAGATTACAGAAGAGGGACTTTATTTAAACAAAAACACTTTGTATGCTAAATAATGAAGATATGCCTCAAAAATGTTATTATTTAATCATACCAAGTTACTATCAATGTTTTTTGTTTTTCGAGTTGTCAGCTTCGTAGCGGGGATCACATTTCGATCCCATTTTCTGATTTAAGTTAGTTCCTATTATCATGCTGAATTTTAAAATTATTTTTTCGTTGAATTCAGCATAGAAAATATATGAAAATGAAGTGTTGGGAGGGATACCTAGTAAAGTAAATACAACGTAAATTTTAACAAAATAATCTGTACACAACGAGCACAAATAATAGGTTTGTTTCTGCAGCCGATTTGTGATGGTTTGATCAGAGGGGTTAATTTGGATTAATCTACGCAAGCGCGAACTACAACTGATTTGAAACTGATTTAACAATTTAATTGCACGAACGCTTTCTTTGCATTTATCAGGCGTATTTAATAGACTTAAGAGAGAAAATATACTCAAATATGCAGATGAAAACAATAGATTTTTCTTACATTCAAATATTACAATAAGAGGTACGCGAAAACAGAAATAAACGCGAAATGTTTAGACAGAATTACAAATTTATTACAACCTTAAAGGAACTGTTAATTTCTAACAGAACCACATACATGAATAAAACACGCGTGAAGTGTGAATATATACAAAAAGCTTATAATACAACTTTTCACTTCACAATATAACGATGTGCATGCGTCTGATGGATCACTGGACGATAATCTTCAAACTGAAGCAACTATCAGCAAACGGTTAGAAATTAATTTGGAGATCTGCACGAACGCCAAATTACGTCAAACTGATAGTCAGAGTTTGGGGTTGTAACTGCACGAACACTATTTTCGTAATGCGCATGCCCCGACGATTTCAAATGATTTTAAATCGCTGCCGAAACAAACCTAATACCGGAAACGTCAAATTTCAAACAAAAAGACGTACTACTAACTTGACATGTTCAAATTACATTCTGTTGGATATTTTGGGGAATTATCAAGAGAATTTAATTTTTTTTTGTTCAACATAAATTAAATATAACGTCAATTAAAATTTTTAAATTGAGATTATTAGAGCTGAGGAGATTGAAGGTGTGGGGTGAAAAATACCTTCTAGAGATGGTCCCTTTTTAAAAATATTTAGTTTAGATCTCTTTAACATGGGAACACCGGCAACCCGAACTCCCCAAAAAAATTGAAATTTTGTGGATTTGTAAAGGGGTCCAATGTAAGATCATTGCGTGTATCCGTTTCCGCGGAATCCTCCGTATGTGGAGTGGAGAGCGCTCTAATGAAAATACTATCCCTTGAAATTTGTGCTAATATCTCAAAAAGTATTAGAGATATTCAAAAAAAGTTAAGACAGGTTTCCAATTGTTTAAAGAGGACCAAATTTAGCATAATCGTCGTTTCAAAATTTATTAATTTCAATAGAGAAACTACCCCCACCCCAACTTTTTAACACTTTTTCTAATTTATATATACCGCAAATGAGGAGCTGTTTCATGCAGAATTCAACGATATATATTATTGTCATTTAATTTTATTCAACATATTACAATAATGGTAATCTAAAAAGAAATGTTCAAAACACAAATATTGTTTACACCAAGAGCAACGTACGAGAGCAGGTTTTCCACAAATAGTACAGTGGCGTGGATTGTGCAGCTTTGGCAAAGCAGAAATTTACTGGATTTTCAAAGGCATTTGGTCGTTCCGCAATGTTTCCACTTTTGTACCAAGAATACTTAAAAACGCCAAAAAATCTCGGAGACGAAAACTGATTGTGGGTTAGAGACTGTAACTTGATAATAGTATTTCAATGGTGCAAATTTATATCGTGGCCCATCAAAATAACTTGGTCGGAAAAAGTTCTCATAAATTTTTTCCATAACCTAAAACCACACACGTCTAATGGTTGAATCATCGCAGTTGTCGTCTTTGGAATCGTCAAAATATTTACATTTTTGTGTTTTGGCGTTAATGTATGTAGTTCTGTTGGACAATGTCCACTCCAGGAATCTAGTAGTAGCAAATTGTTGGCACCAGCATTTGGCAAGAAAACATCTGTATATCATGTTTTGAAATGCGCAGATGTTAATTTTCCTGATGTAGAGGCAGATATGTATATATTAATAGGGCGAAAGAGTGTTTCCTGTACGCGAGGGCCTAAAGTACCGCTTGCCTCTTTCAAAACTAGAAATAGTGAAGATAATAATCTTCCATTTGCAGAAATTGTAGACATTATAGTATAACTGTGAGTAATAGAGTGTAAGGACTGGTACGGTGGCTTCAACATGTTTTTCACCTTGTGGAAACAATGTACAACGAGAGTGTATTTCCATATTAAAACCACTCTCGTCTGCATTATAAATATTGTCTTTTCCAAGGGTATTAATATAAGGTTTTACGCTATTTATAAATCTGTTGCTTACGTCACGTAATTCGATAGTATCAATTGCAGCAGAATGAGTAACAAATTTCGTTATTTTGCGTGATACAATGCCATGCGCCTTTTTAAAGTGCCTTATCCACCAATGTCCTGCTTTAAAGGTTGTATGTCCAATTTCGTCCTTCGCTTCTAGAGCCCAACGTCGAATATCTAAATTTGCTTTTAACACTTTCAAGTGTTCTTCTTGCTTTTTCCCATTTCTCGAAAATTCTACAGCTTTAATCTTTTAGTCAAGATCTATAATGCTACCTTCATCGTCAGGAACACAATCTTCGTCTTCCCAATTTGCATTAACTTCATCTTCTGACGGTAATTCAACAAACTGTGGTTCATGTGGTTCTGGAGGCGATTCAAATTCTAAACCCATTTCAGTCTCGAACCACAATATATCTTCTTCGGAAGCTCTAGCAATAATTTCTTTCAAGGCATCGAGTAACTCCGTTTCTTTTGGTGTCGTAAGAGTTCCTGCAATATTTTGAGTTTGAAAAGTTATTTGTAACATATCCACAAGATTGGTAATGTTAATTCGTGGCATTCTCCTCGTCAGATTTGTTGTATGTTCGCAAACTGATAACTTGTACTTTAATTGTAAGAATTTCAATAGTGTGTATATATATATGAACATATCAGTAAACTACGTGGCGAAATTATCTGATATTAGACATATATCACTTCAAAACAATTCTGTACGTGTAAACACGCTGTTATTGTGGTTTAATGGAATCATTTTAATACTGGTTAGCAAATAAATAATAAACAAATAACACATAATTGCAGTCTTATATCGCTTGCTAATATTTCTACCTAGGTTCCTTTTAAAGGGTAAACTATTCAGTAGATGCCTTTAAACATATTTTTCTAACAAGAAGCCCTATGGTTTCGATAAATTGCTTTAAAGAAAGCGCAATTACAATTATTTCAAGTGTTATCACATTTTCGTTCATTTACATACATACATATGTAGTATACATTTAACATAAGAAATTATTATTATTTTTTATTTAAAGGTAGAACTTAATGACACAGATGTATATAATTGAATTCTGAAACGACCCCTTATTTGCGCTACCTAAAAATTAAGAAACCTTCAAATAGGTTGGGTTGGGGGTAGTTTTTCCGTCCAAATTAATAAATTTTGAAATGTCGATTATGCTATCGTTTAGTCGTCTTTATACAATTGAAAACCTGTCTTATCAATTTTTAAATATCTCTAATAGTTTTCGAGATATTAGCACAAATTTCAAGGGGTAGTATTTTCATTAGAACCCCCTCCACTCCGCATGCGGAGGATTCCACAGAAATGGATGCGCGCAATGATCTTACATTGGATCACTTTAAATTCACAAAATTTCAATTTTTTTGGAGAGTCCGGGTTGCCGGTGTTCCCTTGTAAGTACATGGCAGCTAAACCTCTCCATAACCGCCAAAGTGTGTTTCCTGACTTATGTACGGCAATAAACAAATGTAACCGGACAATACGAGTTGTACGCAAGTTGTGCGTCTCTATCGCACTTTTAGGCGAGTCGCCCCGCTCCAACTATCCGCATCGCCTTAGCTTACTTCATCACCGGCTTTCCTCGAGTAACCAACGTTGGCGTTGGTATGAAATGCATGTCATAAAACCCTCTTTTACAATCTGTATAGAATATGCCGCCGCGCCGCGCCGTACCGAATAATAGTCAGCGAATCGATGTTAGAGTTTAAGGAAGGATCATTATTTCTAAACCGACTAAATATGTATTATATGCGAGTGTTACAGCATCGGTCGCGGGAATTATTTCTTATGAAAGTTATTGTTATTTATAAGTATATCTATAATGTATTTGTTTTTTGCATTTCACTGCTTTAAAAATTGTTCTTTCTTTTTCGGAATTCTTTTTGTTGAATTAATCTCGGGGCAACTGTTTTATTGAACGATTTAACTTTTTTGCCGTATTTACACTACCGATGGAAAGTTTGGAGGCAAGTCGCAATTTCTTAGAAAAAATGTAGAAATATATATTTCTTGGATGGATCATTAAAATCTATTTAAGTACTGTTTACTTTTATGTATGTAGCGAACTATTTGTAATATCGTTATGCAAATTTTCAAGCATATCCATTATTTATAAATGCATTTTACTAATAGACACTAATGGGCATTTCATAGAAACCAATAATTTTCAAATTATCACGTAATAATCAGGTGTTCGAGATGAACATTAAGACAAGATGGTATTAAGTATTAAGTGCAGGCTTTCCCAGTTTGTTTTGAAATTGGATTAGTGTCATTAATGTTTAATAGTCCTAATTGCGTTTATCCTTTAGGAAAATAAATGCAGATGCTAGAATAATTAGGAGAAACCTGCATATTTTACCAACTATTGTTTTCTGTGTAAAATGTATGTATTTCGAGAAAAATATTTACCCAAAAGGTTTAAGAGTATGGAAAATAGTGGTATAAAAATGAGAAAGCAAAAAACTTCTTTTCTGCTTGAAACCGAAGTCGCAACGAAAAAATAACGGTTATTTAGTTTTCTTGACATTATAGTAACAATAACAATATAATAATGTATATGGCAGTAGAGCTACCAGGAGCTACATATAAGGCACGTCAAAAAATACAGTATGCTTTGAATTTCTTGTAACTATTATTCATAAACGAACGAAAGGCGGAAAGAACGGAATGGCGGAATTTAAACGGAAATTATACAAGGACCAGTGGAAAAGAACAGACGCGTTTTTTCTTTTTTACCTTTTAGCAAAATATATAAACTAAGGCGATATAATTACCATTTTCTGCAATGCGTGTGTATAGTAAATAATAGTGAGAAAAATTTCGGAACAATGTGCTGTGCGAATAGTTTGGTAAATCTGCAGATTAAATACTTATTAATTACATCGGAAATTTCCAAGGAAAGTAGGTATAAGATCTTCCTAATCTACAAATGAAATTGTATATATTATTAATGATGCTTAAACCTTTTCTTCATATAGCGATTAAAGCAGGGGTTCCCAAAGTTTTTCTTAGGCGGGCCAATTTGATATTACCGACATTTTGGCGGGCCAAAAAAAAACGGGATAACATCAAAACAATATCCACGATTTTTTTTTTTGTTTTAAATACTTATATTTAAATATTTCTTTTTACCAATTTTCCACATGTTTCAAAGTGACAAAAGTTACCAATTGAAGGTGTTCTTGTAATAAATCAAATTTTCTTTCCGTGGAATTTAGATATCCTAGAAGATCATAAATAAGCTTACCATTACCTTGCAGTTTTAAGTTTAATCCGTTCATAACCATAATTACGTCTACTGGAAATGTCAAGTCGCATAACCAGTTAATATCTTGTAATTAAGTAACATCACGATTTTTTTCAGTTAAGAACTCTGTAATTTCTTTTCTTAAACTAAAAAACCTTTTTAATGTTGTCCTCTCGAAAGCCATCTGATCTCTGATATAACGTCTCCAAATGGAGATTCAGACTCTTCTAAAAGAGTTTTTAATTGGCGGTGATTGAGAGCATGCTTTTTGATAAAATTAACTGTCTTAATAACATCATTCATGACATTATTCATTTTCAACACCTGAGATTTTTCTGATGCATAATACAATGATAATGATGCATTTTATTGGTATTGTTAGTCTTTTTAAAAAATGTATAAAGCCTTGTTTGTGGCCCATCATAGATGGAGCACCGTCTACCAAATTGTCCCAATGAATTTTGTTCGAATCAAAACCATGTGCCGAATTACAGATATCGATACTTTCGTCCAAAGCAATGGAAAAAGCAGTAAACGATTTTGAAATTTCTCGTAACTGATGTAAAATATTCTCATCAATATCTTCAATTCTACGAGTAATGGTCATTTTCGAGCAACTAATCGCTGGCCCAATATTACATGGTCCTAAGTAACATAAAGTTCAAATTGAGAATAACGAGTTTTAACATGTT
Source organism: Dynastes maya (assembly GCA_029619315.2). NCBI lineage: Eukaryota > Metazoa > Arthropoda > Insecta > Coleoptera > Scarabaeidae > Dynastes > Dynastes maya. Next base: position 43,847,716 of record JAROYE020000007.1, on the reverse strand, counting down.
TACTTTAGGATTAGAAATATGGTAATGTTTTTTCAAAATATTAACATTCTTACTAATTCTGTTGGGTTCAGATAAAAAGAAAACAATGTATGTATGTGTAGCCCAGACAACACAGTTCCTTGTAATAGTACTAAGCCAATATTTATTTAAATTGTAACATACAACCTTGTAATATTGGACCAGCGTAATATCATTCAATAACGTCTATTTATCTGGGCACACTATGTCAACAACTTTCAACATAAAATTTTTCTCTCTTTCACTCATATTTCAATGCATATAAAACAACAATTATCTACATATGCATATAAAAAAGAAAAAATATTCAGTTTTGAAAGAATGACAATGATGCCTTTTTAAATTCCTATATAAATGCACAACAATGATTATTTTGGCGATTAATACCTAATAAAATTGACTAATATTTTTTAAATGTAATGTCTAAAATAAGAAGAATGATAATAAAAACCATTCGCTTCGTGATCACACGATATCATTAATTCTTCAAGATGGCATATTACATCTTGCAATTCTGGGGCTGGGTCTAAAAGGGCCAATGTCAATTTATTTCGTATTTAACATTGGCCCTTTTAGACCCAAGCCACAGAATTAGGGTCTAAATTCGTATGTAATAGCTTTACAAGTTTTTTACTTGGTTCGTCATTTGTCACTTGTTAGAACTACGTAAAATCATCTAACGGTAGACATTTATCGGCACAACTTTTCATATTTAATAAAAAATCGTATATCGCGAACGTTTACTGTTTTGCTTCAATTCTAAAATAAAAGTAATCATGATACCCAATAAATAATGCATAATAGATTATGGATTTTGTTTGTTTTATGGAGTAACTAATAATATAATCAATTTGCATATGTATTTTTACAATTTCACCTGTATAGATTTCTATTTCACGCTTTACATTTCAAAATGCGACAATCGCTTATTACAAATTACGTGTATAAATTTCTCATTATTAGCAGGTAGTAAAATGTATACAATTGTATATTTTCCGTTATACTCTACGACCCACTCAATGCAGGTAGCCGATTCGCATAGCGCGTTGAGACAGCTGTATCGTTTCTTTGTCCTGAGAAGCATGCATCTTATATGCAACTTCCTTAACTGTTCCTTACCGGACGAGGCCCGGCAAGCGACTAAATACAAAATACAGCTAGGAAAGGCAGGGTCGGTGCGATAGAGAAGAGTTGATGCGCTATGACCTGTTGGGTGTCCGGTTACTTGTGAGTTTCGCCGTACGTATGTTAAGCAGTGGCGGTCCATAATTATTATCTTTGCGGGGGTCCTAACGTATTAGTAAATGCAAAAACCACCTATATTTCAATGAGAACGCTATCACCAGCAAAAATAACACATTTAAACACAAAACAATAAACCCACAAAAAAGGTAAAAGTAAAACAAAGTGAATACAAAATTACTGATCCTGTGGATTTACAGTGTTTTTTAACATATTTTTAGGCGCTTAAGAATGAAAAAAACAGCGTTCTGATTCAATAATAGACACAGATACGAGAAACCATATGCAAAAGTACGGACACCGATCTCCGGTGTAGATTATCCAAGCTGTTTTAGTATAACTTTTTTCGTCAATGGATAGGTTTTACAATTAAACAACTAAATGTTAAAAATAAGAAACAAGATACGAAGACTTGACCGCATAAAAAGGAAAAAAACTGAGGATTGTAAAACGAATGTTTTCAGCCGCACTTTTAAAGAGAATCAAAAATCAGTTTATTTTAAAATAAATTAGGACATAGATCGCGTAACTCCATATTTACGAAGTGTGTTAAAACAGCTGTAAGGATACGTGTTCCCTACAAGAGACCGGTAAGTAGTCATATGTTTTAAATTCAAAATTAAACCAATCAGTAGTCAAAGCTGTTCCATTTTATCTCTATCGATAATGAAGTTTTTAACTTGAAGCTGTTATTGTCTTCATTTCTTAGATAACGCCGTTAACATATTTTTTTACTTTTCAAGGTAATACGATGGATGAAATTATGAAATATAACCTATACAATATTGAAGCATTTATTAAAATTTTCCATTTTCCGTTATAATATTTAATCACTATCTCGCAGGTTCCTGTTTACCCTGATCGCCTGACAGGGTAATTTCAAGCAGGTGGCGCCTACATAAAGTAAATTGTCTTGGTGGGTATATTGACCCACTCCTTCGCCGACGAGCAGGCTGGCACACTGAATGAAGGATTCACTATTTATAAAATTATTAAATTTACGGAGGAAAGATGTATCCTTTTGTTATTTTGGATTCTTTTTTTTTATTTAATTCCTTTTGCAATTTCAAGGCGCTAAAACGTAGCAAAGTATACACTTTTGTAATTATCCTATTGAATATTATTTCAGATTCACATAAATGTTAAAAAGATTTCTGGTATATTAAATAAACAGAAGGGTATTTAGTAGAACATAATGAAATCCATTTTTTCAATTGGTAATAGTTGGGAGGCTCGAGCCCTTGAGCTGCACCTAGCAGACGAATTCGGTTGCTGCCATTTTCATTGAAGAATGCTTTAGCACTTAATTTTAATTGGTGGATTGAAATTAAATAAATTAGCAATAATTTGAGTTTGTTTTACAAGGAGAAATAATTAGATTTCATTTAATTCAAATCAATAGCGTTTTTAATTATATTTGAGATGTAAGGATTTTATTTTTCTACTCAATGTGACGCAACTGTTTATCCTAATTCGTGCTATCCATGTATTAGATCCGTATTTACACAATACATTCTTTGAAAAAATGTTGATAATCAAATAAGATACACGTATGTAGGTATCTCTTTACAGTGTTTCGGAACTACATTCATTAGATTTTGAAATCGTCTAATTCTGAAAAGGCAGAAGAATTATCGAGATATTTAAATTATTACGTCGTTTCTTTCTCTTTTGTTAAACTTCCATTAACCTAAATTTCGTTTCCTTTGTTGTCTTTTAATTTAATACATTAACAATACTTCTCGTGCCCATACAAAGTGCTTACTAAATTCATTTAAGAATTTCGACACATTTGAACAGTCGAATGCATTACCATTAACTGTTCAAATTAATTGACTAATAAAAAGGAATAGCGATGAGTGTTTTATCACTGACATTCTGTCAAGCACAGTTAATTGTTTTATTTTTAAATTTATGAAACATGTGTTCGCTTCAGATTGTAAATAAACCGTGTTGTAGTTAAATTAACGCAATTGCTTGGATATCATTTATGTCACAATATCTGTATTTACATATAAATGAGTTTAAAACTGATATCTATAATAGCGTTCTGTAGTTTATTAAATATTTTGCTCTACGTGTTTGAGGTTAAGCAGAAATGTTAGCAGTGTATGGCGTCTTAAATGAAACACAACAGTTTGGATTTATACAAGCCGCACTTATTGTCAGATATTTTTACCAAAAATATTTTTCATGTTATCTAAATTTACTAGAAATTCAAAGAATTTGTTCTTTGTAGAAGTTCATTATATGATTACAAAACCATTTCCAGTATTTAATTGCGTAACATATGGGAATTTTTATAGAAAGATATTATGTACTCAAATAGATGTGCAATAATATTTATTTAAGCAATATGATATTTTGTTCTGTTTTCTGTTTCAAGTATCTACTTATGTACATACATAACTCTGAAGTAGATACAGTTACCTAAGCTTCGCAATCTCCAAGGCGCAGTAACTCTTGCAAAAATATCGTTAAAATATCAAATTGTTTATTTATTGAGAATATAAAAGTGCATAAGTAAATAAGTTTTGTTTTCTTAGTAGACGTGTAATGCTTTCCAACCGCGAGGATTCTACGTTAATACATACAAGTGCTGTACAGTATATATTGTCTTCTCTAAGGCTTCCGTAACAACACAATATATTTGTTATTTATTTGTCAAACAAAGGACCAACATTGGTTTTTGTAGCTGCATTTGTTAACAAGTTGTGTTACGTCAAAAGAGAAGATGTCCAAACATCTTAAAAATTGAGAAAAACAAGTTTCATGCTGTTGCTAAGTATCTGCAGAAGAAAGGTTTAACATCGTTTTCTTAAAAGCAATTTACAATGCAGGTTTCCAGCTGATGGAGCGTCCACCATACTCAACCGACCTAGCTCCTAGTATTTTTATTTATTTCCAAAACCAAGAGAAAGTCTTCGGGAAACCAAATTTAACAGCGACAACGACGTTATGACAGCAGTTCAAGAATTTTTCTCTAATCAAAAACATGAGTTTTTTGAAAAGGATATGTTAGAGCAGAGGTGGGATTAGTGTTTTCAAGTGCAAGGTGGTTATGTTGAAAACTAATGTTCTTTAATATGTTAGAGACAATAAATACTGCACCGCCTTCGTGTATTGAGCATACGTTAAAAATGAAATACATCGGCGTAAATGTTGGATGGGTAACGTTTCTGATAAATATGGATGCGAAGCGTGCAGCTGTTTTTACACTTTCTACCGTAGAGCGATTACAGGCATCTATTCTGTTCTGAATCGAGGCCTTATATCTTGCTTTACACAGTTTATAGTTTTTATACACCCCAAACAATCGAAAATAGACATCTAACATAAACTTAATATATTGCTGGCGGAATCGTATATTCTTAATATATACTTTTATCTCACATTTCTCTCATATATGCAAAAGGTCATGTAGGCACGTAACTATGATACAAAGCAGCTTTTTAATTAGCGCTTAGCTTTACCAAGCGATTCAAGAAATATATCTTATTTGGAGATCTAGGTACAGAAGAGAAGAAGAGTGTTTCTAAAATAAACAATAAGAAACTATTACATGGGCTTTATAGTTTAATATAAATATATACCTTTTATCTATGACGTTTACTTGCACTGCCTTATTTCCCCTATTATTTCATTGAAATTACACCTTTTAAGCCTATGCAAATTAAAGCCCAGATGAACGCTGTTTACGGGGACTTTGTACCATCATTTGCCACAGTGAAATTTTAGGCAGCTGAATTTAAACGTGGCCGCACCAGCTTGGTTGACGATCAACGCTCGGGGCGGTCAAAAACTGCAGCCACTACAGATAAAAAGTTCACCAAATGGTGTAAAACGACGGTTGAATTAAAGCTAGAGAGATAGCAGAGACAGTGGGCATCACGAAAAAACGTGTTTGTAATAGATTGACTGAAGATTTGCGCATGAAAAAGCTAATTGCACGTTGGGTGCCGCGCTTGCTCACTCAGGACCAGAAACGCATTCGAATGAACATTTCCAAAGCCCTATTGAAGCAGTTTAAACGAAATACGTCGGAGTTTTGGCGTTGATTAGTAACTGTAGATTAAACTTGGATACACTAGTACACACCTGAAGCCTAGCCACAGTCGAAACAGTGGACTGTGAAGTGAGGGAAAGTGATGGCGACTGTTTCTTGGGATAGTCATGGAGTTGTGCTAATCGACTATCTTAAAAATGGAAAATCAATAACGGGGGCATTACTACTTGACAAACTGAAGACGGAGACTGCAGAGAAACGGCCACATTTGAAGAAAAGGAAAGATTTGTTCTACCAAGACAACGCACCGTCTCACACTTCAGTGGTCGCAATGGCAAACATTCACGAATTGGCATTTGAATTGACTACGAATTGACAGACCACTAGCCACACTAAGCCTATTATGCGCTTAACCCAGCTTGGTTCTTCAAATTGATACCAGCGCAGAGAAAGTGTTCCGGTGTTTCGTCTTCAGTTTGGCAGTCCCTGCACAAGAGGTCACTGGTTAATCCACTCCTGAGGAGGTGGTTCTTTAGCCGCCAATGTCTAGTTAGAATCTCGACAACCATGCCAAGATGCCTTCTAGACAGTCTCAGCTATCTAAATGCTGTTCGCTTGTTCGGGTAGGTCAAAGTGACTTTAGTTTTACTTTCTCTTTCTTAAAGAAGATTTGATGAGTGATAGTTTGGATCCTTCAACAAAGCGCAGACGTAGGCGGTTGAGTGGAGAGTTCTGACCCATGAACCGCTACGTTCGTAAACAGGTTGATGTTTCTGCGCAGTTTTGCACCCGGAAAACAGTAGTCTCTGTTCCTATGATTCTTTTAGGTGAAGCTCCTTTGAGTATACTTCTACTCCAGTCCCTTTGTTGATTTTTGATCCGTTTACGAAGAAACATAAGCTGTCCTTATCGCTATTGATACGTCAAAGATTTGTAGAGTTTGTCGCAAACGAAAAGAGATGGAATGTTATCCGTGGCCTCCAGGACTGTCAACTTTCAGCAAGTGTTATTCTAGAGTTTGCGGTTTAGTGTAGCTGGTTTTACGACTTTGTCCTTTTTTATACCATGGCGTAGCAACTGTATCATGGTAGCCAGCGCCACCTTTTCGACATGTAAATCAAGACACGGCAGGCAAGGCATGAGTTCTATTACCACCGTTGCGTTGGTGTGGTCGTCGTGGATGACTTTGAATGTATTCGTTTTCATTTTTTAATTGCGTATATTAGAGGTATACCCCAACTGTGCGGCGTAATTAAACAAATTCAATCGAATTCAGTAATTTTTAATATTTTGATATCTTTTAAATTAAAATTACATTTTAATTTAGAAAATGTAATTATGAAAACAGTACCCAAATATCTTATAATAAAAGAAGGGGATATAAATATTGATTAGAAGTAGAATTAAGACATTTTGATAGAGCAATTAAAAAAATTAAAAGGTTCCGGTGTTACCTGAAGTGATGCAAAGTTTCTTACCTTCAATAGAACGCCCTATATATTTTTATGTTTTTGAAAAGGAAATGGAAAGACCAATTCAACCACAAAGAAAGCACCCTCCATTTTGTTTTACAATTATGGAAAGCCAGTGACGAAACTAGCGTCATCACCTGTGTTATTCTTTAACTTAAGGAATATTACGATAAGTAATAAATGCTTTAGTGATCTACTTTTATGCTGAGCTGGCTAGGAAAAAGCTCCAAATTATTTCCTATGATACCAGGTTTATTCAAAGATCTTATTGCTGGGCAACGGCTTCCCAACCATGGCATTGTTAATCTGTCAAATTTCGATTCTAAACGGGGAAATTATTCTTATTACTTGTACGAGGTAGGCGCCATAAATTTTCAGCTTGACAGGCTTATACATGTTTGAGCGTGTTCAAACTCTGTTGCGTCATGCGGCTCGAAGAATAGTTTCTAGTAGTCAGCCAGACAACGTGACAAGTGCATGAAAATGTCTCAGGTAACGAAGATTGAGTACATTTTTAACAAAAGAAGAGCATACACTTAATCACATTAAACAACGTTTAGACGGTGTTTATGGGGATTCATCTCCTTCATATTCCACTGTAAAAAAGTGGGAAAAATGTTTCCGATGAGCGTTCCGGTCGGCCAAGTAAACTGATAACGCCTCAAAGCATTTCAATTATTGAAGAAATTGTATTAGTGGATCGCCGTTTGAAAGTGAAGGAGTTAGCAGTGATGTTTAACATTTCTGAAACAAGTATTCGCCCTGCTCTCCAACGTGAAAGTCGGGGCGAATGCGCGCCCTCGTTTTTAAACATGTGTGGAGACGATCTGAAGCCGATTTTGGAGTCCATTGTCACAGGAGGTGAAGCAATAGTTGAATAGATGAACTTCGTCCTAGAAACCTGTAATACAACATTTTGAGGGAAAAACTTTAGATTATTTTTGCAAGGGCGTAGAATTACTAATTGATCGATGTAATAAATGTATTGAAGTTAGGGGAGATTATATTGAAACATAAAAATTGTTATATTTTACCAAGTTTAGTTTTTCATCATCAGGCCAAGAATTTATGGCGCCTACTAGGTAGTTATTAAAATGCTTGGACTTTCAGATTTTGGTTTTCCTTATTTTTCTCTATTTTATTAATTGTTATTCCTTTACATTATTAGGCTTTATTGGAATTTCTTAATTATTGGTAGGGTCGCTTAAACATGATAAGCTTTTGGTAGACAATATGCGTGTCTTTCGGTTTTTTATGTTGTGGCTTTTAGGATAACCTTCGCAAAATAATGGCTTTATTTTAATATTGGGTAAATCTTACAATAATTCACACTTTGCTTGTTTTGAGTAACTGCAAATTTTCCAATAATTATCTCCTGTTAAAGCAGTTCCTCTAATAGATTTTCTGCCCTCCCAGTTACCTATTTAGTGCAGTTCTCTCAAATATTTGCAGTTCTGCAAGATGTTATTAAATTCGGCTTCGTGCCTCAAATGTACCTATGTATATAACATGGTTTATACATAGGCCATCCCAATAGCAGTAACGAACTGAAAAATAAGCGTACTGTTTATCAAAAACTGACAAGGTTAAACCAACATACCATAATGAATTAATTGCAATACAGTTCACTAAAGTGAAGAAATAACAGCAATTAATAAATCACGTAAAGGTAAGGAAAAATAATGACGAGAGCAAGGAATGATAAGTGATAACCTAAAACACGCAGGATTCAATAACAGTAGTAACAAGAATAATTTTCGCTTTTATAATTGAGATTTGACTGATGGAATTGAGTTAGTTCCTCAAAAATAAAAGTAGACCTTTTTACCAGAAACTCTAGTTTCTGACGTTCAAAAGTTAGAGGTAGAGGGGGAGGGGGATAATTTACGATCATCATACATGTAGTGGTCTTCCGTATTTATTTTAGCAGCTTATATACTATTTTTCCGTTAATGGTTTTTGCAGAAAAACCAGCGATTAAAATTAAATATTATTTTTATAATTTCAGATAATATAATTATGTGATTGATGGTTTAAATCTTCTAAACCTCTCTAGATACGGCAGTCATAATGCCATTCATTTACCTTCTGCCTGGAAAGTGTACAATGAAAAATTAAAACTGAAGGATCTTTATAATATACCATTCAAGATATAACGATGGTACGACGCAAAAAGAATGAGAATGCTTTTAAGGTAAAAGTTATTAAAGAAGATCGGAAAAAGGATGGAAGGCGTAAGTGCCTATTACTTAGGAGATCATAAATTTACGGGTAGGTGTTTATTTAAGAATAGAGGTTCTTTTTTAAGTAAATGATTAGTATATGCGCATTCTAGAAATTGCAACATGACGTTATCAGACAAACTCTAGTTCATAATATTTTAGATTTATTTTGCCCCTTTTTCAGAATTTGTTATATTTAATGCACAGTTGTATATGCATATTTAAATTAAGGATGTAAATTTCAGAGAGAGGAATATTTATTAATTAGCACCACATAATTTCTAATAGTCTCTAATAGAAGGTTTTTCACATTGATATTACTTTTTCCTATTATAGTTTTGTTGAAAGAGTAATTTATTAAGTTTTCTGATATTTGTGTTGTATGAAACAAAGATACAGAATAGACTGCAGTATTTCTTTACTTGTAAGTACAATGAAGAACACAAACAGTTTTAAAAATAAATATCATGAGCTACGAGTTGTGGCAATTAAATGACCGGACTGGTGCTACAAAACATTTTATTGATCACCAATTACATTACAAAGTTTATCCCCTTCAATGTACTCTCCTTGCCGATCCCTATAATGCTCCATACGAATTTTCCACTGTCGAAGGTAGTGCTGGAAGTCCGTTTCTGTCAGTTTGTTGAGAACCTCCGTCGCTTTCGCTTTCACCGCTTCCACACTGTCAAATCTTGTCCCCCTAAGCTCCGATTTTACCTTAGGAAATAAAAAAAAAGTCAGATGGGGCCAGGTCGGGCGTGTACGGTGGGTGGTCCAACACGGTGATACCGGATTTCGCAAAGAACGCCTTCACAGACAAGGCGGAATGGGCTGGCGCATTGTCTGGAGCATCCAGGATTTGCTCTTCCACAAATCGGATCTTCGTCTTCTCACTCGTTCACAAAGGGTAGTTAGAAGCACAAGAAACTTGAGGTTAACTCGTTGCTCGATCTGAACACTGCATTTTTCCGATGCGACGCTAGCCTAAGGACTTGAACGGACGATTGCTGCTGCGAGACTGAGTGACGTACAACCGTGCCCATCGAGCTCAGGATGGGGGAAATATCTACAAGTAAAAACATGTTCAAACCTGCTGTGGCGTGCTCGCTGTTTGCCGATAGCAGCACCAGTCCGGTTATTTAATTGCCACACCTCGTATATTTGCATTATTTTGGTTATTGTCTCTACTATTTTTTGAAGTGTTAACAAATCATAATATAATAACACAATATCGTGTGATTTCAACTGATTTGCAAGTACCATTTAATAAATGGATTGAATATGCGAGCAAAATCTGGCCATCGCGTTAGAAATCTATGATAAACGCTGTTGCCGAAACAAATTTTTTTTATTTCTTCGCCATAATTCCTGGATTTTCAGAAAATGGTCGTGTAAGATCAAGTTATTTGTCAAGTTTATTAAATTCTAGCAAAGCTAGCACTAGTACTAGTGGTAATTTCTGTAGCAACTATTAAATACATGTCCGTTCTGGGGAAGTTTCTAACTGTCTTTTCTGCACTGTACTGCGTTTTCATTTATTTTATTTTGATAAAATTGATCTAACAAGCAAACGTAGGCAACTATCCCCCTCCGATTTTGATAAAATTTGCAGGGATGTAGTACATCGAAAACTATTAGATACGTATTTTGTTTAGCTGCTTTTTTCGGTTTAAGGGGGTGTAATTGACATCCAAAGTTACCCCCCGAAAATACATTTTTTGCTATATCTCAGGAACAAGACGAGGTATCGAATTCATTTAGAAAATGCGTTATTCCCTGTTACCAGCACCATATCCCAGAAGAGAAAAAAATCAGTGGCTCACCCATGGGATTGTTAGAGGATTAAAGGTCTAATTTTTTTCGCCACCGTCCACAGGCACTGTCAATCTATTTTTCCTGTTCATATCTTTAAACTACATAAAAAAATAAAGGTTACCTGTTTTTGGATTTTTTCTCAATGTTCATTTTAGGGGAATTATGGTAATTTCAATGTATCTCGTGGAAATCTATTTTTCACTATATTTTTAGAATTAAATTTTATATTATATCCCATTATATTTTAAGTAAAAACTGTTTGTTGTGGCCCTTATGATATTGATTATGTTGCAATATTCAAAAATTGATATGAAATATACATATATATCAATGTCTTATTCCTTCAGTTTAAAGAAGGTGACACAACATTGAAACATAGACCAAACGAATTTTATTAAAAAAATTTTAATTGCATTTTGTGCGTTGATATGCAAGTTTATATGAACAGTGTGTCCATTTTTTGTCGATTATACCTATATAATCGAAAAAAAAAAATTAAAATTTCATTTTACTGTTTTGGGATTCCGACCTGCTTGGTCTGATAAATATTTTAAGAAAATTTTTATTTTCTAGAAATCAAGGCTGCCATGACAAATGTGAAAAAAATATTTTTTATTCAGCTAAAGCGCCCTTTCGATAAATAATACGGCAAAATGTTATTAAGAAAAGTTGTTCAGAATGAAAAGTTGGCGCAATGCAAATTTTTTGAATGATGGGATTACTGCGATAAAATCCATTACTTGCCAATTTTGTTTTGGGGTAAAGTAGTCTTCTCGCTCACAGTACGTCAATGTTTTAATAAAAAAAGTTGCTTGGAACGAAAAGTTATGGAGTTATGTAAATTTTCAGAATGATCGGCCTACTTTGATAATCATGATGGAGTTCACAATAGGATAAATAATGATAGCAAGGACTGTGGGGTAGTATGGTAAACACAATATTCACGGCACACTGCGCACCGCACAAATTATTAATTAACTCCGGAAGGCCTTTTCGAAGACACGTAGTTCATCATCATCAAGCCAAGTAACGATTCGATACTTGGCTTGATGATGATGACCCACGTGTTTTCAAAAAGGCATTCCCGAGTTAATTAATAATTTGTGTGTAATGTATTGCAGAAGATGAGTAGTATTTCAGCACAAGACTGAATACAGTTCAGTCTTGCTGCTGATGATGATAGCTTGGCTATCGAAACGTGCGTCCAGTACGAATTAAGTGTTGTGGTAAGGGTTTTAGTGAACTGTTTCAGTGTTCCAGTGCCACAGTTTTAGAGTACCCGTTTAGTATTGAAATTGAATATTTATGAAATCGAATTTTATAATCAAATGAATGGATTTAGTTTCAAATTTTTATTTATTTGCTCAAATTTTTAATAATGTTCGGTACCTGTGCACTGATGTATTACTTCGGCAACTCTTTCTTTGGATCGTAACCGGTTTTCAATAGATGGACTGGAAGCTTGGTCTTCGAGTCTTGATAATTACAAATTACAATTGCGAAAGGCTTTTGACATGTCCTACTGCAGCTTATACGGAGTAAAGTTTCATTTATATCTAAGTATTTGTAAATTATCGAGGAATTTGAAAATTAGTTGTGCATCGAAACTTGTTTATTTTCTCTCTGATCACTTTTTTGTTTTCTGAAGCCCCAGTTGACTATATTTTCATAAATAAGCTTGCCTCTTGTATGTCTATTTGAAATTTCCTTCGCTTCCGTGGTTACAGTTGTTTGATGTAGGTACGGTAGTGCAATATAAATGTGGTTACCATGAAAACGATGATTTTCAATCCATTAACTGTAGTGTTTAGCAAATTGTCTATCCAATTTCAGTACATTTCCAATTAATTATTTTTAAAGAAATATAGTTTACATTTTTTTAGTAAAAATTAGTGTCTCACTGTACACGTTGTTGTCTGGTCTTATAATTTTTTTTTAACGAATAAATTATACCGCAGTAGGGGAAAATTGAGGTAAGAGGTCTACAACACTGCTTCGCCTCGTGATAAACTAAAATTGTTCAAACTGCAACTTCAACACACATTCAACTTGATAAACGAATATCACAACAATATACTGTAGTGATATTTTTGAGTAAATAGTAATTAAATTGTAATTAAATAAATTAAATGAATCAAAATTAATCTGAATAATCTCAGGGTTTACTTTGTAGTAAATCGTGGGAATCCCATTTATTGACTTTTTGCAAATTAGCAATTGAATATAGAAAAATGAAACGATTTAATAATTTTTAAAGAGACAGTGATTTTTATTAATACTTTTGATATAAATTTAGAACGAGATAGATTATATTTCTTTCGAACTTCGAATAGTAGATGTATGTACAAAGACCTACCAAAAATCCCAACCGATAAGTAATTAAAAGTTAAATTGTTAAGTTGTAATTTTAAAATTTTGAAATCGGATTTTAGAATTAAATGAATGGATTTTTCATTAAATGAATTGATGTAGCCTCTACTATGTGATAATTAATCATGATCTAAAAAATGAAAAGGCTTTACCACGTATTTTATCACTTTATTAATTGTAACGTGATACGTGATACGAGCGTATCACGTTTGATAAAGACACAATTTAGTGTTGATACTGTAGTGACGTTATAGTTACAATTAATAAAGTGATAAAATACGTAGTAAAGCGTTTTAATTTTTTACAGAATGGATTTTTGTTTAAATTTTTATTTATTTGGCCGAATTTTTTAAATGTTTGGTATCTGTGCACTGTCGTATCACTTCGGTATCCTTTTCTTTGGATCCTAACCGGTTTTCGATAGGTGGACTGGAAGCTTAGTCCTCGGGTCTTGATATTTACAAATTACAATTGCGAAAGGGCTTTCGACAAGTTGTACTGCACTTTATTCTCAGTAAAGTTTCGTGTATATTTAAATATTTAAGGAAATTATCGAAGAATTTTGCAAAATATTTGTGTGTCCAAAGTTTGTTTATATCTCATTCGCTTCCTTGGTTGCAGTGGTTTAATTCTGTAGGTACGGTAGTGTAATAAAATGTCGTTTCCATGTAAACAATGTTTTAAATCCATTAACTGTATGTGTTTAACAGTTTGCCTATCCAAATTAAGTACGTTTTGAATTATTTGTTTAAAAAGAAATATAATTTAAATTTTAATTAGTAAATTTAGTGTATCACCGAGTACGTAGTTCACTGACTCTTTTTTTAACAAAAGTATCATTAGTCTTAATGTGAAAAATAAAATAATGAAGTAGGGGAATTTCGAGGGAGGAGGGCAACAACATTGCTTCGCCTCGTTTAAATGATGAACTAAAATAATTCAAACTGTCATTTCTAACACACCTTCAACAAGGTAAATGAATATCACAATAAACCTAAAGTATCCCCCCCTACTAACTTTTGAATAACTAAGGCTAGCGTTTTCGGAAAAAATAGGCCCATTTTTATTTTTTCTAAGCTAACTTTTGGTATTATCGAGAGTTCAACTTCATTGCCGGTTTCACCGGAAGTGACGTCAACTTTTTTATTTTAAATTGAACACCTTGTATATTTTTCGTTTTTGGAAAGGCAATAGAAGGACGAATTCAACCGTACCACATTTATTATACTTTAGCTTAAGAAATATTACGATATGGAGCAATAAAGTTGGTAGTAATCTATTTTTGTTATTATGAATGTCTCCTGTGATACTAATTGTCGGTTTGTCAAATCTCAGTTCTATAAGCGCAAATTATTCTAATTGGATAGTTAAGCAGTCAAAGACAAAACAATGAAGATATATTATTAAATTAAAAGAAGTGTTATTTTAACAAATGTTCAAAAAGTTGTCCCTTCACTAGCTGGCAATAATAAAGTCTATCAGAAATTTCTTTCCTTACTCTGGTAAGAGTGTCGGCGATAATATTGTTACAAACATCTACTATCCTTTGACGCAAAATTTTTACATGAACATAGAATCTTAGGGGACAATTTGCAGTTTTTTTTTAGCCTACTTTGCTCACACAGGTATAATTTATCGATGTATATCGGGGCATTTTTTAATGAAAAGTATAGCGAATGCGGTATCGTTGAATTAGTCTTTCTATTGCCTTTCCAAAAATGAAAAAATATACAGGATGTTCAATTTAAAATAAAAAAGTTGACGTCACTTCCGGTGAAACCGGAAATGCAGTTGAACTCCCGATAATACTAAAAGTTAGCACAGGGGTCCTCACTGTATATACTTTTTGTTTTAAAAATATGAGAACATTAGCATGAAATATAATTCTTCCGGGTGTTGATCCGCGTATGTAGCTGGTTCTCAGAAGAACCTCAAGTAGCTCGACGTTTCGATCAAGTCGTGACAGACCCTGTAGTCGTTGTGTGGTGTTACAAGTCTGAAAGCTGCCTTAATTTCGGAATACGAACGATATAACATGCTATATGACGTTTGTTATCGTGATTATAAAAATCGAAACAAACGCCTGTAAACATATAAAGCAATTGCTGGTGTTCTACAAGAAAACGTTTCTTTTTCTTTTTCTTTTTCGCTATTAAAGCCGCTATGATGGCTGCTGAAGCTACAGTAGCAACTACAACGTTTTCTTCTATAGTTGTACCCATACTAACATTTTAAAGATATTTTGTAAAATCTTTTATGCAGCGTAATAAGCTGTGTTGTGGTAATAAAATTTGTTTTATAATATACATAACTTTTATTCAAAAGCGTATAAAAGTTCTTTGTCAAAGAACTCTTTATAGTGTAATACCGGCCTAAGACACCGTGAATGGTCACCAGGCGCTGTTCATTCCTGGCCATAGAACTGTGAATGTTTCCTTGTTTCGCATTTATTGACAACCCCAACCTTGGTGACTATGAAAAAGTTGAGATGTGGATGTGCACATCCAAAACTATCCGGATATCTGGATCCACTATTCGGTTCCCGGATCCGGAGCCGTTATTATTGAGTTTCCATGCGCACAATTCAATGTTACTTTGCATTACATAGGTGTTCAATAAATCCGGTAATTATTACAGCAATATTTTCACAATTTACTATGAAACTTTACGTTACTTATTGATCCGAGATATCGGATAACCGATCTAGATCCGAGGTTTCGGATAATGGATCCGGATTCGAAGTTTCGGATAACGGATTCGGACCCGAGGTTTCGGATAATGGATCCGGATAACACCACGATCCGGATATGCGGGTAGTAAATTATCCGGATCTAGATAACAGCTCTGGTGTCTACCATCCCATTCACGTACATACATTTGGATCAATCGTATTAGTTCTTCAGGTTTTAAATCAAAAGTAATTTATGTTATAAACACCTGTAAATTTACTACAAAGGTTAATGTACCATTTTTTTTTCAAACTAAATGCGAATCGAAGCTCCATAAATCTTCTTAAAAACGTGAGAAATTCGCAATTATGCATCCCTACATATGTAGTACTTGTAGTTTCGATGGTACATTTTGATAAAGAAATCGTATAATAATCGGATATTACAATAATTTTGATTTATAGATTCTAAATTGAATTTTGAGCTCTACTACGTTTATGCATTTTATGCTTTTACGCCTTTTGACGTATTACACTATTTTATATTTTTTATTTATTACACGTTCTTTTAAACCTGAAAACTGAAAACCGCGAGCAATATTTGTAAGCGTACTACTTTATTGTTTACTTTCGTTAAATATGCTTAGTATTAGATTTCGTTTTTAGAGGTTATTGCTACCATCTAAATAAAGCGATTAAAAACCTTTGAGAAAAATAAAAATTACCGTGTCGCATGCGTTTCTTGTAACAGGTATATTCATGTGTAAATGTTGTATTCGAGGTACTTTTGAAGGAAGTAGTGGTGTATGCGGTGTAAATATACGACAAAGCATTTCAATAGCGCCTGTTGCGGCGTACAGTGGCTATTTTTGTTTTGCCATCGTTACTTTGATGTTTTTCGCAATATAACCATAAAATCAACAAAGTCTACAGAAACTCATCGAAGAAAACGTAGAAATGTGCTACATGTGTTTTTTTGGATTATCCTGCTGTTAAAGAGGGCGTATCAAATTTATAACGCCTTGTGTTTCAAAATAGTAAATGCATCATTTACAATGCAAGTTGTGAAGCAAGCATATTGTGAATTCCTTTTCTTCTTGCAGTAATCTCCGTCTATACTTTACAGAAACAAATTGCATAGAACCATTTTCCTCGCTAGCGTTGCACATTGTAGTAAACTGCTAATACAATCTGCGGAAACTAGTATTTCTCTCATGTATAATATTTATAACTGGGGAAAGGATCTTAGTTGCAGTGTTTTACGGACTAGTAAAATTTACCACGTTTCAGTTTTATACACATGTTCAGTGTGCTCCAAGCGATGTAAACTAGATTATAAATCAATATGCGGATAGAACTGAGCACTTTTCCATAATTCTGTTAACGTATAAGTGGAGCAAGAGATGCAAATATGGAATATGTTGGTAATATGGAATACCATGGTTTTTCAGTAATATACGTCGTTATATCTATCAAACAAGTAGTGAACTTTTAGCCTGTACCTACTATTAAGGTTACAGTGACCCATGAATAAATTTAGCATTTCCATCGTTTAACAGAAGCGATATTTTAAACTACATGCTTTCAAAACTTTAGCAGGTAAGTACATATGAGTAGAGTAAGATAATCGTTCGTCGCGCCATAGGCGTGCGGTTTCTTCAATATTTGTAATACCGAAAAAGAAGTAATAAAGTGAATAATAATAAAAAAATTAATCAAGAATTATAATATCTGTAAGGCTGTGAAGCACTCACCCTCTTAAGCAGCGTAATCAAGTAGGCTGGCGGATTGCATTGGAATTACTGAACATGAGAAGTAGAAGCACCATCATCAGTATTATAACCCAGTGGATAAGAATCGTAAAAAATTGATAGCATTAGATATGTTTCAATAGTTGTCTCGTGGAACCGTGTTCGCAGTAGTGAAAAAATGTGTTTATATTTGGCGAAAGATCGTTCGACATCTACCGATGTAATACATGTATGATTAAAATAATCTTTGAACTCAATTAATGGATTAGTCGAAGTACCATACCAAATTTGTTGTAATGTGATAAAATTGGAATGTTTCTCTAACACACTCTCCAACTTTTTTAAAACGCGAATACTTTTTGTGTCATCTATAGTGCGTAGCAGAGTATGTACTTCCTCCACTATTTGCAGTGACTTCACTAACAACAAGGCTTTATTTTGTAATTGTTCCAGTGCGTCATGTAAGCATTTATAGTAGCTATGAATACTTTGTAAATCTGTTTCAACAGAAGTATTTTAAAATTTTGACTGGCTCTCCTTAATAGCTGCAGCTTCGGAAGGATTCAATTGTAGAATAACAGCTTTTACTTGTTTGAAATGTTCAGCATAATAAAAAGCTGCCTGCAACCAGGTTCCCCAACGTATAGGAATCGGCTGTGGTGGTTCACGAATACCGGGACACTGTGCGTGAAATGTTCGAAGACGTTTTGGAGATTTGAGAAACATTTTTTTGTACTTGATATTAATGCATCTACCTCGAGATAACATTGTCTAATAGTTTGTGCCACAAGATGTAAAGCATGCACTTTACAAGTTACATGTAAACAGTCGCAACCGGGTCACTGTACCATCGCTCATAAACATCAACACTTGACGTGTTGAGACTTGAAAGTTTTTTAACGTAGTAAGTATCACAGTCGTAATTGCTGCACTAATACACCCTTGTAATCTTTTGCTAGCTAGTAACAGTGGAAATGTCGGTTTATATTGATCCAGTACACGAACTATAACATGTATAATAGATTTTTTTTTACAATCTCGTCAACACACAACCAAAGCAACTGATTTTTTAACGTAGATATGATTTTATTTTCCACTTCTATGCGTACAAATAAAACATGCTTACATGCTGTTGCCATAGTTGGCAACTTCAACTCCGGGTTGTATTTGTTTCAAAGATTTTTAAACAGCATGTTAAGTGACAAATTACACGTTATCATCATGACAAGTAAATCGAAAATAAAGTCATTTCTATATGACGCGCCGCTTTTTTTATTTCTGTGTTTTGCACTATTTACATGCTTCCTACAGTCGTTCTTTTGCCAGCACATCAAAGTTTTCTCGCACACTTTACAAACAATTTTAGCACCATCGTACAACAAATGGAAACTTACAGATAAAGTTTTTTACCTTATCAGCAAATTAAATAATTAAAAATTTTCTTGAATAACTAGTATTCCGCTCGCCTGATTTAATTCACACACACACGCCGCGCTAGTGATTGTACGTATTTGAACTGCTTTGCCACCCGGCAGATATTTACGCATCGCATCAAACAGGCGCGCGCCGAATTCCGTTGGCTGTTACGGCTATGCTAGGACGACACGATTATCTTACCTTACATATGAGTGATTATTTGTTTTCGTAGCTTGTTATTATTTAAGTGTCTGCTACTATTGACTAGTATGTGAAATGGGTGTTACAAAAATACTACTGCCAGACTTTATTTTTTAATACGTTACGAAATCTAATCTAAAATGTTTACAATGTGGGTTGTTGGGAATGTAGAATACCACTATTCTATATCCACACACCCGTTTCTTCACATTTGTTTTCTATGAAAACTTTCCTTTTTTTGTCTTAGAATGCCAAGAAGTTAACGTCGACTCAACGTACAGTGAAGAAGAAATGAGTCTGGCAATTACAGTAGTCAGAGAAAGAAGGTGCAAATAATTATGTTATTATAATTTTGGCATTTAATTCAAGGATGTTTTTTTTTCGAGAATATGCAGGACTACAAGCAATCTAAGTAATGATCTTGGTCCGTAACTGTTTTAAGTATATTCTAGTGAAATTAAACTTTAAATATTTCATTTGCATCTTCTACTCTATAGTACATTTACGAGGGTAGTAACAGTTTCTAGCCTAACATAGTATCAAGCATTTTTTGTCAAATTCAATTTTATTTACCAACATAGTCTCCTTGTAAGTCTAGGCACTTCTCTCAGTGATGCTCCCATCTCTAATCTGTCCAAATATACATTATTGTATTTTTTAAGAACTAGAAGGGTTTTTATACTTACCTAACCGTTACACCACGGGGTCTCTTTGCAAGTTCAATCCTAATTTGGTGAAATTTTCATTTCATTAATTAAATTTAATCACATCGGTAAAACCAAGGAAAAAATCGAATTTTCACCGATGGAAGTCGTATATAGAGTGAGGTCGATAAGATCGATAAAGTAAAAAAGGAGCAGCAATTAACTAAACGAGTTGAAATGATAAAAAATAATGACGAGAGCAATGAACGAAAGTATGACAAATTCAGAACATAATAACAATAAAAAGCAAGAAAAATGTATGCTTTTGTAATTGAGATTTGACAGTTTGGCAATTGTTATGATTTTGCTTAGCAAGGAGCAATTTAGATAAATCTAGCGTCACAAGAAACAATTTAGCGCTCTTTTCTGGCTAACTATACGTAACAACAAAAACAGAATACCAAAACATTTATTGCTGCATATCGTCATATTTCTTAAGTTAAAGTATGACATATGTGACGACTTTGGTTTCGCCTTTCGATTATCTTTCGAAAAACGTAAAAATATACAGGTGTTCCATTTAAAACAAGAAAGTTTACGTCACTTCCGGTGACACCAGAAAAACAATTGAACTGCCGGTAACGACAAAAGTTAGTTCTCAAGATATAGTAATTTAATAATAGACCTATTTTTCCTAAAAACGCTAGCTTCTGTCGTTCAAAAGTTAGTACGGCGGTCCTCACTGTGTATATACATATGTATATATACAGCGTATCCCATTAAATATATCGAGCGATATCTTGAAAACTGTAATTGTTACAGTGATGGGAAAAAAATTCGTAACTAAAGCGGTAAAGAGAAGTTTACTTAAAATACTTTTAAATTCCAAACATGAGCGCTAGGGGGCGCGGTTGTTAGGGTCAACAGTAAATTTGAAATTAGTCGGTAAAAGTTCCAGGATTAACTATGATTTTAAGTGCTTTATTAAAAAGCTTAGTTAATTACGCACCACTTTGGTTAAAGATGTTTTTACATGTATGCATGAGGAAATCTAATTAGATATCCTCATTTGTACGTTTTTGTCGAGTAAATTACTGCAAACGCTTCTACAGAACTGAACAAATCGTATTGCTACTAATTCTGATGCGACAGTAGTCTCAACTACTGGCTTAAACCGCCATAGGTTAATTAATTGAAAAGTAATGCCATCACCCATCCACCATCTATGGACGCGCGTTTCGATGTTATACATCTTTGTTCAGTTCTGTAGAAGCGTTTGCAGTAATTTACTCGACAAAAACGTACAAATGAGGATATCTAATTAGATTTCCTCATGCATACATGTAAACATCTACTTCGTATATATACGATTTAAAATATTGAAATGCCATTACCTTCCACCAAGCTATGCCGACGAGATGTATAACATCGAAACGCGCGTCCATAGATGGTGGATAGGTGATGGCATTACTTTTCAATTAAAGATGTTTTGTCATACTGTGAATAATAAGTGTAGTAGGCATTGTCGAATCATGTAAAACTAAACCTGCTATAACTTCTGCAGTTTTTACCCGAATTAAAGAAATGTGGACTTGTTTGAAAGGGCATTCAGCGCTGTTTTAGAGGTCGCAATTTGTGCCACCCGTTAATGTTCAAGAAATCTGCCAGATGGCGTTATTCCTAACTGTACGAGTTTTTCTCAATTATCTCTAAAAATTCAAATATAACAATATGCTTCTCTTATGTTGTGTTTGAAGAGTTTTGACATACTAAAGTAGCGGCGAAAATCGCATAGTGATATCTTTTTCCTTTTTCCAGATAATAACGAAAACAGCCCATTATCAGTAGTAATTTCCGTATCAGTTATGAATACCTACTTAATACTATCGAAACCTATCTTAGTTGGCCTTGAAACAAAGGAATACTAACTTTTACTCTTTTACACACAAAATTGTATCGGGATTAGTTTAATATGACTGTTTGTTTTTGATCATTTTCAAAATAAAGGTAACAAAATCTAGTATGATTTGAATGCAACAGCAGAATTTAGCATGCTATGGAAACAATTATTTATTTGACAATTGTGACAAGTGTATAGAATTTTATTGCGCACTGGCTCTTAAAGATTGCTGCTTAGTCGTTGAATGATGAAAAATTTCGTATTCTAATTTAGAGGCGTATGATAAAATCGTTGCAGTGTATTTTCAATGTTTTGAAAACGCGTGTATTGTTGAACGTAAATATGCCCTTAAGTATCCAGAAAGAAAGCATTTCAGCCGAGAATTATTCTAACGTTTGGCAACATGATTACGTGAAACAGGGTATGTTCAACCTCATGGAAATCATACTAGAGCACGTGTAGTTAGAACTGAAGCTAATCTGATGAATGTCCTTGCATATGTTGAAGTTCATCCTCATACAGGCACTAGAGAAATGTCTTCTGTTGTAGGTAAAAGTAAGTCATCAATTCATCGCACCCTAATAGACAATACATCACACCCATACATTTTGACCATAGACTCAACTGTAATTGATTAAAAGATATCTACCGTGAAGATGCTGCCTTCCTGCACTGCGTGTTGTGGACTGATGAAACTACTTTTGCATAATATGCATTACTGGTCCAGCGAAAATCGTCACTGGATGAGAGAGGTTGATCATCAACATAGGTGAAGTATAAATGTTTAGTGTAGCATTTTAGGTGATAAAGTTATTGGACCATTTATTTTTGAAGGCAACTTAAACAGCGGAACATACTTAAACATTTTACGTAATGAATTACCTATACTTTTGGAAGATGTTTCGTTGGAAACTCGAAAAATACGGTGGTCTCAGCATGATGGCTGTCCAGCTCATTGTTTACGAATCGTCCGTGACTATCTTCATAATACGTTTCCACAGCAGTGGATTGGAAGAGGATCTATTTTTCCATGACCGGCTAGATCCCCAGATCTGACTGTGTTCGACTTTTATTTATGGGGAGGGAAAAAGATCTGGTTTACCAAACACGTCTTACAGTGAAAGCTGATTCAAGCGATTCATAATGATATCGCCAGCTTACCAAGAGTAGTAATCGAAGCAGCCGTTATTAGCACTTGTTGTGGACTAAATTTGCGTATAAATAATGACGGAAAACAGTTTAAACATTTAAAATAAATTTAAGTTATTGTTTATTTCCATTTCAAGTAACACTATACTATGTACTATTGGTACTGTCTTAGTTTCGCATTGTTGTCATTTATTTGTTTATTTTGTCACTGCTACATTTTGTTATTGTTATCATTCCATTGTTTCATGGCCAACTAAGATAGGTTTCGATATTATTAAGTAGGTATTTGTACCTAATAGGGAAATTATTCCTGATAATGGTCTGTTTTCGTTATTATCTGGAAAAAAGAAAAAGATATCACTACGCGGGTTTCACCACTACCTTAGTCTGTCAAAATTCTTCAAACACAACACAAGGAAAGTTGTTGCATTTGAATTTTTGGAGATAATTGAGAAAAACTCATATACTAGGGAATAACGCCCTCTGGTACGTTTCTTGAACATTAACGGGTAGCGCAAATTATGACGTCTAAAACAACGCTGAATGCTCTTTCAAACAAGATCACACTTCTTTAATTCGGGTAAAAACTGCAGAAGTTATAGCAGGTTTAGTTTTACATGATTCGGCAATGCCTACTATATTTATTACTCACAATATGACAAAACGTCTTGGACCAAGGTAAGTAATTAACTAAACTTTTTAATGGAGCATTTAAAATTATAGTTAATCCTGGACCTTTAACCAGCTAATTTAAAATTTACGGTTGACCCTAGCAAGTGCGCCTCCTAGCGATCATACTTCGAATTTGAAAATATTTTCATCGGATTTCCCTTTGCCACTACAGAGGTGAAGAATTTTTTCCCATCACTGTAGCTATTGTAGTTTCCAAGATATCGCCGGTCCGCACTCTTAGTGGGACACGCTGTATATACATATTGCAAGTTCAAATCCTTTTTATAATGTACCTAGATGTTTTAATGGCTGCAATTGCATTGCAACATTTCGACCGACATATATTTATTTACGTGCCCAGGATCCATTAACAAAGACTCCATGCTATAGCGGTTAGCGCGCTTGTCCGGAGAACGAGAGTAATAGCTTCAAATCCTACCGGTGTCTTGAGATTTTTATTTTATTAATTAAATTTGATTACATGGGTAAAACCAATGAAAATATCGATTTATTAGTACCATACATAGTCGAACAGAATTAAATGTTGTAATTATTCGTTTTCTTTTATAGTTCATATAAAATTGTAGGTGTCCCTGTTCAAAGCGCTAACCTTATCCTTACTGTTCCTTATATAGCCGTCGTCAACTAAAACTGATTTAATGGCTACGTAATCTACCAGAGAAAAGAACATTGACGTGGGGATGTTAGGTGGTACTGCTTACCGTGTGATCTATAATATAAGGTGTTTGTTATTGTTAGGTGTAGAGTACACCTATTTTAACCAAAAAATAAATGCTAATATAGCTCATGGTATTGGTGGAATCATTCCCGGCAAAAACAATGTAGCAGAGAAAATAGCGCTAACACATGGACATGTTTCTGCCTACTCGGCGTCATCAGCATGGTTCTGAGCACTATCTACTGCCGCTATCATTGAGTTTGCCTCTCAGTTTATATTGCTAATCTCCAAAGCAGCACTGAATATGTATCTCGGCGACACCTATCGCCAACAAACACAGTCACGCCGTCCCAGAGGGTAGCAGAGGGTAGCAAGACAAACCGTGTTTTTGCCGGGAATGATTCCACCAATACCATGAGCTATATTAGCATTTATTTTTTGGTTATTGTATTAGGCATTCTTTCCACGTGTATACACCTATTTTGTTTGGTATGCAGAACAAGTGCAGAAAATGTGTATAAAAGAAATGAAAATTGGTTTGCACTTTCTATACTGTTTCTGGACGTGTAAAAGTATTACGGCGCATGCATACAATCATTCTAAGGATACGACAGAAGTATCCAGGACCTTTCATTCGGAGCAGTTAAAGAGCAATTTCGTGAATATTGTCGTTTTCAACATTTTATGATCATATACATAAGAGTGCATATAATGTAGTCACATATATCAGTATATAACTAGTATATAGTTAACTTCAATTTCTTTGTTTTTGCACACAGTTTACATTTCGACAGTTTATTATACTTACTTGCACCAGTTCAGCTGCTATATTGACTTCTTCAAATTGCTGACTGTTTATTTAATCAGCAAAAATAAAATATTGGCTTAATATGTCGAAAAAGAAATAACTTTTTGAAATACATTAAAGTACGAGGCTCATCCGGAAACTAGTACCCATTTGCCAATTAAATTGCAACCAATAGAGATATCTGAACAAACTTTTTATTACACATATACATGTACTATACATTACTTTTCTCCATAATCACCTCGTAAATTAAGACACTTGTCGTATCGTGGGATGAGATTTTTTATGCCGACATCGTAATCCTCTACCGCCAGTGTGGCGAGAAATGTAGTGACCGCTGCTTTGAGGGCGTCATCGCTGCGGAAATGTTTTCCGCCTAGAAAATCTTTCAATTTTGTAAAAAGGTGGTAATCCGACGGTGCTAGATCTGGGCTGTAGGGTGGGTGATCGAAGACTTCTCAGCGAAACTGCTGGAGCAATTGGCGTGTTGTTGCAGCAACATGGGGACGGGCATTGTCGTGCAGCAACACAATGCCCGACGACAACAGGCCTCGCCGCCGATTTTGAATTGCCCGCCGCAACTTCTGTAGCGTGGCACAATATGCTTCCGCATTAATGGTGGCCCCCCGAGGCATGAAGTCCAAAACCAAGAGACCATGTCTGTCCCAGAAGACGGTTGCCATGAGTTTGCGAGTCGACTCTGGTCGGTGAATGAGAGTGATGCCATTCCATGGACTGGCGTTTGCTTTCGGGCGATGAGTAAGCAACCCATGTTTCATCACCCGTAACAATGTGTGACAAGAATGGATCACCTTCATTTGCGTAACGCTCCAAAACATTCAAGGCCGCACCCATACGCTTGGTTTTGAGTTCCTCTGAAAGCATGCGCGGCACCCACCTTGCACACATTTTTTTGTAATGTAGGTGATCTTTGACGATTTCATGCGTTATGGTGTGCGAAATCTGTGGAAAACGTGCACTTTTGTCATTAAGTGTGACACGCCGATCCTGCTGTATGAAGTCGTCGACTGCACGCAGCAACGCATCAGTAATGACGGACGGACGCTCTGGACGCTCTTCAACGTGAACGTTGTCTCTCCCCGCATTGAAATTGCGACACCATCGCCGAACCGATGATGCGTCCATGACATCGTTGCCGCATACTTCTTGAATTTGACGGTGAATGTCACATGGCTTTCATTTCTGGCGTTCAGGAATCTTATTACAGACCGCACTTCACAACTGGCGGTATTGTCGAGTGTCTTAAACATTTCAAACTCATACTGACGGGATATTATTGTAGATAACTCAACCAAATCTCGTACGCTGACAGCTGACAGCTGACAGATCACTGCGTCACGAGAAAACCATTCGGCGGCTCCTCGCGTAACTGCTGCTCCACACGGCGCGAACGGGTACTAGTCTCCGGACGAGCCTCGTATGTTTTTGTAAGTGTAGAAATACATTGCGTGGTGATGCCCCTTTATATAAAAACATGTGATGCTAATTAAATGAAAACCGACGCGGGTTAAGGTAGTTCTACTTTTGTGGTGTTTTCAGTGAAGACGCTTTAATAGTTTATCCGCATTTTAATTGGCATGAGTTTAAAAATGTTAAAGGTAGGGAAATAAGTTACACTTTGAGGGCGGCATTGCATCTCTCTTAGTCTTGCATTCAAAAGAGAATGCATTTGAATCAATAATTGTATGAGCCTATGCTAGGGATTACATAGTTATTTTCTAATGAATGAATTTTGGTTGTACAATCAGCCTTCTGTTAGTTAGTTTATACTTAATCTGCTTTGTGAGATAATTTCAATACTGTTGTGATTTTGCCAGGCAACGTTTTTGAATTCATCGCAGAAATTATCGTTTCATATACATGAAGCATATTGGGTACTACGTGTAGTCATTAATTTTAATTCGTGTTCCTGTCAGTATCGTGCATTATCCCGAAATTGCATTCCCTTATTTTATTGCGGATTTTGTGTCGCGCGTTAACACAATTCGTATGTAGCTCACTAATTTGGTGCTGTGTAGCTAATCATATGGTTTGAAGATAATTTTACATATAATAAATACACGATACACACCCTGTCCAAAGTTATCTGACTACTCCTGGTGACACTGTTATTATTAGACCTACGAAATCAACTAAATTTATGGACTGGTAATATTTTTCTCTAGATTAAAACGATAATACACGCAGAGAAATGGTTTCTTGCATCAAGAGGATAGATTTTCTTGCAAAAATCATTCTCTATTCAAGCAAATATTTTTATTTCAAGACAAAATGTATAATACCAGAAAATAATTTTCTTGAAATTTTATTTGGATTAAATAAATATTTTCTTGGGATTAGAAAATCAAGAAAATCCAAGACAGAAAAATGTTTCTTCCAAGTAAATTATTTACTTCTAAGTTAAGAAAATGTTCATACTAAAGGTAGGAATGAAAAAATGATCCAGATCTCACAAAGTTCTGTTGAGAAATTAGGCGACAGGTTTGGTGTTTAAAAAACACATCATCAAGCCACAAGGATATCCAATAAAAGAAAAATTACAATAATGGAAAAAAAACTAAAGTTAATAATTAAAATTAGGAGCAAGCGAATGAACTAATGAAAAAGTTTTTTTTATGTTACAGTATAATTACATTATTCCTTTAATAATGTAATTACATAGGGACTATTTTTATGTAGTTTAATAATTAATGAGTTAATATTTAAATTTATTTATTCCTTTTATTATTATTATTTATTATATATTAAAAAAAACTATAGTTAAATTAGTACACATGGTAAATAGTAATAAAAAAATACGTTAACCGGTATCTTTTGAAAATGTTTATGAAACGTTGTACGTTAAAGGTTATATTATTGTATGGGTAAGTATGGTATCTGTATTCAAGTTCCGTCGCCACTATCTAGGACGGCATGATTACATCCACTAGCAATAGATGACGCAGGAAAATATTTCAGTTGCTGTCTTTGAATATTAGTTACATAAACGGAGAGATGTAAGAGGAATGTGGTGAGGAGCAAGAAGCGTTGATGCTTTTCTCTTCTCACATTGTTTTTGCCGGTGGTGGTTGCATCAATATTAAGAGCTATTTATTAGTATATTATCTTGATTATTGTTTCTAGGCATTTTTTTCATGTGTACTGCTACATCACTTTTGTTTGAACATTATTCTGTAGATAATCTCTACTTTAGCCGTTTTAAAGTCACAAGCAATGTGAATAATTTATTGCATTATGGATAGGTATGTCATACTGTGCAATTAATGTGCATATAAATAATATGCATTTCAAGGATTCTAAGTAAATAAAAAGAAAATTACGCTATTGATTTATGAACAATACTTAAATGCTCTCTGGAATTAAGAAAACTAGTTACTATCCTTAAGAAAATATTGTTTTGTGTTATAGCGGCCATTTAGTTATACTAAGAATCGTTTTCTTCAAATTTTCTGCAAGATTTTCTTGAATCAAGTTACCAAATGTCTTAAAGAAAGAAATACAATTATTTCATTATAAATTATATACTTCTCTTGAGCGGAGAAAGAAACGTTAAGAAAATATGTCTTTTAATTTAAAGCAGTTATTGTATTGCGGATAATTGAAATAGTAATTGTCTTGAATTAGGGTGGATAGCTTTGATACAAGTAAACCTTTCTCTGCGTGTAGGAATTGATGTATATGTATTATATATGAAAAATACGTAAAATGTAAGTGATAACTTGTACACATGAGGAATATCTAATTAAGATATTCTCTAGAGTTCAGCATAAAACGAACAGATTTGTTTAAAGCACTGCACATTTATTTTCCCAGCAGTGAAAAAAATAGTAACATACTGAAGGTTATTTAACAAATTTCGCAATCTGGCTGAGTAGAAATGTTTATAAAAGAATCTGATACGTAGGCTTCCGCGGTCGTCAATAACACCATACTCTTGGTTCCGAATTGGAACCGCGTCGTTATCGTAGCTTTTGCCAACGTTTCGTCGGGAGTCAGTGTGCAGTAACAGCCCTGAAGATGTCCCATAAGAGTGTGGACGAAACGTCGGCAAAAGCTACGACAACGACGCGGTTCCAAGCTGGAAACCACGAGTATAGTTTATAAAAGGATTTTCTGGGTGAATTTCTTAAGGCAATGGGTACCGTAAAGATTACGCAAAATATTACTGCTGAAATGTTTCTAAATGTGAATCGAACATGGCAACGATTTCGATGACCATCTTGTAATTTACATCATTAATTGGCACACGATGTTCGAATGTTATATTGGAGGATACAATGGTAATGGTAAGTAAAGAAGTTATCAAAAATTGAAATAGAACAAGCTTAGTAACAGTAGGTACATATTTTTTGCTGCGGAATGATGAATATTTATCAGCATGCTACTCTAAAAGATGTTTGAGAAAGGAGAATGCACATTTTATTTAAAACGAACATAAGGCTGATCTTTATTTGGGCTAAAAACAATTTTTGAATGCGTACTCCCCAAAGTTGATTCAGTTTGAAATGAAATAGTGCAAAGGTAACTTTATCCTGAAATACGATCGCAATATTCTTAAAGTATTTCCTCAAAAATCTAGAAACGAAACCCAACAGATTAAACATGTTTTGCCGATTTTTGTAAGCATAAAAGATTGTATTTTTTGTACCATTCATAAAACGCATTACTGCTTTTTCAAAAATATCGACATAAAGATATGGTTTTCCGAGTTTCCTTCCGCGTGCAGATGATGGAGCCTCTGTATTGAAAAAGACCGATACTGCGAGAAACTTTAGCTGGAAACAGGTAGGTACTATATTTTGGTCCCAACATCGAAATGTAAGCTTGCGCAGCAGTCTGCCTCATCGGGTTAGTGGCTTCTCGTATGAACAACATCGGTGGTAGATATCCTCCTCGTAAAGGTATGTTATCTGCTATCGTAGGTTGCGTGATTACACATTACACACACGAAAGACAGTCGAAGATATCATAGAAAGAATGGTATTTGACGAAAAAAATTAACAAATAACTGTCAAATTCAACTAGTTTTTATGGGTATAATTTACACGCATTGGTATTTTGTATGCATAAGAAACAAAAGAGCCTCAGGTTCTTATTTCTCCGACCTACATGCAACTCTTTAGCGTTGCGAAGGGGTTAAATTTTCGAAATAACCTATGGATGCGAAGAACACTGACCTTAGTGAAGATCTTGTAGTACGACCGCGTTTCTGATCAGCGGATTTCTAGAAGTTACCGCTCTTTCCGTTGTGTTAATTATGCACAAATCATGGAATGTCAATAACTATGCGTAATGTGCGATTTTTTAATATATCCAAGTTTTACTGAAACCCTAGACGGTGGATCATGTCAGTGCAGTATGAACCAAAAGGGGCTTCAAAGCTATGAATACAATCCTAATTTGTTCCCAAGCTCGAGCGTGCTGCTTTTGTCAATTAACGGTACAAATATACGTATTCATTCGGTTTTACCTTATAATTAAAACGAACTGCCATGCATTTGCTGTTGTGAATTCCTCACTTTGGACACCAAATCATTTGTTTTATTTCACTATTTAAGCAGCAATTAGTATAAAGAGACATCTTTTTACACAATTGAAAAGTATTTATAAGTACAAGGGATTGCGCACAAATATATCAAATAGTAGCAAATAGTGGTAGATAGATGGGAGCGAAGCAGTTCAGTCTGGTTTTCGTTTCTACTCTGTATACTTAAATTGATTCTTTACAATATACAGTGCGAATCATCTTCGAAGGCTCGATGTATTTTTTTAAGTAGAACCTGTTATATACGAGGGACGTTCAGTAATTAACGAGACAAACTGCATTAGCGGGAAAACTGCTGAACATTATTAGATGAAACTTTCTGTGGGTCAAGTTGGAAACCTTGGGGACAAATTAAATCAGCTGTTTGAAAGAAATAAGAGCAAACATAAGCTCTTTTGTTCATTCCAAAATGTCGGCTCCTCTCGAAACATGTACAGTGGACGAGTAACGTTCAGTGATAAGATTTTCGTTATCCGAAGGTGTGAAGTCTGCCGAAATTTACTCGAGAATGTTGAAACAGTATGGTGAAAAGTGTTTAAGCTGCGGAAATGTGTATAAGTGTATTGAACAGTTTAAATTGGACAGAACAAGTGCCACTGATGTTCATCGCTCCGGATGACCGATTGAAGTGTCGACCGATGCGCTACAAAATCGCATAAATGACTTTATTCTAGATGGCAGGAGTATACAAATCGTGACAATAGATGATTTGTGTAATGTTAGTGTTGGAACCGTGTATTCAATCATTGATAAGCTGAATAATCGCAAAACGTGTTCGAGATGGGTTCCAAGACAGTTGACTCAAGTCCATAAAGACACCCGTCTTCGCATTTATTCTGAACTCAAACGACGGTTTTTAACGGAAGATAATGACTTCCTGGACGGCGTTATAACCTACGGTGAAACGTGGATTCACCATTGTGAACCTGTATCAAAACGGCAAAGTCTTGAATGGAAACATCCGGATTCGCCCGCTAAGAAAGAATTCAAAACTCTCGCGTCTGCCGGTAAGGTGATATTAACGGTCTTCTGGGGCTCTCAAGGCCAAATTTTTTATGACTATTTAGAAGGACAACGTACTGTGAACAGTGAGTACTATTGTAACTTGCTTCAACATAAAGTGAAACCTGCGATAAGAAGAAAACGCCAGGGTGCTCTCACAAAAGGTGTGATCCTGCTGCACGATAACGCCCGCTCCCATACCGCCCAGAAAAGGCGAGAGATGATCGAAAATTTGGGTTGGGGATGTTACCACATCCTCCTTACAGTCCCGACGTCGTGGCGTCCGGTTTTCATCTGTTTGGCCCGCTCAGAGTTTTTACGCGGCATCAAGTTCGAAGACAACGAAGCGGTCAAACAAGCTGTACACAAGTGGCTTGGGCACTAAGGTCAAGAATTCTTCAGCACTGGAATTAGAAGGCTCACAAAGCGATGGGAGAAGTGTCTAAATGTTAGTGGAGACTACATTGAATAGTAGTGTAAATTTCATTGTCATTGAATAAATTGTTTTTTTTTTCCACGGCCATTTGTCTCGTTAATTACTGAACATCCCTCGTAAATTGCATATCTGGAATTATCGTCACATTCTGAGGCAAAATGTACTAAGATACTGTTGTTCTAAAACTACAGGTTTCAGAGTTATTAATTTTTTTTAACAGTCGACATTTACAGAAATTATTATTTTCCAGGAAGTGTGCATTTGATAGATGTAATTTAGAAAAAGTAGCTTTATCAAAGAGCTCAAAAACACTATACAAAAAATCTAAATCTCGCCAAACAACTTTTACATAAAATATTTTTCATATACCGTACTATAGCGGCTGCAGAAGCATTATTCCATACAATTTTCAACACGCTGTGTTTATATAATTAATAGTCTGTTTTGAAAGCTTCTATCTCCAAGTAAAGATTTAGAGAAGCTTAAACAGTCGATAGTTCGAGCGAAACTTAATTTCTTAGGAACTAATGAAACAAGTTACCGTGTTAATGAACAGAGTGAATCTAATTCAATAAACAAAATCAACTTGCTCTGCTCAAGGAGAACCATGAAGTTGTTTACTATTTAGTATTTTAAGCTCCTTAACTGTGTTGTGACAACATTAATGTTTGAAGGATCTACTTTGAAGGATGCTACTTTTAATTATATCGTTTGTCGTTGAGAGAACTTTTTCGAGGAGACGTTGTTAAGAGTAATTATTTCGAAATAATATGTGATGTTGATTGCAGACAATACAAAACAAGTACGCCAGTAAGGGTAATATTTTTGGTTCAAATTTAAACAATACATAGAATTCACATGAT
Source organism: Dynastes maya (assembly GCA_029619315.2). Classification (NCBI taxonomy): domain Eukaryota; kingdom Metazoa; phylum Arthropoda; class Insecta; order Coleoptera; family Scarabaeidae; genus Dynastes; species Dynastes maya. The sequence goes on along the minus strand of JAROYE020000007.1, from coordinate 43,814,813 downwards.
CAGAATTTCAAGGTAAGTGTGTTTCAGTGTTTTAAGTGTTATTACAAGAGTAAGAACTGAATCGTAGGCAGTATGGAAATTGTAATCAAGTTGGATGTAGGGCGCCTCGGTTTACGGCACCATGTTATGGAATTTTCGGGTTGAGAAAGAAAATTTGGATGAATTTTCGTTTCCGAAACTGAAAGGTGTTCTCGGATACGAAACGCGGGTTACAACATATTATAGATTCGGCAGAATTTCCGCGCGATTCATGTACATGTTCGAAAGGGATAGTTGTATAAAACGTAATTTGATCGTTTGTATGGTTAGTGTCCCACTATTCCATCGTTCGTTTATATCCATTCGCATCTGACTTGAATTCATAGATAATATTATTCTTATTTTATTTGAAAATCCTTTTCAGAGAACAAAATCGAAAGTTCTACAATTACTATCAAACAATTTCTTATTTATCGCGTCGCTAATATTGTAATATAAATGGAAGAGCCGCTTTATCCTCACTGTTTTCCAAAAATCGAAAATGGTCATTATTAAGATTTTATTAGGTTTGTTCGAACCCGACAACTTAGAACAGTTCGGAATCGTTCGAGAATTATGAATTCTTAGTAGTTGTACGCATGTCTATCAATTCCAGTTCTAATATCGGAGTAGGTTCAGACGGGTTTGCAAAAGGTGTCCCAAAATTCAAATTATAAATGTACTATACATACTATGTAACTATATAACTGACAAGACAAATGACAGTGTTTTAAACATTTGATTATTAGTTTACGATTCCTTTTTGCGTACTTTTAGTGGAAATACGGCACTAATTTGCTAGCGCATTTAGGTTCTAAACATCCCGATGAATTTACATCAGGTATGCTTCAAAATAAGAAACAACAAAATGAGGCAATGAAATAATCAACAAGTTCTAATAGTAATAATAGAAATAAACGCTGTAAGTAAGACGTGTTAGATGAATTTGTAAACCTAGTAACCCATCATGGTCGGCCTTTTTAGGCTCATTAATAGAGTAACCAAAACTTGCGGAGTCGCATAGGCGTCGGTATTACGGGTTAATATAAGAATACGAAAAATTCATAAAGAAATTTACTTGCTAATTATTCAACAAATTAGAGGCATCAGGATGTGAACTACTGTAAACTTGCATCATTGCATATGTTTCCACAGTTACTTGTTTAAACCTTGTGCGTCGACAACAAAAAATATTCTTATACATAAAAAACGATCTCTCCACATCTAAGGAAGTTACATTTGCATGTAGAAACTGTTTTCAAAATCACTTAAAAGTTCACTATTCTTACACTTATTATAAACGGCCTCTAACTTTTGACTAGCGCATAATCCTGGCGTATCATTTAATGTGTGTAATTTATTTTTTACACTCTCCACTATGTCTAATGATTCCTGCAATGACAATTCAGTACATTGTAATTTTCTGATGGCATCTAGTAATACTGTATAATTGGTACATATTGTTGTTAAATCTTCTAAAAGTTGAGGAATATGAAATTCTCTTTAACTTTCTCTAATTGCTTTGGATTCATTCCGATTAAATCGCATTATAACTGATTGAATTTGTTGAAAATGGATCAAATAGTAAGAAGCTGCTGTTAGCCAAGTACCCCATCGCGTTAAAATTGGTTCAGGAGGTTCTGGAATACCTGGACAAAATTTGCGAAATTCTTTTAAACGTTTAAGAGATTTACGAAACACTGCTTTAGTACTTCCAATCATCCGATCAACGTTCTCGTAATGTTGTTGAACAGCTTCACCAACTAAATGCAAAGCATGCAGCACGCAGGTTATATGTATTAAGTTAGGAAATATATGTTTTAAGGATCGCCCAACACTTAAGATCGTTGCTGCACTATCTGTCACAATCATCACAACTTGATCTTGGGCAATTTTAAATTTTTTCAAAGCGTTCATTATCACTTTTTGAATATTTACGCGGTACATTGTTGAACACGTTTGCAAGCTAACAAATATCGAGATGCTGTGTTCTCGCTAGATAAAACGCGAGCTATTACATTCACAATACTGTTTTTCTTTATATCGGTCGTCTCATCCACGGTAATCCATATTTTTTGGAACACAAATCATGTTTACACACATTTTCTAGCATCTCTTTCATTCGCGGCAAATAATTCTGTAATTGTGTTTGTGAGGGTAATGGGTACTTTGGAACGTATTGTCGCCAAAACGTTTTAAAAGCTGCTTTTCTCACAAACGACAACGGAAGATTACAAGAGGTAAACATAATCAATAAATGTATGAGGAATAGTGTATAAGGTATTTCAGTTCTTGCATTTCTCATATGTTTAATACCATTGACATGCCTCTGGCAATCAGTTCTGTCCAATGTAGCCAAACGAACATTGCATATTAAGCAAAAAACTGCACTACCGTCATATTTTAAATGGGGAAAAAGTGACACATACTTATGTACATTAGTAGCAAATCTATTACGAGGCATTGTTTTCTTAGGTATGTAAATATTAGTTCTATATGAAACGATACACTAATTATGTACTTGTTATAATACTACAACACACAAAAAACACCAGCTATATTTTCAAAAGCGACACGTAAGTACATGACCTTGACCGTTCGACTAATCTCTGCAACAGCTCAACCGGTACTAAAACGAAATCTCTCTCAGCAGTTTAACATGATTTATATTCAAGGTCGACACTACATGCCTGCTTCTCTACCGATTTAGTTTATTTATGAATTTTTCGTATTCTTATATTAACCCGTAATATCGACGCCTATGCAAGTCCGCAAGTTTAGGTTACTCTACTGATTAATGATCCTGCTTTCCAAAATATGACTAGCATGATACCATCACTTTCAAACTCAGATTTAGACATTTCTTCTGAAGAAGTTCGAGATGCTGTTTAAAGCCAAATTGTTTCGCGAGATACTTAGGAACAAATTAAATGGCAGATTAGTGTCTCTAAAAATTGACGCTGCGACCTGTATGGATCGATCACTTTTAGGAATAAATGTTCTGTATATAGACGAAACAAAGCTGGTTCTAAAAAGGCTAGTGGCGATAGAAGTTTTTAATGGACATACTGCTGTTAATAAGGCCTGATGCAAAAGTAGCTGGACATTTGAAAAATTAGCGTAGTAGGCTATAGAATTTTTTTTGACAAATGAGTCAAACGTTAATGTCTTGTACGCATGTTTCTCTTAAACAGAAAATCGTTTATTTGTTAGTTGTAAGAATGAAAACTGCTGCTGTTGAAAATTTGCGAGAACGTATTTATTCTGCCCTTGGAAGATGGAACCCGGCGGAAGTGGTAAGACACTTTACAAAAGAAAGTTTTAGCCGGAGCACCATATATAGCGTCGTGTTCTTGGCCCTATATTATTTAATCTGTATGCAAATGATATAAGTAATGTTGTGCAACGATCTGAACATATCATTGTAAACTATGCAGATGATACCAATTTACTGGTTCGAGGAAGTGACTATTCTGAATTGAACAGAGAATGTAATAGTTATTTTTGTGCACTTGATAACTGGTTTCTTAACAACAACTTAGCTTTGAATCTAACCAAAACATCTTGCATGGTTTTTCGAACTTCTGCAGCAATACCAAGGCCTTCTTGTATTGAACTGGGCGGTAGGAAAATTGCTATAACCAGTTCAACCAAATTCTTAGGTCTATATATCGACGAATTTTTGAAGTGGTCAGTGCACACGGATAACATCAGTAAACAACTTAATTCGATAACCTTTGGATTTAAAACTTTAAAAAAGATACTTAATACTCCGGATCTGTTCGCGGTTTATTATGGTGTATTTTACTCACGCATGAGTTATGGTATCATTTTCTGGGGTCAATCTCCAGAAGTATATAGAGTTTTTCTAGCTCAGAAGAAAGTCCTTAGAGTTATTTTCGGTTTATCAAGTAGAGACAGTCTAAAAACCGTTTTTAAACAGCATAATTTACTAAGCTTTTATGGAGTATATATTTACAATTGCATAATTTTTTGTTTCAAAATAAAATGAATAAAAATGATTCTAAATACAATCACGTACATAATACTCGTTTAAAAGATGACTTTTATCAGTACCCAATACATAGGTTAACATTAACAGAAAGGAATGTGTATTATTCTAGTCTACGTTTATATAACAAACTACCACTGTTCATCAAAACTAGCAACAATTTAAGAATATTGAAAAGATTGTTTGAATATTTAGTTAATTTAGAACCGTATTCGTTAAACGAATATTGGAATAATTAAAATTATGTGGTTTTGTTGACTTTTCTTGTATACCTTTGTACACTTCGAAATAAATATAAAAAATAAAAAATAAAATAAAACGTTTTTACGATGGCAAACTTGCTACTAACTTGAAAAAAAAGGCAGAGCGAAAAAGGTAAGTAAGGGTAAAGTTACAAAAATGATGGAATTGATGGAAAACAAGATTGGAATATCGCAACGACAAATGGCGGCAAAGTTTAAAGTGTCTCAGTCTTGTATATCAAGAAATTTGAAAAAGGAAGGTTTAAAATATTATAAAAGACAAAAAGCACCAAAATATACGGATAAACAAATGGAAATTATTCCGGTTCGATGTCGGAAGATGAGGACTAATCTAAAAGTTGGACAAAAGGTGTTGATCTTGGATGATGAGAAATATTTTACCTTTGGTAACACTAACAGCGCTGGAAATGCTGGATTTTACACAAAAAATAAAAACTCTGCTCCTGACGAAGTGAGATTCGCAGGTATAGCAAATTTTGAGCCAAAATTTTTAGTTTGGATTGCTATTTCAAAAGCCGGTGTTTCAAGTCCTCTCATAAGAAGTGTGCGTGATTCAGCAATAAATGCTGAAGTGTATAGGACAAAATGTCTACCAAAACAGAAGCGATTTATTGGAAGATTTCACCAAGGAGATGATATTCTCTTTTGACCAGACTTAGCGAGTTCACATTATGCGAAAACTGTTACCGCATGGTCAACAGAAAATAACATCGCTTTCGTCCCTAAAGAAACGAATCTTTCAAATATTCCAAAGGTGCGTCCTATCGAAGATTTTTGAGCAGAACTTAGTCGACTCGTTTATGAGAAGGATTGGACCGCAGAAAACGAGAATCAGTTAGCACGTAGAATTAGCAATAAGTTCAAGCAAATTAGTCCAGATTACATCTAAGCCATGATTCAAAAGGTTCCATCTAAATCGAGAAAAATTGAAGAAAGTGGACCTTTTACCATTTTAACCTAATGATAATTGTAAACAAAAGTTCTAGTTTTAATATTAAACCATCGCATATTTTCTAATAGTTTTTAATTATAGTACAAAAAGTGTTAAAATATGTCCAACTACTTTTGCATCACCCCTTATAAAACAAATTGTAAAGAACGTGCTTCTTACTTACGGAGTATCCATACAGCATATATGATTAAGCTTGTGAAACTTATGGGAGATAATCAACTAGAACTAGAATACCGTAACAACGAAGGCGATAGTGATAGCAAGAGTCCTAATTTTGTATCCACTGCCGACATAAATAATGATATGGATGAAGACGTCGAATTTTCGCTATCCGAAAACGAAGGAATTATTGGTACATAAACTTCGGCAGTTGTCACTAACACTATACTCTTGGATTCCGGGTTGGAATCGCGTCGTTGATGCAGCTTTTGTCGATGTTTCGTCCACACTCTTATGGGACATCTTCAGGGCTGTTACTGCACACTAATTGTCAGTGTGCAGTCGATGTTTTGATACTTAGAGCTAACGCCAAAATTATAAGCTATAATAAAGGAAAATCTTTTTTGCTGAATTAATTTTTATTCTCATGAATTTACATTTCCTCTTAGATTGCTGTTCTGAATATGGTTGTAAAAATATAGTGCTTCAAATAATTTTATAATTTGAAATAATTGAATAAGAAAACCTCAAAAATTACCGGTAAATAAATCCTAATATACCGCTATTTTTAAAGTTAAAATTCTATAAGGGTATGTGGATATAATCGAAAAGTACCGGTATCATACCGGTATTTTATGTTTCGGTTGAAGTCCCTGGTTTCATATGATAGAAGATGACTATATCGGTTTATTAAATTTTACTTTTATCTAGGAATATTATTTCAACAGTCGCGCTTTTCTTCAGTAGTGGATGCATAAAACGTACAGTTATCTAAAACAAATCTCTTGTTCTCTGTTTATGTATGTATTGTGAGCGTGATTTGTCTTGTCTTGTGTTATATAGTCACATAGTATGTACATTTATAATGAAAAGTATTGCATGAAAATTGTTGAAGTTAAATTAAATTACGAAGTTTTAGAGAAATCGTATTGACTAAACCAAAACTGAAAAAATACCGGTATTTATTTCGGTTTCGGTACTATAACGATACCGGTATGGCTTTGATGACGTAATACCGGTATTAAAATAATACCGGTTCTGAGTCCCTGGTTGAGACATCCTGTATATACGTCCTAGTCAGAATTGAATTTGTGTATGCGAAAAAAAATATTTGAAATTTCATTACAAAACGAGTTTATTACTTGTTTTCGTCTCAGAATATTTTTCTATATTTAACAATAAATCGAAGCTGCTTACAAAATATTCGTTCAATTAATATGGTTTATAATTTGTTAGTGTATGGAAGCGTTTAAAATGCCTAAACAAAGATCTGGAAAATATTTCATTTCGTGAGAATTGACTATTGTTGATGAACAAATATTTGTCAAGATATTACTGGACTTAATTGAAACTACTTTTTTTCTAACCGTTATAATAATAATGCAATTCTTCGGTGAAAATGTTGCATAAAGGTACAAATATCCTTCCAGAAGTTCCTAAAGCAATTTGCAAACGCGTTTGTAGATAAACAAATAGTTCCTTATTCAAATATACCTGCATAGGTCAAGTCCGTGAACGAAAACGAATGTAGTTACGTTTGGAAATTGCATTGGCTTGCCCTTACATCAAAAATGTTAAGCCTGAATGAAAAGCTAGGTCGCGTTGGGTTCAATAGCTAAGCCAATCGCCAGCATTGTCTTTTATGAAAAAAAAGCAGATTTGCATTGTGAGATAAGTTTGTTTGGGTAATTTAGTTTAGTCTAGGGTATTTTCGGATCGTTAAACGTTATATTAGTTACTTAAATTTAAGGAATGGAAGTATGTTTATCATTGTTAATTTCCCCAATTCCTATGTTATAAATAACTTTTTCATGATCATAACTGAGATTAGATACAACAGGATGTACATACCTATAGTACATGTATATGTTTAAGATTATATACTAAAACTGTGATTCACATATTTACGTATATAAATGCGAATACTTAACTTCAAGAAGAAACATAAATAACTTGAACTCATTCGCATATTGAAGGGCAAATTTTTAAAACGAAAACTCAGATAAGTTGGTGTTAGTCGAGGACTATCACTTTAAATGTTCCGTTTCTTTTCTCGGTCGGTGTCACTATTTCCGAGGCATACACGTACATACATACAAACATATGATTTAAGATCTTACCATTCTGCTGTAGATTCTTAATTTAGTTTTCTTTTACATACAAATTATTTTCCTACTTCTAACCATTCGTTTATTACAACATAATGCTTTATGTTACTTCTGTACCCTTCACTGGTTTGTTGCTTTCCATGTTCCTCCTTATTATTGCAATAGGTATCGTGTTACAATGTTGACCAAAAAGGGAACACGAGCATAATCTGAAAAAGTTCCAGCCTAACATAGAAACAAGTATCTTTTTGGATGTTCAATGGTGACTCGTTGTGAGTAAATCATCTTTCTGTCAAATTCACTTTTATTTCTCAATGTAGAATCCTTGTAAGTTTACACAGTTTTCCAAGCGATGTTCCCATTTATCCGTTCAAATAGTAGTGTGTAGTAGAAATGTGATGGTTTGCGAGGAAAGTCTCGCTGGAGGCCAGAACTGGTGACCAAGATGGGTGGTTTATCAATTCGAACCCCGATTCGTGAGTTTTTGCCATGGTGATCATCTTAAGTTTGACAAGTAATGATGCATAGTATGCTCCAGTTACTTACTGTTTTTCTTTTAACAAAGTAGTCGATTAACATAACTCCATGACTATCGCCAAAAAACAGTCGCTATCTTTTTCCCGGATGGAACAGTTTTCGCCTTCTTAGTAGCGGATTCACCCATCACAGTCCATTGTTGCGACTGTGTGGCTTCAGGAATGTACTGGTGTATCCAAGTTTCATCTATAGTTATTAATCGACGTTCAAACTCTGACTTATTTCGCTTAAACTGCTTCAACGGGGCTTTAGAAATCTTCATTCAAATGCGTTTTTGGTTCTGAGTGAGCAAGCGCGGCACCAAACGGGCGGTTAGCTTTTTTCTGTTCAAATCTTCACTCAATATATTAGAAATACGTTCTTTTGAGACGCACACAGCCTCTGTTATCTCTCTAACCTTAATTAGACGGTCCTCTAGCACCATTTGGTGAACTTTTCCGATGTTATCGATAGTCGTTGCCGTCCCGAATGTTCATCGTCAACCAAGTTGGGATGACCACGCTTAAATTCAGTTACACAAAATTTTACTGTGGCAAATGGTGGCGCAGAGTCCCTGTCTGCATTTGCGTAGGCATATTTCTTTTCAAATGCAAGAATTTAGTGACGGCTCCATATTCGATTTCTTCCATTTTTACAGCAACACTAACATCGATTGACACAAACGACTCTTAAACAACAATTGAGCATCCAACGTGGCTGAAATTTTTAAAAGTACCTTTCAACGCATGCATAATTATATTACCAGGATATTTTTGACAAGTAACTCCATCTTCATGTTATGCCTTGATGTTGGGTATTTATCAAGGAACGACTGTATGCTTTAGGCTACATTACTAATAACTTCACTCTGGGAAACACGAAATTGGACGAATGGGGTTAACAGTGGAAGTATGTGCTGTATTTTTGAACGTGTCATTTTCAATAGTAAGCGCGATAGCCGGTCTTTGGATACTAATCCAAAACTGAAATGAGGTTAATACAGTAGTTCTTGTTACTATTTCAAAATCAATAAATATGCATCTTGCATGTTTGCTTTTAATTTAATGCTGCAGTTCATGCACATCTACTTTCATTTGATTTTCGACAAAGAAATCTATCCTCCATTACACTGGAGATTGAAGGAAGTCCGATGTAAACTAGAACGTAATTTTATCAGATTCGTTGGACGATCCCATTTACTAAACATTGATGTATTCCTCTGGCTTACCATAAAAATTTTCGGTGAAAAAATTGTGGTACATGTCACTACTTGGATAGTTTTACTAAAAAAACAAAAAAACGTTTCGATTTTAAGCATTTGCTTTAGAACTAAGGCTATATTCAATAACTCCCAATTTTCTTTATCAACAATAAACGCTAAAAGTCACTACTGGGTATCACCATAGAAATTGTGGTGCTTTGGTATTCTTCTAGTTCTATTTTTTCTTACCCACTGCTCACTAAGTTTTCTTCCACTTTAAATTTATTTATACCAAACTTTCACATGATGTTCTTCTTTCAGGATCCATGGCTCGGAACTACTGGCTTTTTAAATGTCCGATAGATTCTCTTCTTGGTGGTTTTGAGACAGATTTTCTTCAAATTTCTTTGTTTTCAACCAGTATTGCGTTAATTTCTTTATTTTCTTCATTTGTATTTTTGATATTAACCACTAATTTAATAGTGTATTTATTTCTTATCTTTTATGGAGCTGTGAAAGATTAGGTCTTTTTTTCATTCCCTCATCATTACGTGTTTTATCGGCATTTGTTGCTGGGCCATTCCGTTTTGCTTTCACATCTTTTGATTGCTTCTACAGACTCTTTCTTACTTCTCCACGTTTCAGAATAACCCAATCATCACCGTAAGCTAAACATTGGTGTCGTTGATATCTTCCAATTTGATAAATTTTATAAATTACGTCAAGTAATGGAGTACCTCTACAATTTTGACATGAGGTGGGATTGCCTTTCTATAAAACCAGTATAAATGTCGCTTCTTTCTACTTCTTTATACATTTTCATATGTTCTATTATCACGAATTAATTAAAACCTCTAAAATTCTATAACTGTAGAATTTCAGAAATTTCACTTATACAATTTACAGCTTGAGTTTGTTATGATGAAACGCAAACTACTTCGCTTTCGTAATTCAATTTTCTTGTTTAGTCTGAATATAAAAATAGATTAAACAATTCAGATATTCTTATACTAGGAAGCCACGCAGAAAGTACATTGTTGTCGTCACGTTATTAAGTTCAATGATTTTATAATAAATAATCAAAATTTTTATATTATTTCGTTTCATATTTCGGGTAACTAGTTAAATAGAAATGAAACGCTAGAATTCCAAGAATAACAGTTAATTTCGTATGAAAATATCCTTCTCGTGAAAAGGAGGCCTGCAAATGAAGGGTAATTAATTCGCCGGCAATGTTTATATACTTCGAATGTTGCGTCTGACGTGAATTGAATTTGAACATCTCTCGTTTTGGTACGCTAAATGATTTTCTCGATATCTATGTGTGAATCGAATTATACACCTGACAGCCTTTGTACTCATAATACATATATAATACCACTTGCGTATGGTAGAAGAAACATCAGATTACGGAAATTAAATATGACAAACTGAATATCGAAAAAACAAATAAAAAAGGTTACTTAATGAAGTGAATGTAAAAATATACGTGATGTGATGTTTAACATGTTCCACGATGAATTTTCATTACCGAAACATCAGAGGTAATAACCTTTTTGAATAGTTTATTTTGTTGTTACTCCGTTTATTCATTTTTACACTTCTGTTTAAAGAATTATGTTCATAACAGTGGCGGCTTTTCTTACAAGCAAACTGGCAGGACTGTGACTCTCCGATTTCGATGAAACTTGGTATATTGGTAGACCATTAAAAAGTAAAGGACACGTATTTTTTTTAGCGGCACATATTCACCTTAAGAGGGTGTAGGGTGCGTCTGAAATTCCCCCCAAAAACGCATTTTTCATCATAACTTCGAAGCCGCGCAAGCTATCGGGATGAATTAAAAACTAAAATGTTCTACTTCAAAGGGGCTTTTAAACGGACAATAAATGAATGCCACCCCCCCCCCTCCACTAGTGGGGTAGAGAGAGAAAAATTTCACCTCTTTTTCACCACCCTGGCTACAATTATCGCCCTAAACAGGTCATAATTGCTTTCCACAAACTACATTTAAAAATAAAAGTTACCTTTTTTAATTTTTCCCCTCGGTTACATATAATAGAGGAAAGATTTTTCATAAAGCGCGACCGCGCGCATACATATATTCCGTTATTATACCTATCTGATTGGTCTTCCGTTTGCTATTTATGTGCATTTGGCATCTACCATGAACGATCTATTAGACAGAGAAAAATTCTGCATTTCGATTTAAAATTACGTGTATGTCTGTATATAAAGGTGAAACGGTCGAAAAAAAAAGTGATACATCAGCCATGGCTGGGTTCGTTTTGAATCCACTTAACATCTTAACGATATTAACAACTCTGATAAATAATCATTACCCACCGCAAAGTATTGTGGTAAGTCCAGTTAATGGTGCCGAACAGTCGTAAGCAGATAAACTTTTCGATATAATTGTGTACAACAAGAAGTAATTTATGATTTGAGCTCAACTTCAGAGTATCCTGGAGCGCAGCTTGTGGACGTGGAAGAAGATGATAAGATGTTATTGACCAAGAACAAGAGCTCCCAGATGCAATAGACATAGATATCGACTATAGACGTGCTGCCGTGGAGTATTGGAAAAGTGGAAAAAAAGGTCGATATTCGTTAAAAACAGTAGAGCATCGCTACAAGAAAGTTACATCGTTACAATTACAGTGGTGGGAACAGCAAGTGTCCTCCGGCGGGGCGAGACGTTAAAAGCTGTTTCAGCTCTCCCAATATGTATTTAATTAGTCTAAAACTGGTCTCGTCAAATGATAACCCATGATTATGATTTGAAAAGATGGGCATCGGTGGCACAAAAAGAGTTGCAAATCCCAAACTTTGTTGCGTCGGAGAGGTGGATACAAAGATTTAAAACCAAACATAATATTGTGTCCCGCAAAATAAGCAAATTTCGTACAAGATTGCAAGTTATTGGAGCTGCAAATGTAGCTGCAACAGCGGTGACCTTTGTTAGGAGCATACATAACCTATTACCTGAATATGGATTAGAGAACGTTTACAATACCGACCAAAGTGGATTTAATATTGAAATGCATACGGGTCGAACATTGACTGAACGTGGATCCACATCCGCAGAAGCCGTAGTTCAGTCAATTACAGCGAACACGCATAGTTATACCATTCAACCCACTGCATCAGCAGCTGGAAGATTAATGTCTCCCCTTTTCGTCTATTTAAAAGAGGTAACCGGCCGTCTGGGACCACTTGTGCAACAAAGAATGTTCCGTGCGCCAAATGTGTACGTCGTGGCCACCAAGTCCGGAAAACTAAAATGTTGGTTACACAATGGGCTAAAGACGTATATGCTCCATACGTTGGCAAAAAGATACTGCTGCTTATGCACTCATGGTCAGGATAAAGCTCTGACGACATTTCTGAAGCTGTGCCTACTGACCATCAAGTTACAGTTATGACTATTCCAAAGGGTGCTACAGGTATCATTCAACCTCTTGACCTGTACTTTTTCCGCTTGTGGAAACAATTTAGTCGACAGCTGTCCGATATTATCGTTCTAACTGCCTTTGCCATCCAATTATATCAAAGAGACAATATTCTACGTTTGCAAGGGATAACCCATTTGCAGTTTTCTTCACGACGATATAAGTAGATGCGTAAATATGCCTGGTATAAAAGTAGATATCTCGCGGAGCGTCCTGCAGAATTCACGACTCCATTAAAATTCTCTTTCCAGGATTCCCAAATGTCCCACTGTGACGAATGTGGAGAACCAGCTATAGTCAGGTACGGATGGTGTAAAAAATATCTATGTATAAAACACTTTTTCCTTGAATGCCATAACTGTGGAGTTTACAATCAATAATGTAAACTAACAACCTCATTAAAAAAAATATAAGATGTTTGCTATTACTGTTTTGTGTAAAAGTATGTAAGATTCAAAGTGTGTTGTTTGTTTTTTAATATTGTTAAGATGTTTCAGTGAATTTAAAGCGAACCCAGCCATAGCTGATGTATCCGGAAAGTGTTTCTTTTTCGACTATTTCCCCTTTATATACATACATACATACATGTAATATTTTTTGGCACTAATATCAACTCCTCCTAGAACAACCTCAAAGTTATTTTAGGGATATGCATACGTGTATCTGAAAATGTTCTGAAAACAAAGCCAAATTATACGCAGCTTACTGACATTATGACGCACTTATATGATATATACTTATATAATATATTTTCGTACTGTTTTATATAATCCCAAGTTCTCTATCCCTTTTCGCGATTTATAGTCACTAGAAATAAATGGCAGTGCCGAATTTTTCACTGTCCAATAGATCGTTCATGATAGATGCCATATAAATAGTAAACGGAAGACCAATCAGATAGGTATAATAACGGAATATATGTATGCGCGCGGTCGCGTTTTATAAAAAATCTTTTCTCTATTATATGTAACCGAGGAAAAAGATGCAAAAAAAGGTAACTTTTATGACCTGTCTAGGGCGAAAATTGTAGCCAGGGTGGTGAAATTTTTCTCCCCCTACTCCACTAAGGGGGGGGGTCATTCATCTATGGTCCGTTTGAAAGCCCCTTTGAAGTAGAACATTTTGGTTTTTAATTCATCCCGATAGCTTGCACGGCTTCGAAATTATGATGAAAAATGCGTTTTTAGGGGTAATTTCAGACGAACCCTATACCCCCTTAAGGTGAATATGGGTCGCTAAAAAAATACGTGTCCTTTACTTTTTGATGGTCTACCAATATACCAAGTTTTATTGAAATCGGAGAGTCACAGTTCTGTCCGTTTGCTTGTTAGTAGGGCTCTCCAGGACTCGAGTCTCCCAGCTATCACCACTAGAAAAACTGAATTCTGTAATGTACCATTGAATATTTTCCACGTATTTAACACCATATTTAAATATGTCCTTTTAGGAACTTTACACAATCTTAGCGTGACATACCAGAAAGCATGGTCGAAATTATGTGATATATCAGAAAACACATGTCAAAATATACTCACGTTCCAAACTGTACGTAAACTAATAATCTTATTAGTCGGTGAGCTCTTCAAAATTGAGCCTTCGCGCTAAATTGTTTACAGTGGAAGACATCACATTTACATTCGTAATTTCAATCTTTTTACAAAAAAGATTAATAATTAATATTCAAAGCATTCCAAACAATCTAATTAAATTTATTTAATTCCAATTACAGTAGCGAACAAGGTTTCACTTTTGAGTTTCTTTGACGCAACTCTTGAACTCTACCAATTGACTTCAGCTTTGTGATAAACGCTTCAGAAGGTATTTATGAACGATGTTCTCGTTTTGGGCTTGAAACATTCACAAATTTTTATGAAATTGACAACAGTGAATTTTTGACAACTACAAAACATTGCAATAACCGGGTCAAATAATCAAAAATCACTAATATCGATTCGACAACAACCAATAACGGGTTATATAACTCTTTGCACCAATTACTTGGCACTTACGAGACATCAAGTAGATCAGCTTGTCGAGCACGGACAGCGGGCTCTTGGCCCACTCCTCGTTCACTCTTCCTGTTGAACCAATCCCTGACATTCTTGGAGGCATGTTTCGAGTCTTGCATGGTGAATCCACGACCAAGATTTGCCCCTGGTGAAGCGGAGAAGCATAATCTTTTCCAAGATGTCTGTGTAAACATTGCTATGCATGGGACTGTCTCCCTTTTCGCTGAATGAACACCCCATCCCATCACACCTCTTCCGCCATGTTTCACCGTCGAAACTTCGTACTTTGGATGGAACCTTGCCTATGGACCGATGAATGCACTTTATTCCATCACTGCCGAATAGAAGAAATTTGCCTTCGTCCGTCCACAACACGTTTAGCCACTGCTGACGAGTCCAGTTCAAATGGGCGCGGACGAAGGCTAGCCTCGACTTCCTACTCTTGTCGAAGATAAACGGCTTGTGCACGGGACGGCATCCACAGAGACCGAACTGTCAGACGACGTGGAATAGCCGAAATATTTCAACAGGTGCGACGAGGTTCTTCTCGGGATAGCATAATGACCTTCCTATCAACGCTACGAGCGGTTTTTTTGGGTTAACCTGGTACAGAACTATGAGAAACGGTGCCAGAATTCCCAATCCTCTTCAGCAGCTTCGATATCGTCGACTTCTGAATGTCAAGCATGTCTGCCAGCTATTGGTGGGTGAGCCCTTTGAGGCGGCCGTAACGGATGGTGCTACGCTCTGCATAAGTCAACCAACGATGCTTGGAAGCGCTCGACATTACCGTACAAATAATGAATATTGATAAAAAACAAAACAAAACAAGAACTGAATGCCAAACAAATCTTAAGAGTAAGAATTACTTCATGATCAAAATTGTTCGAAAATCGAAAATGTTATCGTTTCAACTATCAGAATTTAGAAAACGTCGGCTGATTTATGGTGTGACGTACACTAAAGCGCATAAAAAATCCAAACCACTCCAGTGAGTTTTGAAAGAGTTGCGTTGAACATAAAGGTGAAATCTTTTTGTTCTCTACTGTATGACGTTTCGACATTGGCCTTTAAGGGGATCTCGCTAAACTAAACAATTCACGTGCATATAATTAAGTCGTGCACGAAGATGCGACAGGTTTGCATTTGTTTAGACAATGGGAGTTTGATTTCCAGCAATGAACGTTTCAGCTTCCGATGAAGACAAGTAAATTGTCGAAACGTCATAATTCGATATTTACCAGGAATATCAACCCTTTTTGTTACTGAAATTCCGACAAGGAAAATTCAAATTCCTTAATTGCAATATTAGTTTTGTATCTAAGAAGTTTAGAATCGAATTTTGTTTATGACCTTACTTTTTTGACTTTGAATGGCGTAAAATAATAAAAAAAGATAAATACTATAGTAGAAAATAAAATGAACAAATTGTCATATGAACATTCAAAATAACCTCCTTCGATATTTTACACCCATACTATGTAGTGATGGTAAAAATCGTTATTTTAAAATAATAGTTTCAACCGTTATTGTTATTTTGAAATAAGGGCTGCAAAATAACAGCTTAGCGCTATTTCGTAGTTTACAGTTCTAGACGATAACGCATCGTGATATTCCACATAGCACATGTGCAATTGCTGATCTTGCAGTACATACGACGAAATGCGAGAATATCTATGTGCTTAAATGCTAATTATCTCGGAATCCGGTAATTACACCTTTCTCATTTTGATATTACTATATATGGTAAGAATAATTTTTTATTTAAAATTGTAATTAGAATTATGTTATTTTGTTCCATATAATATAACGGTTTTATATTTAGTTTTTATACATAATTGTTTTATATATTCGATAATTTCAATGCATACAATTATTTAGAAAATATTTGTCCGACTCGATGTTGACTACCGCTGTAATTACCGTCCGAGAGAATATGTAGGTACGTGATAATTTATTTTGCTAGGGGAGTTGTAACTATAACCTCCATCAGACAATTGTACCGCCACGCGGTTTAAAAATGGAAAATGTGTTCAATAATTGTTTCTGACTCACTTGTTTCTGTTATAGCGCACTTATAAAATAAATTCGGGGGTTCAATTTCAGAAATTGTTACAACGAGAAAATGGTTGGAAATTGTCCACTAACATGTTAGTAATTTTTTCTAAAAGTTTGACGAACAGACTGTTCCGTTAAAAAAGACGTAATAAAAATATGTCATACCAACTTAACACAATATTACGCGCATCTCATTAGCACTTCAGAACAAAATAAGGGTGTATGCATTAGGTTCTTGTATATCACTTAGTTTTAGTACGATAGTACCTTATTCAATCAGAACTCATAACAGGAAAAAAACCGTTTTGAAAAATCCGCATTGACAAAGTCACAATTTTCCGATCCCGCGGAGATAACTCATTCTATGTATAGTTTGCGCATAAGTTTAAAGAAATTATCGAAAACTATAACCATCCTTTCTTAATTCTTATCTGCACTGAAAAAAAAGGATCCCTGGAAAATGCAGCACTTGCCGTACATTGTAGAAATACGAGGAAGGTTTATCACTAGACTTGGATGCCTCTGACTACGGTGGGACTTACCTGAAACAAAAAATAATATATTTACAAACTGAACAAAAAGTAAGAAGTAAACAAATTTACTGTCCGCAACTCTAATGATAACCGAAACAATCTAACTGCTTCATGGATTGTCGATTTTTAATCGGAAAATCTTGTGCGCAGTGTACATCCTACACTTGATACATAGAAGTAGAAATATGTGTATGGTAAGGGTGTCAGAATAGAACAAAATCCAAAGCCGGTCAATAACTGCTTGAATTAGTGGCAGAGAAACTCGAATTAAAAAAAAAAACGTAAAATTTCTATCGGTCACAATGATGAAAATGTAAGATTTTTCAATTCTCTTTTTCTTTATACAAAAACTTATCGCCAAAAGATGAAGGCCATGGCCGGGTAAGTATGGGTTGCCGACCCCAGGCGAAAACCAATATTTTGTTGCAAAATTACTATAATTTAAATCTCACGATTGATTTGCCTGATCGGAACGAAATGAAAAATAAAATATCCAGTTTCTTTAAGGCTAATAATGATAGCAAAGACTGTGGGGTAGTATGGGCCTTCATTCTCAACCGGTTAAGAATGAAGGCCCAGTGAGCCTTTGAAACAGCTATTCCGAATTAATTAATATTTTGTGTGATGAGGAGTGTGCCGATACTCTGTGTTGTTTCCTTAAGGCTATTCGAAAAAAATAGAATTAGGTTTTCGTCGATCACGCGCTCAATTACCTTTTTTTTTACTTTTTATTTCAAATTTTTTTTAAATGAAGTAGCAATTTTGGTACAATCACCAACATTTTTGTCATTCCCCTAATACGCCATAGTAAAAGAAAATATTTTCAGCTGTGAGTGTTGCAACGTCTTTCAGTGAAGGGTTTCTTATAACGAGAATTTTTTATTTGTTAATATATCCACAAATTATTGCTAAAAAAATCAGTTATAAATAATTCAAAATAATTTCAAACCGTTGGTAAGGATCATTCAAAGGTCATAGAAGAAATAAGTTGTCAAAGGAGAACAACCGATTTTTTTACAAACTTAATTTTAACACTGTGGATACAACAAATAAAAAAGCAAATACATGTATTAATTAGTTTTCGTCACTATCATCAGCAATTACAATGCTTTGTAATTGGCAATATTTGAGCAGATCTCCGTATTTTCGAAACGTATCTCAACAAATAGTAAACAATTGCCGCTATGTGTGAATAGCACCCAACAGTTCCGTCTATTTTCCAAATCATTTCTCACGTCACGAAAACCCTGGTTTGTAATGCTTACAATGAAATTGAAGAGCTTAAACACACATAACAGCAATTTCAGGGGATTAGAATATTAATGAGGGCTGGTCTGGGAAAATTACGTACTTTTAGTACAACGAATAAATGAATTACTTTGAGAGAATTACAAATAATGAATAAAACAAACAACAATTGATGTATAAGCCTGAATGCTTTTCATAACTGTAAAGTTTCAATTTACCCTGATTAAGATAAAAAGGAACAACATTATCTCTGAGCCGTACCGAAATAATAGTAATGTGTAGACAATGACCGGATTACAGATATTCAATGATACACAATAGAACCAATGCAAGCAATAAGATGAAACCGACTATAATATGCTTATCTATAAATATTTAATAAACAGAGTAATCCAATTACTAAATAAAATTTCCTTGCGAACGCAAACTATGAGGGATAATCCCTTTTAGCTTTTCCTCAACAAAGATTTTTGAAAAAAAATCCATTAAAAGTTGAAAATCATTTGTTTTAGTATGGTTTACCACTGGGATCATCTAGAAAAAAATTGCGGTAGTAGGGGAATGATAAGAAAAGATTCACAAACATTTTGGTGATTGTACCATGGCTGTGTACGGCTGCATCATAAAAAAATTAAAAAGCCAAAACAAATAATTGTAGTATTTTTTTTTCTAATAGCCTTAAAAGAACTGCATATTTTATTTTTTATTTCGTTTCGATCAGACAAACCACTTCTTAAATATAAATAATAATTTTTCAAAAAAATTTTGGTTTTCTTTGTTGTAGGCTACTTCCGAAGGGTCTCAATTTTTAGCGAAAAATCCCCAAAGGCCGGCAATCCATACTTACCCGGCTATGGCCTTCCTTTTTCGATTGAGAACACAACAAATACTCTTTGAACTTGCATTTCCTGAACAACGGTCAACCTATGAACTGCATCTCATCCCAGTCAAGATACAAATGATTCTTGTATCGAGCCATTTCAACACTATTACTATAATCAAGCAACAATGTCTCGTCAGACAGAATATAGATATAGAATATAATTACACTCAATCATTTAACTAATAGCAATTACACAATCGTTTCCAGTCATTACATTACAAATGCTATACAGTGCGGTCCTAAAGTACCCCCCCCATGCTGCTAGCGTTTTTAGAAAAAATAGATTTTTTGCGAATTAACTTTTGCTGTTATCAGCATTTCAATTGTATTTTCGGTTTCATCGGAAGTGACGTCAACTTAATTTTTTTAAATACAACACCCTATCCATTTTTCGTTTTTGGAAAGGTAATCAAAAGACGAATCTAACGATACCACATATGTTATACTTTAATTTAAGAAATATGACGATATGCAGCAATAATTTTGGTAAACTGCTTTTGTTGTTTACGCAAAGTTGGCTAGGAAAGAGCGCAAAACTGTTTCTTGTGAGGCCAGACTGATCTAAGGAGCTCGTTGTTCACCAAAGTAATCATAACTGTTACGTTCTCTTAGTTTGAAGGACAATGCCGCTAGTCGTCTGCTTCGGTGTATCTTCCTTGTGAAGAGGGAGGACTAATTGCTTTTGCTTATTCGTAAATAATGCTTATTCGGTTGCTCTCTAAATTAAACACGCGTAGGTATAAAATATAAATTTATTATATAAGCAGTCCCTTTGTACAAAAAATGCAAAGACATAAGTATTGTGTAATATATTAATTACATAATTCTGTTCTTTTCCGTGTACGCATTTATAGTTTATTTCAAATTATAAGAATATAACTTTGAACGGCTTAAATGCTGTTATTGCACCACCTGCGGTAATAACTACCTGGATACGCAAACAAACTGCAGAGGACCGTAATGACAAATTTAAGTAAATTGAATAGAAATGGAATTATGATTTGCGATATGCGTAACTACCTGTTTGTACATTTAAATCTCATTTAATATGTAAATTCTTTAATTACTTGTAATATCGAATTGCTTACTATGTAAATTTATACTGTTTATAAAATATATATAGGTACATAAACATACACATTATCTTATAGGGCCGTAATTTATAATCAATACGGCCCCTAGATTCAATATGCATTGCCAGGTTATTATCGTCACAGAAGGTGCAATAAAGGTATTAAAGGCCTTGTAAGTCTACAGTTATATTCTTATAATTTGAAATAAACTATATATGTATCTCAATGTTTCTAAATGCTCGGTCCACCTCCACAATTCTCCGGAGCCTGAACGTCTGGTCGGGCGACAGCAACAAAGAAACAGCCGACAAACAGGTTCATAAAATGTCGAGTTTATAAAATAGAACAAATATAATTATAAATTTTCAGGAAATAAATAAAATGTTAACTGTTCTTAACAATAATAATTGCCAAACTGTCAAATCTCAATTCCAAAAGTGTAAATTATTCTTGTTGTTTATTGTTATTATAACCTGCATTTGTCATACTTTCGTTCTTTGTGCTCGTTATTATTTTATGTAATTTTCATTTGTTTTATTAATTGTTTCTCCTTTACTTTATCGAACCTTATTGCAATTAATTAATTAATAAAAAATCTATAATGATCACATTTGTTTCCTTTTGATGTCCGTGACTTTCCGCTTGTAATTCTTTTAGGACAAATATTTTGTGTACCGCCCCTTTACCCCTCCGGAAACCTGCTTGGAATTCTCCTACTATTTCCTAACGGTATACAATAATTACAACAATTATAATTAGAGTTGCCCATTAGCGCCAACGGGCAGTGGCGGAGGTTCGATACAACCCTCGATATATGCTAGTTTCAACCAGATTTGTTGTGTATACATGTAGGCTGCCGTAAATACTATTTCGTAGTTCTACGTTTGTTTTAAAAATGTTGCCTACGTCGCGAAAACGACCAATGTTGGACAATGTTACAGAATTTATAGCAGAAATGCCTGACCTGAATTACGATGGCGTTAAAATTCAATGTGTAGTTTGTAATATCCCTTTAATGTGTTGGTCCAAACGGGATTGTCTACGTCACGTAAATAGTAAACAGCATTCTTAAAAAAAAATTGCACACGACACTATGAAAAATTTAAATTTAATTTGTGTTACCTTTATTGCATGTAATCTACCGTACAATTTACTAGACAAGGAAGCATATGTCTTCTTTTGGAATAAATATTCGGACTGCACCGTTACAAAGAATTGTGCCATCTGCTCGTGAACATGTTGAAAAAAGAATTAAATCGGATTTGAGAGATAAAAAACTGTGGTTATGTGTGGACGAAAGAACAGATCGTAAAAACCATTCTGTGGTTAATGTAATGGTACGTACAATGGAACCACATCAATCGTCACCTTCAGCTTCCAGACAAGTACAACAATATACTGCCGAAGTCATTTCAAAGTTAGTGTTAAATACATTGGAAAAGTTTGAACTTTCAACAAACCAACTGTTGATGTTTATGAGTGATGGATGGCGCAGCAAACATGCATTCTGTAGGCCGGTCCCTTAAAAAACATTGTGCTAACTTGTTACATATTACGTGTAAAATTCATGCTTTCAGTCATGTGGCAGATAGAATTAGAAAATGTTATCCTGAGGTAGATACTTTAATAGCGCATACAAAAGCAGTGTTTGTCAAATCCCCAAAACGTATTTGCAAATTTCACAGACTGTGCTCCCGTATGCCTGAGCCACCAGAATCTATTCTTACACGTTGGGGAACATGGTTACAGGCCGCCTTTTATTATCATAAATATTTTGAGAATATTAAGAACGTGGTTTTACAATTCGATCCAAAGGAACCTGTGGCTATCATGGAAAGCCAGTCGAAATTTCAAGATAGTCAGGTTAAAACGGATTTAAAAACTATTCAGAACAATTACTTCGGACTAGTGAAGGCAATAGAAAAATTACAAAATCCTTCGGTGTAGTTAGTGGAATCTCTGCAAATAGTGCAACATGTTCACGCACAGCTATGCGCGGTAGAAGACGCAAAAAATGTGTTCTAGAAAGGTTTGAAAGCGTTTTAGAGAAAGATTCTGATTTTGGCACATTAAGACAAATTTGTGAAGGTGCGTCAACAGAACCGTTAAGTTGTTCCAAAGTTTATTTTAATTACGTAAATATAGCGCCACTAGATGTAGAACGTTCGTTTTCTGCATGTAAACACATTTTTTCCTCACGCCGCACTCGGTTTGCCGAAACAGCTGTGGAAACATATCTAATGTTGCAGATATTTAACAGACATTATTCACTTTGTGATTTCACGGAAGACTCTTAAGACGGTAAGTGTTTGAGCACGTATTATGTTTTATTTCTGACCATTTATTTTGTGTACACTTTTATGCGCCCGCCACTGGCTGTTAGCGCAAATTGGGCTACTCTAATTATAAGTAAATACATATTAATTTGTATTAGATATAATTTTCTTTGGAATTTCCGACGTAATTAATTAATGAAATTAAAATTATGTTCACGGAATCGAACTTCGCATCTTCTGTTTGTCGGGTAGGCGTGTTAACCACTACACCACGAGGACTATGCACGTAATTAATTTCATTAATTAATTACCTCGGAAATTCCAAGAAAAGTTATAGAAGTCGTAATTCATCGACGGAAGCCAAAATACATTAATTGTATTAAGTACGTTTGTGAATTTCAGATTTCATAACATTCATTAAAAAAGATGCCTAACCCAGTTGTCATCAATCAAGAATACCAACAATAAATAATAAAATGTTGCGTGTCGCAATGAAGTTTATTTCGATACGCGTTTGTGCGTAAAAGTACATATTTCCTGAAACATTATTAGAAATTCTAAAAATTGTGCATCGTAAACTTTGTATGTACATTTTGTTGGAATACTCCAATTACAACTCCGCGGCGTATAAAGGGAATATAAAGCTGTTCAGTTTCTTATTTTATGCATTTGCGATTTCGATCTATTGTTAAACTCTACTTCTTTCCGATTATTAGGCATTAGAAGTCTGGAGAACTTACAATGTACATATGTGTAAATACTATATATTTAAATCGTTATTTACCATTTTCTTCATTCATAAAACTAGTTATTTGACGATGTTTAGGTAGTTTTAGAAAATAGTAGCTCTATTCAAATGTCGAAATATACTTACTACGTCAGTAATTGCGTTCACTAAAATCTATGAAACTGTTCTCTGCACTTATTACGTATTTCTCCTGTTTGTATCTTACACCAGAGCACTTCAAGAAGTCTTTAAATAATTTTTATGCACTGTGGTGTCTTTCTGCAATACGACAATTCAAATTACATCGTAGTTATAAATTATGTTTCTACTATTCGAAGCATATTCCTTAATAAAGTTCGGGTAAGCAAATATTTGATGTATTGCAACCCAAAGTTAATTTCCTTACAAATTATTCTGTAGACGCTTTCGTTCTTATAATTGCATCATTAAATGAAGTTGCACATATTACGGAAAAGATTGTGGGCACTTAACATTTAAAGAACTCGTCGGTTATGGATAGAAGCAAGAATAACTTTAGAAATTCATTAGCTTCTTGAATTTCACGGCGAGAAGCTTACAATAAAACTGAAGTACATTCTACCCGCTGTATTCATAAACTTCGGTTTATTAATTTTTAAGTAATGGAGAATATTCAGCTACGAAAAGTTATTTCTTCAAAAAAGGATTATTGATTAATTAGAGTTACTGTGAAATTGAATAAAGACGTTTTCGTGTAAATTGGTATTGCGGCATCTCTACTTCTCTTGTAGAATAGTCTTGACGTTTCGCTGATCGTACTTTCAGCTTTTTAGAAAGTCTCTATAGACTGGTGCTCTTTCTTATATTCCTTGTTTCCGTTCTGCTCTGTTGATCCGTATGCGTTGTGGTCAGATGAGTTCTTTCCGTCGGTATGATTGCTTCGTCGCTGTTCTCAAACAATTGATCCCCCGGTGTTGCTGATCTTGTATTCATCTTCGCGGTTGAATTTGTTCGGATTCCTCATAATTTGCAAAGATTCACGTGCCATTTTCTCTGGTGGTAGTTGGTGTCTCTGGCTATTACCTTCACGTCGTCATAGTCAGTCTTATGGTCCCCATTTGGATGTATATGTGTATATTTTTCTTTACTCTACATTGAATGCTGCTTCTTGTTTGATCAATGTAGTTACTTCCAGATTTGAATTTCATTTCGTATAGTTTCGAAAGCAGATCCTTGTTTGATGGGAACATTTGGTCTATTCTTACTGTGCTACAGTGTACAGTGATATTCTTTTTCCCTAGTGTCTTCTTCTGTTGGTAAGTTCGGCAATGTACGGCAGGTAGGCGTATGTTTGGTTGGTTTTGTTATGGATGCGTCTCTTCCCTATTCTTATTTCGTTTGCGTGCTCTTAGCATGTCTTTTTGATTATATCCATTCTTCAGGAGGGCATCCTTCACCTGTTGGATTTCATCCGGTCCATATTCTCATCGTTAATCTTCTATGCTCTTCTTAGAAGCGTGTTGACAAGAAATCGCTTCTGAAGTTGAGATTATGCATGCAGATATAGGTTTTGTTGCGGTATACGGTATAACTTAGTCTGTTGTTACCGCGCCTCACGAACACGTCTAGAAAAGGTAGAGCTCCGTCTTCTTCAATCTACTGTCATTCCTATTAACGTGTTTGAAAAAATTCATCTAACGCTTCTCGTACGCGCGGCCATACAGCGAAGGTGTCGTCCACGTAACTGTACCAGCATTTGGGTTTGCTGTTACTGGAATCGATGGCTTTTTGCTGAGAGCTTCTACGAGGATGTTAGCTATGACTGGTGACAGCGATGATCACATGGCAGCGTCCATCTTCTGTTCGTAAGATTCTCTATTCCCTCACTACGTTGAAGTTAAGCAAGGTCTTGCTAGAGTGATTGAATCCTCCTGCAGTCGTTGTGGCACTACTTCCTGTCTGATAATTTTTAACGTTTCTTCCATTGATACGTTGGCAAATAGCGATTCAAGCGTTTTTTGTTCCTTCGTGTTATTTAAGAATCTTCACGAAATGTTCGGAGTTCTTCACATAGAACGTCCGTCCGGTACGCTGTTATAAATTGTTTGGCGACGTATTTTCAGATGAACCGCAAGTACTAGCGTGCTGCAAGGAGACAATATATGGAACTGCATCCGAATGTTTGTAAATGTTTGCCGTCATGTAAGAAATATTAAAAATTTTGCACGAAGAAACGTTGCTTTGTTTTGAAGGTAAAGATTAAATACTTGTCAGCAGGTCTCACTAAATAATTTATTTCGTCATTTTATTATAGAAAATTCGGAACGCAATTTATTAACTGCTGCAAGGGAATTGTATAAAAGCATCTCCACAATTCATCCAACTTTAAAAAGTATTATTACAAATCAATTAAAATATTACCGGTCCAAGGGCTCAGGAGAAACTAAATGTTTTATCGGTTCGTTTTTCACTTTTTTGCGATTTTACTCTTTCTAATGCCAACTTTCGTTTCTTCCTGCCAATGTTGAACTGCTTTTCGCTTATATTCTAAGCTAACAAAATCACCTTCTGCAGTCCTGGTACAGGTTTCTTCCAATTCTTCTTATATCATTTCTTTAACATCTTTGCGTAATGGAGGACAACTTCGCCATTTTGCATATGGCTAACAGGGGGCGGTTTCCTTAATAATCTTGCGACTCTCGAGTTTTTAAGACAGCAGTCTGTAAACGCCAACAATTGCTTGAATTTTCAATTACTCTTCGAGGCCACACCCACACTTCAGACGCTACTAGAGCCATGATCCTTGTCGTGTGCGGTTTCCTATTTTTAGTGGTAATTTGGTTATATGCCTCTGACATCCCACCATAGATGTTCCTCACACCTTATCTTTTAAATAAATATATAAATAAAAAAAGACCTTTAATTTTACAATTTTATTACACTTACTGTTATGTGTCGTATATAGTCCACTTTGACAATAATTTTAAAGAATGTTAAATAATTTACATACTTATTTTAAGTCCAGACCAGTGTGGTAAATTTAAAACATTTAATTTCATTCGTTGACAATTTTTACTGTTTTAACAAATTGTAAGTAATTTCATTTCCTTTTTTTATATTATTTTTAACTTAGACATAGACTAATTACATATATTATACGAAAGAATAATACAAAAAAAAGAAATAAAAAAACCGAAATTATATTCATTACACTCATTCTTAAATAATTTTCACCTTTTGTAACGCATTACCGTGCTCTCTCTCTGGACGTACAATATATTCTCTTTATAGATCGCTAGTTGATGAAACGAATTAATAAGTCGTCTTTATATATCACCGGTCAATGAAACGGAATTGATACATCCTGGCTTTTCTTATTGTAAATGCTTATATCGTTGTGCTTATCAGCGACAGGTACCCTATGTTATTGGCTTTATAACATAGCTCCAACTTCGTCCACGGGATGTCGCCACACGTATCAAAAATGCTTACTCTGAACTCTGTCGGTTGTCAAGAAATAAACAAACACCACGTGTTTATTAATTCAGAATATAAAAGATGTTTGCGGTTATAATGACTGAGAAAAAGGGTGATTTGTGATCTTAATCAAGCATGGTGCACATTGAGGAATGTTTCCGAATGGTAAGCTCCTGTGTCCAGAAGTTCATAAAAAAAAGCGAGTTTCATTTAACCAAATTTATTTACACAAAATCGTAAACAAATTAAAATTCTTTAACATAAAAAAATAACGTACATTCCTCGGAATCTCATAACAATGAAAAGTAAAACGTTAGATTTGTCAAGCTCTACAAAGAATCTCGATGATAATGTAAAATATAAAACAAACTTTGGGCGTTTATACGGAAAGCATTGTAAATGTACACGGATATGAATATTTACACGTTCTGCTTCAAAATAAAGACATAAATAATTTAACATTGGTTTACAGACTTTGTGTAGCGATTTAAATAATTTTATAATTTCGCTAAAATACGGGAAAGAAAGAAAACGCGACGTTCTTTACGCAGGTATATATCATTATCTCGCAGAGGCCAGTAATCCGTACGATTGCGAGATATCGACGTCGTCGCACGTACTTCGCAAAACCCAGATTAAACTGAAGACTGCGGAGCACGGTTGAAAGAGAGGTCTTTCCGCTCGGCTTAAAACCTGGGCATAAGGCTTCGGCGGGGTCTTTCCGTTCAGTGCAGGCCGGGCATAAGACATCGGAGGGGGTTTTCCGGTCAGCGCAGGCCGGGCATAAGACATCTGAATAACATTCTGGACGGTTTATATAGCAGATTTCGGGTGCGATGCGCTGCTTTTTGTCGTTGACGTATTTCGACCTTGCACGTAAAGTGGATTACGAGCACGCTGTTGCACAAATCCTGCAATTATTGAACTTACGAGGTACACTTGCGCTCAAAATTGATTAATAAAATGAAGTAAAAGTTTAACAATTCACATAAGATTTACAGACTGGTTATAAAAGGTGGAAATAAAATATAATTTTTATATCTTTTTCTAGATTAACAGTCTTTAAAGTCTGACGAACGTTGATGGTTCGGCACACTTTTAATATTACATTTGCATGTGATACAATATATTTACATTAGAGAAAATAAGTTAGATTATATACATTAACTATCATACGGAAAAATAATGTACATTATATTTTATACAAAAAATAGATTCACTGTACAATATTGTAATTTATGTTTTGGATGGCTTCTAACTTGCCTGAGGATGTGCTTAATGCACGAAACTGGTAGCATTGTGTAAACCAATATAGAATTTTGCGAATGAAGACCGCTTTTATTTCTTCCCTTATTATATCTATTCTATGTCATCCTTGTTCAACGAATCTTTGTCTACCAGAATTCTAATAGTGCAATTATCTGTATGAATTTCTAAAAGAATTTTGTATTGAGAACTAAAATTTAATAATATTAATAAATGTGCCTTATTTTTTTACGATTACAATGGTTTTAGCTGGTTGTCACAGACGAATTAAAAATATATATTTTTTTATCGAAAAGTAAAGAAAAGTCTGATTAAATTTAAATATTATTTGAGATCCAATTGTGTTTATGTTTCTACAATCAACTAAATATCAAATTCCAATAAAAAATATTTACATTTTCCGAAACGTAATTACGTTTACATCTAAGTTGCATAAGCAAAATGAATCATTTTACCACCATTTATTTTTAGTGATGCACAAACGCTGGCGCACCAATTAACAGCAAGGATATTTCAGGTTTCCTGCGACTTTAGTCAATGTACACATATTGAGTTCTTGCAGACACGAAAACCAGTGTAGCTCTAAAAATAAAGATGAATGGCGTGATAGTATATTCTTGTCTCAGATCTATTTTTATTTCGCATCCGTAAATACGACCACCAAGCAGAGACAATTTCAACAAATATGATTTGTCAGTCCCGAAAATATGATTCAGCGCAACAACTTTCATTTGATGACGTTTAGCCGTTGTATGGCATAAGTACGAACGGCAGATGAACGACTGTACTCATCACAAAGTAATGAAGCCCAGATATTTTACGTATCTATATTAGCTGGGTTATTGGGTAAATTTATTGCTATTATAAGTTACGTTTCCCTGGTTTGAAGAACTAATGCCGTTAATCATCTGCTTCAACGTATTTTCTTTGTGAAGGGAAAGACCAATTGTTTTTGTTTAGATGTATAAAATACTTGCTTATTTGCTCGTTTAGTCTGTTGCTCTTGAAATGAAACTAAATATGCACAAGGTAGGCGCCATAAATTCTCGGCCTGATCTAGAAAAAATAAACTTGGTAGAATATAACAATTTTTATTTTTCAATATAATCTCCATTAACTTCAATACATTTATTGCAACGATCAATTAATAATTCTATACCCTTGTAAAAATAACCTAAAGTTTTTCCCTCAAAATGTTGTATTACAGTTGCTTGCTTCTTACTATCGTCCATAAAACGATTCCTTTTTGGATAAAGGATCACAATACAGAACCATTGTTTCATCTCCTGTGACAATGGATTCAAAAATCGGCTTCGGGTTGTCTCCACACATGTTTAAAAACAAGCGCGCACATTCGATCCGACGCTCACGTTGGAGAGCCGTCTAAACGTTTAATGTGATTAGGAGTATACCCTTCTTTTGTTAACTTTTAATGACCACGTAGTAATCAATTGTCGTTACCTGAGACATTTCCATGCGCTAGTCACGTTGGCTGGCTGGATACTAAAAACTACTACTCTTCCAGCCGTAATATATATAGTGTAGGCTTAGCACATGTGCAACTATGACGCAATGGAGTTTGAACACGCTAGAACCCGTATAAGCCTCTCAGGTCGAGAATTCATAGTGCATACCTTGTATGTATAAAAAATAAATTTGTTGAGAAACAGCCCCCTTTATGTCATATAAGAAAAAATAAAAAAGATTGTAAGATTTGTCAAAACGGTATAGTAAAATCTATACTCTAAAACGTGTTAGTGTGTTACACTTACAATTAGTAGTGTAAAATGCTAGGGAATAAGGTACACCGTTGCGTGTTACTTTTACACTTAATAGTGTTCGGTCTTTTTTATGTATGCGTTTTGTGTAGTATGATAATTGTCGAAGTACTAATGTACTTGACGTTTCGCTGAAAATATTGTGCGTTTCCTCATAAGTTTTCTAAACATCAAGTATCTACGTTAGTGTAATACACAAGGCAAAACCCGAAAGACACTACTTCAGTAGAAAACAGCTGCCAAAAACCCACATTCAATCATAATCGTCGTTGTATAATGAAGGTGTAGGTACATAAAAACATTCATGACTTGTCTTACATTCGTGTATTCCATTCATGCAATGTGTGAAATCACGTATCACAAAATATATAAACCACGCATCCTGCTGAGGTACATAAATATATTACTTCAAATGCATATATGACGCAAGTTTCACTATCCATACGTGCAAGTTAACATTTTTAAACGATCTATTAACATATTCTTCCTTTAGACTTATCACCAATAACCGAAACCACTTCATTACAAAGAGAAGCAATTTTTGTTTATATCCAGACAAACGTACTTTCTATTTCTATCAGTTTTGCTCACCTTATTTAATTCATTTCTCTTTTATACTGCAAATGGTTTACACGTAGGCGTCGATGTGCCTCTCTTTTTCCAATAAGACGACAAAGACGAGAACCACTTATCGTGCGGTGTATAAACGTCGTGTTATGCATAGCCAAAGTAGCGACGGATAATAATCGTTGTATATCCTGAGGTGCCATAAGCGTACATACGCACAGACCAGTTCTCCGTCAAAGCATGAAGCATCCCTAATGCATATTCGTATTATGCTAGCGATAGCCCCCCCCCCCTGAAGTTAAAGATATTTATTTTCACAAAATACACAGTTTTACGTATATTGAAAGAAATTAAACAGATTTTGACATTAAATACGAACACGTTAAAGTACTAACGAACATAAATATGAATTATTTTGAAAATATTGTAATTAAAATTTTATTTTTGAATTTTAGTGGAAGTTGAATACTTTTTATCAACCTTCGTTTACTACATTATTTACTCCCAATAAGATAATTTTGCTTGTAGTTACAAGTCTCATAAAGTGAGGATTTTGCTGAATTCTTTTGGGGAATAGTGGCATTAGTTAGAATATAAAGACTGGGTAGAACAAAAACATTTAATTTTTTATTCTTTTGCTTCTATATTATTAACCAAATGCTAGGATTAGTCTTCTAAAGTATTATTAGAATAAAAACGTATACGAAGAATTTTTCGTTAAACCGCTCATATAATAGGTGAATAACTTCAGCAGTAAGGCTAAAAATATACAATTAATCATGTCTTATAGAATAATGCTGTAATAGTCCAATAATAACTGGCTACTAAACCGATGGCAAAAGGAAATTACTTGATCCTTATCGCGTACGTATACCACACAAAAATATTTCGTTCTAGAAATGAAAGGAGTTTCCAAATTATAAGTCTGTCGATACGACCTACAAATTCCATCAGATCTATGTTTTGTTGACTTGTTAATATACGACTGCGACAGCGGTTATTTTGAAAGTCACCGTTTCCGGAGGCGTTCGTCTCTTAAATGAATTTAAGAAATGCATCTTGAATGGACCCCGTCATCGTAACCATAGGCACGAGATCAAGGAATTCAACAGTCCAAACCCGTAGAAACATTTCTCGCGCGCGCACCCACTTAGACATTCTTGCGTGCGACAAAATGAAATAGACACGAATGTTATATTTAATTAACATGTAAATATTATATTAACCCAAACTTAGTTTAACATCTTGCCCAAGTTACTCGGTTGTTATAATGTAAACATCAATCCTTTAATTAAAATGTAGGTGATGCTTAGTGGCCCATAAAGATTCCCATTTTCTCCTGTGACAACAATTTGACATAAAACATAAGGTTGGATTAAAATTATTTACAAATATACAGAGTGTTCCAAATTTCCGTAACCGCTTTCAACTTTTTTATTTTAAATGGCTTGCTGTATGTTTTATTCATCATTTTGATAGCCACCGAAATTACCTTTGCAATGATATCGTATGGCTATGTGTACTTTCGAAATTGCATACTGTCCAGACTTGATTTTAATTTTAATATTTCAAAGTGCGCAGAATTAGTTTTGCAAACAGAATCTACCTAAGTACACCATGGCAGTTTACTATCTATAAGTAGACCAAGGAGTCTCGCGTAATTACAAGTCATTTTGCCAGTGATAACATTAGAAGAGTTAGCCAATATGTAGAATCTAATTTCACAGTTTTATCCTCGTTGAAAATACATTTGTTTCTGAAACACCACTCGTGCATTCCCTTTATCACATCTGTGAATCTTCTCATCCAATTCCTTCTTGGCGTCGGCATGTGCAACCATGAATGTGTCGCCGGCGAAGTTAACGATGCTGGCAGAGGTCACGTAATTAGGGAAATCCGCATTCTCTGCTCTTCCTCAATTTCTACCTTATATTGTGCTGTATTTTGCTTCTAAAGTTTCCAAATAGTGAATTCTAATGCAAATTAAAATACAGTTATTGTAGATGGTAACCACTCCAAAAATGTTATCACATGTTGAGTCATTTAAAGAATACCAAAATGCATATAGTGTATCTGCTTAATTGCAAGATTTTCCGGCGTGAAATGTGCAAGTCTAAAACACATTTATTTGATAATTCTGATGAGTGAGTTTCGAACAAGAATGAAAAAAAAAATGTGGAGAACTATTCTAAAGGAGGATTAGACTTGTTGAGCGTTTTCTCCTACCGACCATCGCACCGACACGATCGGCACGGCACCAAGAAAAAATATACATATTTACCGACTAGTCGTCAATCGATTGCAGTGATAAGTAGTTTATTTGTATTGTTTTCATTGGTTTCGCTTGATACTATAACAAGTGAATTACTTGAGCTTATAAGCGCGAAATGATGGGCATGGTTAGAGATGACACCGTTAGGATGAATAATACGCCCTCGACAGATCGGCAACTGCAACGATACGACACCGATATGTCGATAAGTGAGAAAAGGTTCCCTTTATGTTCACTGGTATCGTTGTCGGTGTAGTGCTACTATCGTGTCGGTAAATGTGTGTCGGCCATGGACATTATTGAATTAGAAGGCAATGGAGAAAGCTGTAGGGAAGAAGAGAAAACTTGAATATTTAGTTATTGTTACTATTATTAGTAATTCAGTTATCTACTAAGATAATTTTGGCCAACTTTTTAGGGAAAAAACGGCGTAAATACTTCACTGTAGGACAGCTGATTTTGACAGGATACTAACAACTTTCTTCTTCTAAATTTTAAGAAAAACACCTGCAGCCAAAGCCAAAGTAATATACTGTTGTGACGAACCTTTCTAGGTTCGCACCAATTTAAAGGACTCTAGAGTGTTTTCACACTCTAGAGACGTTAAAATTATTATAACTTACTTTTGTAGAGCCTTTAAATTATTTCTATTATTTTATTCAGTTCCAGAGTGGACAAGTTCATTTTCTAATCAGTAATTTTAATTTTTATCTTTTAAATTGATTCGTATAAACCCTGTATGGTATTTTTGCAAACCTATGTATATTTTTCATTTGCCGATTGTAATTGCGAGATGATGTAACGCGTGTTTTGCTTATACGCTCAACGTACAACGCTAGTAAACGTCATAAGGTAAAAACGCGTGACGTAGTGACTTCAAATGATATATAAAGGACCTGAATTTGATTTCAGGAAGAGTCGCCATTGGTGATTCTCGGGTCGCTTCTCGTGATTCTCTGGTCGCTTAACGTGATCCGATACAACTATTGTACGCCGAGGATCGCACAGCTCTTCAAAGTTGGGGTCGACACCTACGTAGACCACGCTAAGACGAGTCGAGAGAAATATTCCTCTTGATGTTCGGCCTTGCGTAGATGATCCAGGCATAATTCTCTCAAGTCCAAAAATACGGCCGTAACCGCCGCGGAACTTAGATCATTCTCGATACCGTGAGACCGTTTCTTAGGGAACCCCTAAGCCCCATGCCGTCCGAGAAGCTGCTTAATGAGGAGTTCCTCACGAGATCCCCTGAGAGGAAAATTTATAAAAATTGCGTGAACGAGGCTTCAAGTCCGAGTCTGTTATTTGAATAGAAAGGTTCTCAGACCGGAAACCGATGCCACTTCTATTGGTTAAACTGCCAAAATCCCAGAAATCTATTTACGATACCAAGGAGGTCATGACCTGAGAACTACTTTTATTGTTAGCTATGCCCCACCGTCTAGAGTCTTTGTGGCCGAGGACTATCGGACGCTGACTCGTTTGTCGGAAGGTATGCCGGCCATAGCACCGGGTGATCTAAACGCCAAACACCCTGTTTGGGGTTGTAGAACTACCAACGCGTATGAGAGATATCTGTTATCGTTCCTGCAGGAGGATGTAATTCAAGTTCGTTCCCCCAAGGGGAATGAATCCCCCCTCTTTCTATCGTATGAGGGTACGACCGGACATACTTGACTTGGTTCTAAGCAGGCATTTCCACTTTGACTGCGAGATGGAGACTCCGAGAGACTCCGGAGTGTCCGATTTGTCCTCGAACCGTAACCCGCCATTTATAACTTTTGGTGGTGGACCTTAGTTGTTGGTCATTTGCTCCTCCATCCTCCCGCAAGCGCGCCACTTTCCCGATAAGACGCGTTGGCATTTTCTGGAAATAACTACTTCTTGGTATAGATCTCTCTTTATTTTGAACTTAGAGGCACATTTTTAGGTGGCGTAGTTTGGCCGTTAGTTCATAGATATCATATTTTTGTTATTAACTATTTACATATTAAGAATTATTGTGAATTTACTATTTTTATTTTTTAGATGGCTAGTTTCATTTGGTTTCCTTGTGTTGTGTGCCTATAAAGTTGTGTGACTAGAACCAAATTTGGAATTAGGTTTTTTTTTTTTTTTGGAATTGCTTATGTATTGAGCGGATTTAAGTTCACAACTTGCATTAGAAGCGAGATTATTCGATATTATTTGGATTTTGAATCTTGCTTTACCTTCATGGAATTTTGGAAATAGCTTACATGCACGTGGAAGTACCCTGAAAATCTATAATTTTCTTGCTCAGAACACCTCATTCGATCAGGTATAGTGTTGCAAATGCAGTTTATAGTATTTTTAAGTATTTTTGCTAACTCATTTGCGTCTTTTAGGGTTTCTCTTCTCTTCTCTTCCCTTCCCTTCCCCTCCCTTCCCTAAGCGCGAACCTTAGATTATTTTAATGACAAGATTTCTACACCGCGAAACTGTTACATTTTCTAAGACCGTAAAGTATCCCGTGCCGTAATAACTTAGGTTATTTTCATTAAGAGTAGAGTCAAATCTTTTTAGCCTGAACATGATAGAATCACGAAAGCCACATCATCTCTCAACTGCTAAAGTCCGTAAATGTCATTACTGTATATAAGAAGCATTGCAATTTACATTGATTCAAAGATTTGAAGTTTATTTTTTTTCTCTAACGCATTTATCAGAAATTCGTCTTTATTTTGGAAACATATAATAAAGAAACTGTATATATTACCTGTCTATTTTAATCATTAAAACCTACCTTGGTCTCCACTAGAAGCTATCCCGGTTGAAAAACAAAACATGTAACATTTATAAACACTTAACTTCCCCGACATTGTTTACCGAATAAACGTCCAAACACATGTTAGTTGTTTGACACTAATACCGCTAAACGACATCTACAATCAGATTAATTTGCTAAGCACGCAAGTGATTTTATTCCGTAAGAAAGTAACAATGAATAAGATAATCTAAAAGAATGTTTTATTTCTTTCCCCCTGTATTATAAGTATAAAATAAAATACGAAAAGAATCTTAAGGTGAGTTGTTTATCCACGTCCTACGAAGTACCGAAGTTGCAGAATCTGTCAAGAAAGGACGCCACACTCCGCATGTTCAAACCAGTCACATAATTAATTAACCCCGCGACAAGGTAATGTTACATAATTGGCGTTCCCGAGCAGGTACTGTTACTTAACTGGCACCACTCAACAGGAACATGTTACAATGTTTAATGATCAATCAATAGACAAAAAATAATATAAATATATTTTTATATTTCAAAGAATTAAATTAGTATTTACGAGGGTGTATCAAATATAAACGGGACTGATTCTCTTAAAAATTTCGGAGGGCTTCTAGACATGGAAGGGGTTGGTAGCCTGTACCGTTAGGGAGAGCGAAGAACCGACGGCAACTCTCTCGGGTTCCTTTAGTATCAAAAGAAACCATGAACGAGAAAGAAGTGCATGTCTCCGTGGAGCAGCAGATTATCATCAAGCTTTTGGCGAAGGAAGGGGTGAACCCAACCGAAATTTTGCGGCGATTACAGACACAGTTTTGGGAAAACCCGTGTGTTTGCATGGCACAAAAAAAATTTCTGGAGGGCGTGAAAACGTCGAGAACGAGAGCCATGATCGCTGCCCAAGGACAAGTGTGACCGAGGCCAGTTTTTTTTTGATTGGCAAGGTGCTTTTCACGTTGATTTTCTCCACGATCGAAGCACAATTAATGCACAATATTATTGTGAAGTACTGGATGCCGCGAAATTGTCATTTCGAATGGAAAGGAAGAAGCAATCGGCCAGAAGTGTAATTCTTCTGCATGGCAACGCCAGGCTATATGTGGCTAATGCCACGATGCAAAAAGTGGATGCATTAGGATGGGAAACGCTGGAACATCCATCCTAGAGTCCAAACTTGTCATCTTGTGACTTCCATCTTTTCGGATCCCTCAAAGAAGCGCTTCTAGGCCAGCGTTTCGACGACAACGAAGCGGTGGAAACGTTTGTGCTCCAATGGCTACACGAACGTCCGAAGAGGGGAAAATGTATTTCTATGGCGGGAGAGTATGTAGAAAAGTAATATATATTTGTAAGCTTAGTTAAATAAAGTTAGAATTTTTTAAAAAACGAGTCCCGTTTATATTTGATACACCCTCGTCAAATAATCTATCATAAGTTTTATTTATTGAAACAGTTCACTAAAACCCTTACCACAATACTTAACTAGTACTGGACGTACTGGACTAGAGTACCCGATTAGTTTTATTTATTATTAAAAAGTTCCCTAGGAATGGAGAACACGTAGTTTCATTTCTATCGTATCTCCATTATATATTATCAGTGATTTAATATATGTACGTAGTTGTATTGAAATATTCGTATTGTATACGATAAACTGTCTATTAACGCAGTTTATCAGCAATTTATGTATGCAGAGTGAATGCATACTTATTCACATACACATATATAGCTAATACTTGATACATTTATACAACTATGGAGAGAAAGAATTTAATCAGTTGTCTTCCACCTTCTTAAGTAAGCAATTCGTCTTATCATCGGTTTAGGTCCTTGTCAAGGAACACGTATTGGATGTTAATCAAGTATGCTTGCGCCAGATATAGCAAGCTTGTACATATGTTGCATTGTTTAGCGTTTCCTACAAGCCCGAGAATGTTTTATGACGTGCTGTTGAGTAGAATGCAATTTTAGAAGTGCAATACTTCTTTTATGCATACATTATATTACATATTCAAACTATAAAAGGCAAGTCTTAAAGTGTGGATACTGATAGGCCTGAGAAGATTGTATTTATGAATAAAATTAACATAAACATCTTATGTATTTTGATAGAAAATGTAAATTTTTAAATTTCCATGTTCCGCTTTGCTAAGCAGAATTTTGTCTTATTGCTAGGAGTAAAGCGACTGTAGCATAGGATGTTTTTCAATGAGGGTAAATTGGGACTGACGAAAGTGCTGTCTATTTGTTTCACATGCCAGATTACGTGCATGCAGTATTTTTAATAAGATTGGAATTAAATATTCGCATCAGCTTTGTAGTCAATTTATTAATTGATTTATATATTATTTGATGTGCTAATATGAAATCTTCTCAACAGACAAAGGCTTTTTACAAAAATAAATATAAAAAACTGAAGAAAATCTTTATTTACTAGAAATGCAAGGTGTCTCAGAGAATTTTGCACTTTTCTTTCTAATTTTGCTCAGCTATCATCAGTTTTCTCAACTAACTGTATTTAGATCTTAAAATTACATTTATTCATGTATGGGAAATTACATATATTATCTAGATGTCGCCCATTTTGCCGCTGGCACTCTTTCAAGCGAAGCCTTAGATTTTCCATTACCCTTGTGAATAAGTTGGGAGTAATCAATTTCTTCCTGGATACGATTTTTAAGCTAAATCAAATTTGCTGTGGCGTTATTATAAACTCGACTGTTAAGATAACCCCACAAAAAAAAAACGTTTGGACCCAAGTTCGGGCTTCTTGGTCGCCAGTTGATGTCGCCTCTTCTTAATATCAATTTATCCGGAAACCATTCTCTTACAGTTTGTAATGCGGTATTTGATGTGTGGCTAGTAGCCGCATCTTGCTAGAACCATGACTGATTACTAAAATCATCAACTTCTTGGAGGGCAGGGCCAAAAAATTCAAGGATCATTGCAGCGTACCTGTCAGGATTTACAGTAGCTCTCTGTTCGTTGTTATTTTCAAAAAAGTATAGTCTTATTATGCCTTTGGAGGATATTGCTGTCCAAATAGTAACTTTAAGGCTATATAATGGAGATTTTCTTGCGACTGATAAGATAATATTGCTTGTTGACGTGCAGATGAAAATGTGCCCCATCAGAGAAGAAAATTCTGTTGAAATCCTTAAATCTTTTCAACATTCAATTGGGAAACGTATAGGGTAATCAGTTTCCTTTAATTCCTGCACTAACTGAGTTTTAAAAGGTTGTAGTTTCAAGTCTTTTTTGAAGATACGACAGTAGACTTATATGTAACTGCAAAATCGAAGCTTCTTTTCGCACTGATTGACGTGGTTCTTGTAGTACTATACCACGAACACGGTCAATGTTTTGATTAGTGCGCACACTTCGCGGAAGTCCGGGAGGGCAAATATTTACAGTCGAGCCACTTTTATTAAATTTATGTATCCAGGACTTGATTAGATTGATAATAGGTGCTTCATTGATGTTGTGAAGAGTATAACGAGCACGAAACCGTCGCCGAACTGCGATGTAAGAATGATTCAATTCATAGAAACTGCGAACACAAAACGTATGTTGTTGGACATCAAACTGTTCCATTGCGACATATGTCAATTCTGATATTAAATTTCCCAGGCTTGCTTTACTCATTGCAAAAAATCAGGCAAAGATCTCAACAGGCTTTAAAGCTATAGATAAAATAAAAGTTCAAAGCTCTCTGAGACATCTTGTATTAACAAAGTTTAAAGTTATACCTAAATAGTCAATCTTCTAAGGGATATTCATAAATGGTTATTGCTTTCGTAAAATTTACTTTGTCACTTTCTTTGCTTCGGTGTAATTTCTACTGCGTTATTTGCCAGAATAACGCCTAACATAAGCCAGACAATTCTTTGACAGACATGTTAGTAAAGGATTCAGGTTGTCAGTCTTTTCGTTTACGCATTCATCTGAAACATTTGAATAACCGTCGCACAGTGGGTTATTTAGACAGAGTAGACGGCCATACATAATTCTGCAATACAATTAATTCTAAACGTGTCGGCTTATTAACTTATGGTGTTTTAAACAGCAAGTAAGGCATTTACTGAAAAAATATGTTATTGTTCAATTGTTTGTGCAGTATATTTCTATTACACACTGTACTGCTATGGAAAGCCGAGCGATTCTATGAGTAATTTTTGACAAAATCTGGAAGTAGATAAATATCCGGAAGCTTACAGATTTTTAAAGTTTTCATAAGAAAACAAAGAAAACATTGAAAATGTGTTCGCGTGTAGCCATTTCGTCACAATAGTCCTAATAAATAATATGCGCGACAGAATATAAACATAACACAAAAATTTACCACATTTATTTAAGTTTTAACTTACAGTACAAAGTTTAGCATTGTGTAAGGGATGAAATTAGACTGTTGCCCGCTAACTATTCAGATTTGTTTTGCGGTATTTTTTTCTGTGTGGACTGAATTTAACAAAATCAATTCTTGGTCACTTGTATCGATTAAATAGACCCGCTATGCACCGTTTTCAATTTCATAAAACTATCTTACAATTAGTCGCGATGTACTGGGTTTTCCAATAGAAGCGACCCATTTGTAAATTGATATTTCCTTCAGGTGGCAGCTATGTAGAGTTTCCCGTTTTAACATTTGTGATTGTCAGTGTCTACCATTTTGTAATGGTACGGTACACGTGTCCACAACGCTAACAAATTATTCAGTTTTTTTTATTAACATTTCCGCTCACTTGCGGCGGCTAATTTACGTGGCGCATCAACTCCTATTTTTAGTCCTTATAATCGTCTAAGTCGAAGAACAATTGAACGCCTTGCGGAAATATGCGAACCAACATATTCATTTCATAACGTTCACGTCCCAGAAATGCAAGGAGCGAAGAGGATATTGCAGCTGTACGTCATAGTGTTCGTGAAGATGCAAATGTGTTAATTCCTGGGCGATCTTAGGCATTGGACATTGCCAACACCAGTTTGTGGCGAACTTTGTTAAAATTGTAGCCCACGTACTTAAAAGATTGCTTTAATTCAGGAACTTAAACCAAACAATTACTTGTTGCATCCGAAGTTCAGTAATTGGGCCTCAAAGAAATCCCGAATTTCATAAGAAAATCATCTTTCACAGAGTAAGATGTACATGAATATCTATTTAGAATATTGAGTGAAACGAAAACCATTTTTGTTATGTTATAAGCCAATTTTAATACTTATCAATAAACAATTTAAAAATACTCACAAACATCTTTGTTGAGAAGTGGTCGTATGCAACAAATTTCTAGTACTATAAACCACAAAAATTAAAAGAAAGCTTCCTAAAGATGAAAAACTTGAATGAAAATAACACTTCATTTAGGAGCATTTAAACGAACTTTCATTTTAAGTGAATATGGGATCTTGCCGAAATTCAGATCTGGATTGTTCGAGGAATTGGACAATCTTGAATCTCGAAACCATATATCGTCCGAGTCCAGAGAATCCAATTCCGACAAAAAAAATCAGTCAACATTTTTTTGTTTATTGACAAGTCAGAAGTGAGACGAGACTCACTTCCGACTTGTCAATAAGCAAAAAAATGTTGACTGAATTTAATATAATACCGAATATAATACTGAATTTAATATAATATAATAGAAAAGATAAATTTGATCTAATACTGTCTAAATCTAAAGAACTACTGTGTATGTACTGGAATACGTGATGAGATTTTGTTTTTAATCCTCAGCAGCTAAATTAGTTCCTATATTTTGTACAAATCTGTATTTACAGTACTATTAGTCGTTGACTTTCATGTTAGAATTAAACACGTTGATAAAATTTATGGTACAACGGATTGAAATGAGATACTGCCAATGTAATTGTGATTTTATTGCCTTGCAGAAACAGTAATGGGTTATTATCAGTGCTATTGGTCTCTTATTCAGTTATTAGTGTTATTGCATTACTGGTGTTGGCATTTTATATAAAAAAAAAACTGCTGCAGCAACAAGGTAAGTACTGTTATGTTATGTTCAACGTCGTGTTTACGACGACAACAACTTCTCTCGGTTGTCATTTCGGTACTGAAGTAAATGTCAGGCTGGCCACTCGTTGGCAACCAAATACCCCTCTTGCGGGGATAATTGGTAATTTTTGCGTTACCATTCCCCCCCTCAGCCAACCGTTCTTGGGGGAAGGAAGGTAGAATTTAATTATAAGTCCAGATAACGACGAGCGGGGTATCATGGACAATTCTACTCGTTTATCAATTTTCCTATTCAATTATTTCTTCTAAATTAATGTAAAAATCGTCTGGAATAAGCAACAACGTAAATTGCAAGGCACAACAGATAATATTTCGTCAATTAAATCTTTATCTGAAAGGTTTCTATAATTTAGTAGTGGATTTTCTCTTTTAAAGCTTGTTGGTGACAATCCGTAGCACAGAATCATCAACAAACAACCTCCTGGTTAAGTCACTGCATTCGTTCTCGTGTACTAATATCATTTGATCATCGAAAAGTTAGTTTCTATTTGGGTGAATTATCAAAATTGGCTGTGAAAGAAAACAATCGCCGGTCTTTCGCGATTTAAAATAAATGAAAGAGAAACGACCCCCTCAATTTTCATCAATCTTTATTCGGCCTTGGTTGAATCAAAGTTTGTCGTGAATCCAATCCAAAGATAAGTGTTCGTGGTGTATTCAAAGTCATTATATCAGAAAAGTAAATAGGGTAAATATCCAGAACAGGCAGTTCCTGTGGTGTGTATTTAAACAGAGTGTTTATTTACTTTGGCGTCGTTCGAAAGTTTAAAGGTTAGTTAATTTTAAAATCTTAAAAATTCGTTAATTTGATTTCACTAAGTTACAAATTCATTCAAAATTGCCACAAGGGTATCTAGGGATACCCCCGAACCTACAAAAATCATTAAATAGAGTTAAATTTGAAAATTTAACAGAATTTAGAGTAAAAATCCTGAGAAAGATATTTCAGTACATATCATGAATAACGTGAATAGTTTGTTAAGTTTTTACCATTACCAATTCCCGCATCATCTAACCAGGCAAAATCTATGCTGCGAAGATTACACTTGAATATCAAATAAAGAGAAAAATGAATTTGTACTAGCAGTATATATTTCCGGGCTGACGGGCCGTGGTCTTTGATGTGTCGAAGTCGACGTTTCGCCAAACACTGCGGTCGGCATCTTCAAGACGATGATTACTCTTCACTGGTTTTCTGATTAGTGGTGGTCACTACAAATTCAGACACCGGCCATGAAAGCCTACAGTTAAAGAGAAAAATGGTTCCAGTTTATTAAAATTCGAGCTATAAAACGCAGGGTACAGCCTATCTACAACATGATATAAACTGATCGAGGCGCATATTTTGAGAGGATCGCATTGTCAGTTGTAATGCAAAATAACCATTCCTAATGATCAATGTTTAGGGTGTTTTGCGTACTCTGTAGCAGGCAGGATCGCAAGAGTCGTATGCTGTTATATTATATAAGGGAGCCGCCGCTAAGCCGAGAATTTAGATTTTAGTAAAACTTTGAGTTTATAGGCTGATTTGGTGTAAAAACAATAGTGACTTTCTAATCTAATATGATGCTAGCTCGCGGCAATAGTTCGAAATATCTAAATTACTATCGTTTACTACGCTTTTAGAGGAATAGCGCGCTATTTCTCTAATTGAGTCCAAATTTTTGATTTATTTACCGAAACACCCCTACCTGTAACACTTTTAGTGATGGGGTACCTTATCAGATATTAGCTTGTTGCATATAGAAAATTTGGATATCTCTAAGGGCATAATTTTGGCTCATAATGA
Organism: Dynastes maya; assembly: GCA_029619315.2. NCBI lineage: Eukaryota > Metazoa > Arthropoda > Insecta > Coleoptera > Scarabaeidae > Dynastes > Dynastes maya. Next base: position 43,771,417 of record JAROYE020000007.1, on the reverse strand, counting down.
ACAATGAAAAAAGTGCTACGAAATGCTGGAAAGTAACCCAATTTTTACACTTGTTGCACACGAATACAACTGCCACAGATTGAATAAATTAATAGATTAAAATTTGGGAAAAAACTGAAGATGTTAGATTTTTTAGATACTACAATAAACCAATCATTTAAGAATCGTTCCAAATGAATTTTCTTTCCTTGAAAAATTGACTTTTATTAAGTGCAGATGCCAATTTACATATTTTATGGAGAGTTTGTCATTAATATTGTAATGTATACCGTGGCCCCTCTGGACGACATATATATGTATCGTCGGTCAATGTGATCTACAATGTGACGTCGTATATCTCGGTTATGTGAAATAACAAAATTTATCGAATGCTATCTTAGTCAACTGATTCTGGAGTCTTAAATGATATGCAGACAGACTGTTTGCTACAAGCTTTCCTTATTTTAAATGTCAAATTGTTATGCTTATCGGCGTTAGGAACCCTATATTATTGGCTTTATAATATAGTTCCAACTTCGACCACGGAATGTCGCCACGCGCGTCATGAATGCTTAGTCAGAATATAATCAGTTGTCGAGAAATAAGCAAACACCACGTGTTTATTAATTAGGGGAGTAAAAGTTGTTTGCGGTTTCAGTAACTAAGAAAAATGGTGTGATTTGTGATCTTAATCAAGCATGGTGCACATCGACGAATCTTACCGAATGGTATGCTCTTGTGTCCAGAGGTTCATCAAAGAAAAAAGTAAGTAACATTAACCGAATTTATTTACACATTCGCAATCAAAATAAAATTCTTTCAAATAATAAAATAACCTATATCCCTCGGGTTCTTACAATAACAAAGAAAATAACCTCGAAATTGCCAATATGTACCATGTCTCTGGTCGGGAATGCCAAATACAGAATATACTTCGGCGTTAACATTGAAAGCATTACAAATGTACACAAATTATTAAATATTTACACGGACTTTGTTTGTGAGATAAGAAAATAAATAGTATAACATCGACTTACGGACTTTGTGCAACGTTTAAATAGATTTCTATTTTCGCTAAAGTAGGAGAAAGGAAAAAAACGCCCTTTACGGACTTGTGATATTTTAAGACTTCAGCAAACGGATACACGGACTTGGCCAAGTAAAGGCCAGCAAATCCGTACGATTGCGGGATATCGACGTTGTCGCCCGAACTTCGCAAAAGCCAGATAATACCGACGATTGCGGAGCGCGGTCGGGAAGCCTTGCTTGCTGAATTTAAGACCAGCAGCATAAGACTTTGGCAAGTAAGGCGCATAAGTCTTGCGGGCGCGTTGTCGCCGACATTCGCAAGCCAGATAAGACATTCGGAGGGGTCCGGGGGCTTGCAGCAAGGCCGGCGCATAAGACATAGCAATGACATTTTGGACGGTTTATATAGCAGATTTCGGGTGTGACGCGCTACTTTTTGTCGCTGACGTATTTCGGCCTTGTACGTGAAATAGATTACGGGCACGCTGTTGCACAAACCCCGCAATTACTGAACTTACATAATAAGTATACTAACGCTCAACATAAACAATAACATAAACAAGGTACACTTGCGCTCAAAATAGTCGGTTCGGGTTCTTTGAAAAATTAATTCATAAAATAAAATAAAATTTACAAATTTATACAAGATAACGACTGGTGATAGAAGATGAAAATAAAATATAATTTTATATCTTTTCTAGATTTAACAGTCTTGAAACCTGACGAACTTTGATGGTTCGTCACAACATATTTAAAAATAGCTAAAAATATCTTTTGCTATTTACTTATATCAATTATGGTATAACACTTGTTCATACTAATCTAATAATAATATCTTTTACTATTATTTTTGCCATAAATAGTTAAGCAAAAGGGCACTCTGCAGCCGGTACTTGTAACAGCGAGCACGCGTGATTGTAGTGATTTTGGCAGTGCGAGCAAAATTTCCCGAACAATGCAGTGTATTTGCTGTATCAAACGTACATATATTCAAATATATGGTGCAATTCACAGGCTAATATAAATTAATTTGGAGAACATTTCTCCTGTCAACTTGTGAGGTACCTACATAAATACAATAATAGTTTTAGGGCAGTGCACTGAGAAAGGTAAATTGTATGATTAACCAAAAACGACTAAACTGAACAATCTTGTTTCGGTTAACTAAGCCCAATACTTTATGGACATTAATGTAATTCCCTTTTTTTCAATTCACACTATTTGGTTGAATCAAATAAAATTGTAGTGCACGAGGTAGGCGCTATATGTTCTCGGCCCGATATACATAAAATAATTTTGGAAAAATATAACAATTTTTATTTTTCAATATTATCTCCCCTAACTTCAATACATTTATTACAATGATCAATTTATAATTCTATACCCTTGTGAAAATAATCTAAAGTTTCTCCCTCAAAATGTTGTATTACCGCTGCCTGAAACTCACTACCGTCCTCAAAAGGACGTCCATCGATTCCTTTTTGGATCATAATACAGAACTATTGTTTCATTTCCTGTGATAAGGGACTCCAAAATCGGTTTGTGGTCCTCCACAAGTTTCAAAACGAGCGCGCATATTCGACTTGACGTTTACTTTGGAGAACAGAAAGAAGATGCGGTACCCATCTTGCATTAATTTTATTCATACCCAAATGGTTATGGAGAATTCGGCGAATACTTGTTTCAGAAATGTTAGACATCACTGCTAATTCCTTCATTTTCAAACGGCGATCTACTAATACCATTTCTTCAATAATTGAAATGTTTGCAGGCTCAGCATCTTCAAGGGATCTTTAACGTGATTAGGCGTATGCCCTTCTTTTGTTAAAAATTTAATGACCGCGCGGTATTCAATTTTTGTTATCTGAAATATTTTCATGCACTAGTTACGTTGTCTGGTTGAGTACTAAAAACTACTACTCTTCGAGCCGTATAATTTATGGCGACTATCTTGCATATGAGAAAATACGGTTGCGAACACGACTGAGTACGATAAATTCAACACAATTTTTTGGTTACATTCATAGTTGAGATACCTTTTTGAAGCAACTAAATGTTGCTTGAATTGATATTTTTCGACCCAATTACATATTACAATAAATAAACAAATTCTAGTTTCATTAATTAACTACTTAAGTGTTGCTTCAACGCAATATTAGTTAAGTCGACGCTTGGAAAGTTAATTATTCGCAACGTATTCATATGGAAAGAATAAGGAATGAAAAAGGTGATGAAGAATTAGCATGCCCATACAGTAAACTCCTAATAACAGTTTCTTTAATACGGCTTCTTATATCGAATCCACAGCAAGCTGAGAAAACTAAAAACAAAACACACAAATTTTTTGTATTAAACGTTAATATCTTTTTAGTTACTTACTCTTTGAACATTCACATTATATAACTCAATATGTACATGTTGTTTGCTTATATATGCAATATGTTACCTAACAGTTGTGTACGATTATCCGTGTTTTTCGACTATCCTACACGGAGAGAAATATATAGTCCGTAGAACAATAAATATGGTAAAATATGTGACAACAACACCATTTTTGTTAGAGCAGCTACATATTTTAGAATGTAGTCTGGATCAAATAGACGTTGTAATTCTTACTATAAATTGTTATTCTTTTTAAAAAGCAAGGGATTGTTGTTCTAAATTTTTCCCCGTGTAGTCAACAATAGGCAGGGAGAATTGAGAGTATGCTAAATATTTGTAGTATAAGGAGGAGAAGATTATGATCATGTAAATAACTGCAAGTTCCGTTTCCCTAATGGGAAAGCATTATTTCCGGAATGAAACCGCACACCTAAAATAATGTTTTCTATTTTTAACCACTGCACCCGTAAATCACTATTTACTCCTTCAGTTACGTAAATATTGACAGAACATCTGCTGGACGTGAACTTTAATACCTCCCGTGTAATATATTAGCATGTATCTAAACTTACTTAACATGGGCAAACAAACAAGGCGAAGATATACGACATAATTTGTTGACGAACCGCAATTCGACTGGGAAATTCAGCTTACAACGCTCTGCAATACCTCAGAGGTGTATTAGTAGGTTATACCTTGTATTGCTCTGATTTATGCGCAATTCGGTTGGATTTGAAATTTACATTTTCCAGAGACGTGTGTATGCATTAGCTTCTGGTTAACATGTGTGGTTTTAAGTCGATTACCGTTCAGGAATTTCTGTTCCAAAATATTGGCAAGTGTTGAAATGTATTCATCTAAATGGTTAATAATTCCTACTAGTTGGTTCTTGATGGAGTTTCGTCGATATTAGAATAAAATTTTTATTCTTACGGAGTATACAGAATTATTCAAAGGTACCGGAACACCTAATGTACTTATTTTGTATAAAAATTGGAAAAAAAATCCAAACATTTTTCTTTTGGTTTTAATCAAACTACATATTATCGAAGCATATTTTTAATGTACCTACTATTTGTAAACTGCTGCTTTCAAAATGGGGATAATTCTTTGTAGATATTTTTTCCATTGGTATTACGACAGCGCAAACCTGACATTCTTAAAGTTTTCTACAACTATTGACACGATTTGTACGTTTTAATGTATGTAGATACATACATGCATTCAACGTCGTAGTAAATTTACGCTCATTTGTGACAAAATGTTCATAAATTACTTTTGACTGAAAAAGTGTTTTATACGTTTTTGGTGATAAATATTTTGTTTATATTTGTTGTTTATATTACATATCGAATCTCTAATGAAGTCAATTTTTAATGTGCACCACAATGTACACTAGATCTGTGAGGGTTAAGCACGAAAACAAAATATCAAAACTTTTTTGCGGCATATTGTGATAATTCTTAAATTAAAGTATAACATACATATGTTGTGTCATTGGATATGTCTTTCCATTGCATGTCCAAAACCGTAGAAGTTTACAGGACATTCTATCAAAGCTAAGAAAGTTGGCATAACTTCCGCTGAGACTGGAAATGCCGTTGGACTGCTGCTAATAGCAAAAGCTAGCTAACAAAAAACAGAAGTCGACCTGTTTTTCCTAGAAACGTTAGTTTCCGTCGTTCAAAAAATTACGATGGGGCTGGGCGTACATACTTTATATAAACTTCGAAAAATATTTTTGATATAAAAAATATGTATAAGGTAAACAAAAATACGAATTATAACAAGCTATAACTTTGTATTGGTACTATTCAAGTTGTTCTGTATGTGTTCTACTGAAGAGATTTAGAGGTACAGAAAGTGATTGGTAGAAATGTTAACAAGCAATTTTTGAAGTGATAAAGCACGGAAGAATCTGAGAAAGTGTTAGAGATAACAAGAAGTTTTATTTGAACCTTTCGTATCGTGTTTAACATTTTGCTGTAGTAAAAGAATTTTATCAAAGTTGCAAACATAAGCAAAAATCGACAAAGTTTAGGGAGCTATCGTTTTTCCAAGAGAACGCAGTAGGCTTTGAAAATAAACAAAGTATTTATTTGTATTCTGTCAGAATTCTTAGCTACTTTGACAAGTTTAAACCGGTGTATATTATGTTGTATATTATGCCTCCATGGTGCAATGTAAATATAAATTAGCCTGTACATCGTAGAAAACGTAAAGTATAAATTATGTAAGAGTGACTAAAACGAATTACGGCAACAACGTTTCTATAGTGAATGATTTAAGTTTATAACAGCAATCAACCAAATGTAGGCGATTCGCAATTTTTCTTAATTAATCAAACCGTGTTTCTCATTACTACTTGAGCAGCAGTCATTACCATTATCGTAACTGCAGTTTATAACATGCTATAGGCTTACAATCGTATATTTCCAATCGGTCATATTAATCTATCGGTGCAATTTATATTCTCCGCGCCAATGTTTATTTAAATTACATTAGAGAACCAATATAACTTTGTCCAATTATGATTTAATTTATAGCAATTCTATGCTTTGACAAGCGCATCAACACTTGTATTGAATTGTATTAGGTCCACATGTATGCATGTAGAAAACGATTAAGTGGATGTGACAGCAAATTACTAATAATATATAGTCAATGTCGTAGAAAGTAGGAGTAACGAGTTGTCAGAATATGTAAAAGACGAAGTCTGTTTAAAGTGATGAAAGCACACGAAGTGTAAATTTGTGTTTGTGTTTGCTATTATTACGTAAAAAGCTGAGCAATGATTTTCTAAATAGCATTTTTTACACCGTTTAGGTGTTAATTAGAAGTAGGAAAGCTAGTCAATGTTGATATAAAAAAGTGTTACGCAAAGTACTTTACTCTACGTAGAGCACTTTGATCTATACAGATAAGTATGCAAAATAAATTATTTATGATATATGGAATAGTACCAAAAAATGTAGTTAAATAATTTTGGAGCAACAAATAATTTGAAGGAAACACAAACCCTCTAATTCTTTCTATACACTGAAAAAAGGGATTATATAGAGAGCAGTATTCTGAAGTAAATTTCGTTGATTTTTGAAAATTAATGAATGTTAAATTGTAAATTAACAAAAATAATATAGTGCAGTCCACGAAACACTTTCTTGAAATATAAGTACTTATACATCATTTCATTCATTCATTCATTCTTGTTACATACATACATAAGAATTGCTGTTGTACACATAATATAATTCTTTTTCCTTCCCCAAGTTTCCGTATAAGGTCCGCTACTCTTCCTTATCTTCATTAATCATCATAATCATCAAGTGTATTCATCTTATTGTTTGTAATGATCTCAAAATACTTCGTAGGATCGAAAGTGTCGAAAATTGTGAAATATTGTGAAAGGACTTAAACGCTCTCGAGAGATAGAATTTAGATAATATATTTTTCAATACGGGCCAATGTAAATACATGATCTTTACTTAAAAACAGTAGAGAATAACGTTTATATTTATTTATAATTTATAATTATTCTCGTAAATTTTGACGCAAAACTGAATTTTAATTCACATGTTTGTCATACCGTCCGACCACAAACGGCCTGAACGCTGTAGTTGAATGCTGCACTGCAAGATTGCCATACGTAGCATTTTTAAATCTAAACGCGAGGGAGTCATTTAGTCGTAGAAAAAGAGGAATTATTCCAATTAATGGTTAATTGAAGTCTAGTTTTTATTAATTTCTAAAAGGCATTAATAATTCTTGTATCTGTGAAGTTATTTAGGAAGCGTGTTTTTAAAGTACGCATCGTTTTGAAATTCTGCTACCGTGAGCGCTGCGGCGGCTTTCTATGAGCGCTCTTGCGCGCTGTGTACTTACATCTGTTGACAAGCCACAGACGCCATTACAGAAAAATTCGACCGTGTTTACGTTTGTTTGTCACTATTTAAAATGTCTCCGCCGATCGAGAATCCCGCCGACTGTGAAATATACGCTGTGATTCGTTTTCTTAATGTTAAACGCATTAAATCAGCCGACATTCATTGTCAGATGATCGGCGAAGCATGTTGAGTAAGGGGATCTTTTTGCTTCACGACAATGCCCGTGCACACGCAGCTTCTCGAACTCAAAATCTCATCGCATCTTTTCATTGGGAACAACTTGATCACCTTCCATACAGTCCCGATCTTGCGCCCAGTTGTTCCTGCATTTGAAGAAGCATCTGGGTGGTCAGCGCCACGACGACGATGATGAAGACAAAACGGCTGTTGTGCAATGGTTGTTAAATCAGGCGGCAGACTCCTATGACAATGGGATTGTAAAGCTGATTGTACGATACGACAAATGCCTCAATATTGGTGGAAATTATGTAGAAAAGTAGAATAAGGTACAGGCTTTTATGTAAAAATAAAATTATTAAGAAAAGTTTACTTTTTGTTTTATTTCAAAACGGCACTTACTTTCAAAACACGTCTCGTATTTTGAATGCATATAATCACTTGTTCATTTTACTTGGGAATTATAGTTTATTAATGCTAACGCTGTTTTTTGTTGTTGTTTTTTTTTTATTTTGATGCGATGGATTAAATACAAAGCAAATGCTCAAATATTACGTACGTAGCCGATCGAGCCATCTATTTCTATATGGTTGTGTTTTTACTCCTTACTCTTTAAGAATGCTTGGATTTCTTACCAGAATGACAAAATATCGGGGAAATAACGCGTTTGCAAGTTTTTGTAGCACATTTATGAGATCTAAGCTTGCATATTGGTTTAAACTGTGGGTCCCAAGTTCTGCTAAATATAATGATATTATAGAGAATGTTCAAGGAGAGCTGTAGTCTTTGCACTATGACATTTATTCATTTCTTTGCTTTACAGTAATCCATATGACTTATTAGTAAAGTTCGCAAAGCCAGTGCCATATCAAGGGCGAGCAGAGCGGCGTGTCATGTTCCGGTAATACCATTCTCCGTACAAGTAAGAACATTTACTAGGCATATACCTAAGATGGAAGAAACTTAACAATCGCGTAAGAAATATTAGTCTGCACATATCAATTCGGTAGTAGTAAATATGAGTGAAGAAATAATATGTCAAAATTATTCCTTGGTGACCAATGTTTGAAAGTTTATTTCAAAATATTCAGACTTCAAATACGATGGATCCCATGTAAGGTGTTTGCTCTGCAATAGGGATTTACTGATTTGGAAACAGTATGGAAAAAGAGCGGTCGGAAACCCTATGCCAAATTTGTAATGAATTTCATATACCGGTGAAACTATTAAGAACGTGATATTAGCCACTTTACAAAAGTTCGAAATTTCGGCAACCCAAGTGTTAATGTTTGTGACTGACAGCGGATCGGCTATGCTTCGTGCTGACCGCTTGCTTAAACCTGCTTTCCTTAACTTGTTGCACGTAACGTGTATACTGCATGCGTTACATATCGTAGCCGAAACTATTTGCCACTGCTATCCAGATGTAAATGAACTGATATCATAGAATAAAGCAATATTTGCCAAATCTTTCAAATGGATTTGGTAATTTCATGAACAGTATTCCAATACCCTAGAATTTATATACTGTTTAACACTTACCCAATTAAAATGAAAAATTCGTCCCAACAAAGAAAAACAATAGCTTCAGTCACAAGCGGCAGTAGAGTACTGAATCGCTTACATATATGTTAAGGCTACACAACAGTATATTAGCTGTCTTCGATGTCCTTAAATGAAATATGACTGCTGTAGCACTCCCTGGTGACATCTTTAGTCATGTCGCAAATTTCTTTTCGTTATGAACTAATAATAACATGTTCTCTAATTTAGAATGATTGGAGTTTTGGGAATTTACGTTCTTGGGCTGAGTATTCGGCATCAAAATCTTCTTAATATCACCTATTTCTTCTATTCAACAAAGTGTAAATACACATTGTGCTATTGACATATATAATTTAATTCACTTAAAGAACTGTTATGTAATAACTCTAAAGGAAGTCGTTAGATATTTAAATAGACATTTTCCTGCAATGTAATTATGAGTTTCTTTTTCTAGGTGATGAATAAACCCAGTAGATGTGCTAATTGTACACGGAGAAACATATTTAGTTATAATAGCAACATAATATAGTAAAATATGTGAGAACAACACTTCATGTTAAATCCAAATATAATTTCAGTTAGAGCAACTACATATTTTATGGAATTAAATAAACGTGTTGTAATTCTTAGCATAATTTTTTTTAAGATACAAGGGAGTACTGTTCCACATTTTCTTTGTGCACATATTTTGAATTTGGGGCTAAATTACTGTTAATATACCGATTGGGAAAATGAGAAATTAGCTATATCGGTATCCCCTCCTCGCTCTCTCGCCGTACATGCGAGAGAGCGTGGAGGGGACTGCGTGAAATCCGAGCAATTCGATGCGGGACGTGCTAGTACACTTTGAACAATGTCAGGATGTGGACCTACTGTGCGAAAAGCGCACGTAATAATTTGAAGTCAAGGTTGCCTGGAAATGACATATTTATTTTGTTGTTGCTACGAAGTTTAGATGAAATTAATAAAAAATTTTAACGACGAAAATAAAAACAGATTCTGATGAAATAAAAGAAAGGAAAAATAAATACTCCAGAAATTCTCTCTAAGATCGTCCGCACATACATATTGCAGTCTACCTCGTAGCTAACCACATCGGTAACTTTAAGCCATCGACTGCCGCTAACTCCTCCGCTTGAGAGCGAGGAGGAGCTAATTTCGCATTCTCCCAATCGGTATATACTGTTTCTCCATTGCTACTGTTAGTAATAGAGAAAACTATACCCAATTAGGCATAAAACAATAAGATAGGACTGTAACGATCACCATACGACTGTTGTGTAATGATAGTAAATGTAAATAATTCATATATTACGCTTAAATAGTAAGTGTGTACAATAATTTATCTACCGTTACTCCAACGGGTTATGAGCGGAGATAATAAGTGAACATAAAAGACAAATTTTAAAGAAAAAGACAAAAGTGCTGGTAATAACAGTGTCATTACCAACAATCAGAAAGTATAATTTCAAGCTGGGGATTTTTGGGGCGTCATAAAAGCGAAACCGGATGTTGAAATCGACGCAATAAAGAACAAAAAACCGTTATTGAAAATTATGCTAAAACAGGTGGACCGAATAAATTACAAAGATATCAATTATGCTAAAACAGAAAATCACGCCTACGAAAATCTAATTGTTTCGAAGAATTGAAACTTGGGAAGTAAGCTAGCTGAGGCAATTAGGAGCTATATAAATTATAAAATATTTGATGAGACATTATTATAGCTACTAGGCATAAATGAAGAAATATTGTTTTGGAAATATATCCTTCATTGCATTATTCCACGTTTTCTTGGGAGTTCCTTTTGATCTTTTCGTGATCAGTGACGCCGCCTAGATAGTTCCCACGGGTCTTTCTTCTTCCACTTTTATTGGGGTGTTTTCATCGAGTTTTATATTTATTTTTACCTTTCCCTTCCTCAGTGCCAACACTTTTGTTTTGCTTGCACTGTCTTCACATTTCTTTTACTCACTTCCTCCTCCCACATTTTAAAATTTTCCCTCACTTCTCTCACATATCGCCAGAGCATCAGCAAAAGCGCACTCCGCTTGTTTAACTTCCTGTAATTTATACTGGTTTTATGTACTTTTGCTTTAAGTTCTTTTAGGACATCGTTTATTATTATTATAAACACAATTCGATTCAGCTGCCTATTCTCACGTAATTTCTGTTGTTTTGATACGGACTTTCAAATCCTCTCCGCAATTTACACCACCACTTCTTCTTTTCAGACCTTTCCACACTATCTTCGTTGATACTCTATCAACAAAGTGCAAGAAGAAAATGTCTTTTGTGACATGACAGCATATCAGATTTTGATACTTGAGGAACTTTTCTCTTTCCAATTTCTGAACATTTCACTTCCACATTTTCTTTTAGCTTCTTCGCTTCAGAAAGCTACAGTGAGGAGAAATATATGCGTAAAAATTTCTTTTACACAAAATTGTATGCAAAGGTATATAGTAATTATTTTCCAATCTTCTGGTTTCTAATTCTGTCTTTCTTTGTAATGCCTTCGCTTTTTCTCAATACTTCATAAGCAACCTAACTCTTGCCGTCCTCTTTATTTAATAAGGCAATTATTTCTTTTTATTTAATGAAGTTTTATTTTCTTTTTTTTTACATTTAGTTGCCTCTTTGGTTGCATAATGCTAATTAATTTTGATTCATACAGCGGGATTACTTACACTATATAATAATAAAATTGCTTTGTAATATGCTTGAAACATTAATCAGTAGATAATCCAGAATTAATTAATCCAAACACACTTTTGTCATGTGTTATCAATCAATTTATAATAGTGCATATTCGGAATCATATTTTGTATTGCCATTAGTTATTGGCCTCTGCCAGAAATAAGGGAACTAGTTTCACAGATGTATTGTACTGATATCAAATGTGATCTATTTGTATCATAATTAGTTTATTAACAAAATTAATTAGAAATCATGATATTAAAAGCGAATACCTGCTCCCTACTTTGTGGAGTTTTAATTAAGAATGCTAGTACAGGAAAACTATTTTCCCCATTTGCTTTCAAACATTTATTGTAATTTATTACGAATCAGCGCGGGTGTCTAAAATATGTCGATAGTTAAAAGTTTGAAAAGCGACATGCATGTTACAGAAACATTACAAACTATTGAACGAAACTATTGTGTTGTGTTAGATTTATAGAAATAGGTATCCAACTTCTAATAGTGATTTATTAACGCTGTCGCATCATTTCTTTAATGGTCGTTCTGTAATTTTGTAACTCATAGCCTGGATATAATCCATTTGTTGTGTGAGATATAGAGATTTTAAAGGAGGTGATAAAAATGAAAAGTTTCCTTCCTTTAATAGTTCTTTTTTCGGTAAAAATACTAAGATAATATTCTTGTACCAGAAATAGTATTAACTTTTTTATTTAAAATGGATTACAATGTACTTATTAAAGATGAAGGTTAAATTTATACTTCAGCAAGATGATTAAGTAAACCTAATTGTTATTTAACATATTTCAGTTTTATATTTGAAATTATCTTTTAGATAGAAATTGATTCGCCTACATATGCTGAAGATCTATTGATAAGTTCTGTATCCCAGTAAGTTCGTTGCTCCTTCATTAATGATAACTACTTGATCTCTCACTCCCTAAAAGAAAGTGGCATCATTTCTGTTGTTCAGGTTGGACTTCATCTAATTATGTAGAAGACCTCGAATACCTACTACTTTAAGTCTTCCAATCAGTATATTATGACTGAAATTATTAAAAATCTTAATATGTCGAATGGTTATAAATTGAAATGCAAATTTCTGAAAAACTACGATTCTACACATGAAAAAATACCTAGTAATAAAACCAAAAATAATGCTAACATAGCTCATGGTATTGCTGGAATTATTTCTGGCAAACATAATGTGGGCAGAGAAAGGAAAGTACTAGCACACGGATATGTTTCTGCCTACCTGGCGTCATCAGCGTAGCTACGGGCACTCTCCTTCTGCTGTCTGCATTATGTCTACCTCTCAGTTTATGCCCCCAATGTCCACAACAGCAATGGAAATATCTCCCGACGCCCTCTAGCGGCAAGAAACACAGTCATGCCCTCCTAGACCGTGGCGACACACACCGGAGTACAGATGCCTGCCACCTATCGAGCAGCTCATGGGCCGCTGAACACAAGGTGCCGTTGCGCCTAAGCGCTAGGCAACTGTAAGTGCAAATTATCCCTAAGGCTCACCATGATGTATAAAAATACACATAAAAAATGCCTGGCAACAATAATAGTAATAATAATATAGCTCACGGCTTAGGCACAAAAGCACCTTGTGTTCAGCATCCCATGAGCTGCTCGATAAGTGGCAGGCATCTGTACTCCGGTATGTGTCACCGCCGTCTAGGACGGCATGACTGCGTTTCTTGGCGCTAGAGGGCGCCGGGAGAAATTTTCAGTGCTGTTGCGGGCATTGGGGGCATGAACCGAGAGGTAGACATAATGCAGGCAGCAGAAGGAGGATGCTCGTAGCCGCGCTGATGACGACGGGTAGGCAGAAACATGTCCGTGTGCTAGTACTTCCTTTCTCTGCTCGTATCATGTTTGCCGAGAATGATTCCACCAATATCATTGAGCTATATTGGCATACGATTCTCTTTCCTTATGAAATACACAAGAGTTGGTTTTTTTGGAGTTGTGGTCAGAGCATAGTCGAAATCGACCCCAAGGATGCCATATTTACTCAATATGAGACACCGTATTGGGATCATATGTGCCACACTGTGCGAGGAACACGAGCGACCCATACGTCAGTTTCCACCACACATTAATTCATTCCAGTCCTACTTGCCCTCAATACTTGAATCCAATAAAGCATACCTGGAATGTGACTCAATGTTTTCATTTTTGCTGTCGTTATAAGGCTCTGTCTTCGAGTAAAGCAGGAATTTTTGTTGGACGCCATGTGTCTTAAGCTTGCGATGATACTGGTTGTTCACTCTTGCTTATATTGTGTTCCATACCAGGTACTCGAGATCCTCTAAATTATGAATGCTTTCGTTGATTATTAAATATAAAATTTCTTTGGTTTCAGACTACGTGTCACGATAACATCTAATTAATTGCAGCAACACGTCATGTTGTTAAGGTTCAAGCTTGAATAACCAACAAAAGTAACTAACACAATTAGGCTAGATTGCAGTTTCCTTTCTCGAGCAACCCTTGCGACTTGCGATGCAGGAGAAAACGTATAACTCGCACTAGTTAGTTACTTAATTAATAAACTGTTACTTACCGTTATTAAAAAAATGATCACTATTATGCTTACGTTTGTAAAATATTTTTTTACAACAAAGTTCATTACATCAATTATTACTTATCGGGTTCACGTCAAGAATATTTAACATATAGGTACCAATGTGTCAGAATGAAATCTATGATCAAGATTTGTTTCCGTGTTAGTTATGGACACAAAAGGATACTACGAATTTTGAGATGTTGCAGTAGATGAATAGTAGTGTTATATTTATAAGATTTTGAAAAACGAATTTCGCGCTGATTGCTTCCATATCAAAACAAAAGACTAATGAAATTAATCTGAACCCAAGAATATTTAGTTAAAATGGCGCCTAGTGAATAACACTTATCTGTTCATTTACTTTCCGAATTTACATACACATGTGTATTGGAACTGTTTGATTAACTAAAGGGGCGCTTTAATATTGTAGGAACAACTAGAAGCATGTTCCAGCAATCTCCACATATGCATAAAAAAGAAGAAGTAAGTATGTTTGGAAAATCTATTCAACTTTGCGCGTGTATAATTACTAAGCCGGGCACTGAGATATTCGCACCAGGTTAGAAGTGAGGTTGCCGCGCCTACGACGCGACGTATGTATGTAGATGAATCTGCACAGGCTACCTCAGCGAATGAAATTATTGATTTATTGCAACAGTTTCTCATCAGCCCTTCGCAGCGTTAGTCGTAATTATAGAGATAAGTATATGCATGTATGTTTAACGTACACAAGGAAAATAAACGACGGTTAGTTGGCTGATAAAGTCACTAAATTTAAAGAGTTTGCAAGATACCTTTAATGTGCTGGAACAAACGCGATTGTAAAAGACATAAATAGTGTAGAGCACAAAGATGAGAAAAATGGTGTGCCACCTCAAACCCAATTTAAGTTGGATTTACTTTTGATGTTTATTGTTTGTGGTCTACCGCTTCGCTTACTCGATAAAGAACCGTTTCGACAGTTTTAATCTACATACATACAATCCCGAGTGCAAGTTACCATCACGGAAAGCGTTACGGAAAGAGCTACCAAGTATACGTAAAGATATCGAAAATAGGATCAAAGCAGAATTAAAAGATCTTATTAGATACAATAGATTAAAAAAGCGTACTGGCGAAGCAATTATGGGCGTAGTGCTCGATACGCTATAGCAATTTCAAGTGTCAACTAGTCAACTGTTGATGTTTATGAGCGGTGGAGCAGCGACAATGTGTAGTGTAGGCAGTTCTCTTAAAGAAAAATGTGAGACTTTTACATATTACGTGTAAAGTACATGCTTTCCATCTTGTGGCACAAACTATTCCAGAGTGTTACCCGGAGGTAGTTGCATTAAGAGCAAAAAAAATGTTTCCCAAATCTCCCAAACGGATTTTAACATTTCACGGGCTTTGTACCGGTATTCGCGAACCATCACAGCCGATTCTTACGCGTTGGGGAACATGGTTCCAAGCGGCCTTTTATTATTCTGAACATTTCCAAGAAGTAAAATTTGTGACTTTACAATTTGACCTCGACGAAGCTACGGCTATTAAGGAGAGCCAGAAAGGATTTCTAAATACTTCTGCTGAAATAGATTTAAAAAGTACTAGCAACAATTATAAACAACTACTAGACGCAATATAAAAATTGCAAAATACTTGGTTGTCGTTAGTAGAATCAGTGCAAATCGTGGACGAAGTCAATACATTGCTACACCGTATAAACGACGTAAAAAACGGCCGCGTTATAGAAAAGTTCGACAGTGTTCTAAAAAAAAAATCCAATTACATGAGATTAAGATAAATGTGTGGTGGTGCATCTGCAGATTCATTAATTAACCTTAAGGATTATTTTAATTATGCCTGTGTTACTTCCGTAGATGTTGAACGATCTTTCACGAAATATAAGAACATTTTTTCATCATAACGAACAACCTTCACCGAGACAAATATGGAAACATACCTGATATTAAGAAGTTACGTTTATTTATTATACAATGTTATTATTTATTGTTACGGTATTAAGTACAACAGAGTTTTGAAGAAACTACTTTGTTTGCTTTTTACGGTTATTACATTACATATACAACAAATGCCGTTTTCAAACAAAAAAAAACTAATAATGGCAATAAAAACAGTTCAACGCGTGCATATATTCGCTTTATTTGCCAAACATTTTTATTGCGTCAGCTTTTATTTCTTACACTGGGGTGTTGATTTCAAAATATCACTTCTATCACACATACACTATTTATAATGTGTGGTCCATGCGACTGATCCGATTCTGTTGCAAAGACCGATTGTGTCCGGCTTAATAATCACCGAATACGACTGAAAACGATTCGTATCAACCTCATACTCTAATTGAAAGATTTTAGAAAGTTCCGTAGTAGAGCGAACCACTAAAATACATGGACACTGCTGCAAAATTTGCTCGCTGGTAAAGTATAAGGCGTAGTGCAGACGACAGATAGTCGGTGTGTCGGTCACTCTACGGTTTAGAATGCGTGTGAACACGCGACCGACAAAATAGATCAAACCTGTTCTATTTCTTTCGGCAACCCGACTGTTGGTCAGGAAAGTAGTCTATCGTCTGCGCTACACCTAGGAGTCGTGTGACAGGAATGAATCACAATCAGTAATGATCCAACCACTGTCATGAGAGCATTGCACTACAGTGTAGTCATGCGTTATACCCCTAGTTTATTTCTTTAGTTGATCAGCCTTGCCTCTCCCAATCTTTTACTACTTTGTTATCTTTGATTTGCTCTGTTCGTATTTTGTAGTTATACTGTGGAATAGTTTTCTTTACAATGATGTTCTTATAAACTAGGAAGTCGTTAAATGGTAATACGTTAGAGTAAAGAGCAAATTACTGCTTATTTGAACCTCTATTATAATAATAGGTTCAAACAAATACGATTCATTTTCATATAAAGTTCCATTAATTAGATTTAGAAAACATGTCTTTGTTTTGAAATTAAATTTACGTTTAAAAATGTACATATATATTTGTTATACATTTATTATTATTTGAACATTTAATATATTGGATATTTGGACGACAGTAGTACATTGAAGTGTTTATTTCGAAATAATCAATGATTAAAGTCCATCAATAGTATAAAAATCAAATAAGATGAATTACGTATTTCCTAAAATGTGACGTGATATCGAGCTTAACTCAAACTCGTATGGTAGGTGATGGTCAAGCTCACTTAGTTTGCGCGGGAAGAAGCGCTCATTGCGGTCAAGGGATGGCGCCAGTGTCTCAAAAGTAAATTTCTGTGCTAAATATTAGCGGAAATATGTAATAGAAGGTCCTCCAATTATCGGCGCAGTAGACGTTACATGTGTGTTTACACAGGTTACTGTGTTCAATTTTAAACATTTTTCGTTTGCTTTCTTTTTAAAATGTATTTAGTATGTTAGTTTTTATTTTTTATGGTTTTAATCTTATGTGAAGGGTATATAATTTTGTGTAAATTCTCGGGCATATACATAGTTTTAATAATAGTTTTCTATTGTTGTGTGCCATTTAATGTAAGTATGGCACTTACATTAAATATTTGTTAAATCCGAAATAAAGTCGCAGTTTATATCGCAAAATATTAATGTTGAAATTGCATTTCTTTTATGGTGTATTTTTTAACACTAAGTTGTGTTAACTATTACCACAATGATTTCGCAACAAAAGAAAAGTTAAATCTAACGCACACAGCGGTTGTCACAATAATTAACGCGCAGTTGTGTTAGGACAAACGCAATTGCGTTAAATTCAACAAGAATTTTTTCTCAGTGATATGACATACGATTGACTGGAACGTTCCCAGTAGCAAAAACGGGAGCAAATGTTTTAACAAAAGCCTCGACCAACTTTATTGTGAGAAACGTTAACAATACTTTTCTTCATCCTTTTTCTATTCGAAGTATGTATGCTCTAAGTTTTCTTAACTTTATTCTTTATAATTAACCAGACATCTTTCAATTGTTTACTTTATACGTTAATGCATTCATATACACTGTACAACATTCAATTGTCCTGTAATTGGAGAATTCTGGTAATAAAGTTTATAATTGTTGTTAGAAAAGGGTTTTGTGGTTGAGAAACCTGATTGCTGTGTTATGAAAACTGTTATGATTTTAACATAGAAAACAGTTGATAAGTATTATTATTGCTATTAAACTTGAAACATACAAAATAAAATTGTTTTATAGCAGCAGCAATTACTCTAACTTGTATTATTATACTTATATGGTGGAGTACGTTATCCACTAAATACACACAATATTATATTTTGTAAAGTTGGTGGTTTCGCTTTGACATGCATATACGAAGTATGTGTAATAACTTCATTCCGTTCAACACGTAATTTTCAAACTTTAGGGCAAGAATCTGGTAACTAGAATATAAGACGGAAAATAGGTGAACCTAGTCCCGTATTAGCCTTAAGGTAAATGAAACTTCTTGCGAATTGGATGATGGTGCTCCGCTGATATTCCCTTCTTACCGTTGCGAACTTATCAAATAAAAAGTACCGCATATTACATTAAAAAGGTTCACTAATGAGGTTATTTCGGAAGCATGTAAGTACAGAATGGAAAAAAGCCGAAGATCGTTAAAGGGAATTAAGTGAAATATTCTTGGTCTGTGTACATAACTACATATGTTTGTATGAAGAAAAACCATACGTATTTCTTTAGCCGAGATCAGAGTTTCTAGATTCTTAGTACATATTTTTTTATTATTTTTGTTAGAAAGACATATTTAGTTACTTTTTTATTGTATTTAAGTTTGTTTCATTGCTATATGTATATCCTTTATTTGCATAAATTCGATTTTGTTTTATTTATTTACTAGTGGGAATTGTGAATTTTAGACGAGGAGGTAAGTATTTTCCTTTTTTTTTTATTATCACGTAGATTTATTGTGAACCCGAGAGTATCAACTTCATATTCCTTCGGCAGTTTAATGATTAAAATGTTAGCAAAAGTGAAGTGTTACAGATGATTTAAAAATTAATGCAAATCATCATTGCAGTTTGACGCGCCCCTCTACTTAATATTCACAATTGAACTACTTTTAACGAGAACTTGCTTCTAAATGCGTATATCTTCTACAACCCACGCTAACATCCACGACTGCCTCACGCCTTCACCTACCTTTTATCGATAGAATCTGTTCATTTTCGGCCAATAATAACTTTGGAAAATGGAAGCATCCCTGCAGAACCAATAGTTTACATTGGAATGAAACCAACTTTTTTGAATACATAGCGGATCAAAAGTCTACTTCCACACAAGATTTCAGAAGTTCGTCCAAATTTAGAAGGCAGACTATGATTATTTTTTGAGTTCGATAATAGCAAAATTTTACTAATGACTTTTTTCATTAAAAATGTCCACTGATTTCAAAAGATCCTAAAATGAGTTTAACCAAAACTTCATTAAAATATGTTTATTCATAAAAAAGGTTATGAGAGAATCTTTTTTCAAAGTTTACCGTGCATTATTTCATAAATCCGTTTCTTACAACATTTATTGACCAAGGTAAACTAAAAATTTATATAAAAAAAAAACAAAGTTCCGCGACATTAACTGATTTTAACACGACCGTCTCTTACTCTACACCGAGCGAAATGTATAGTATACCACAATTGTAGTGTCTCCTACCAAAATCGACGGTTACTATGGAGCCAACTACCGAAGTAAGTCGAAAATACCTTATTATCGTAGTTTTTTGAAGTGGCTGTCTATATTCGATATTTATAGTAAAAATAGTACTCCGAAAATGTAAGCAGCTCTCTAAAATTATAGTATTACCACATTGTAGGTAAATTACCATACACTTGTAGTATCATTGTCGTTAAAAAGTACTACTACAAAATGTGTACTCATTTCCACACGCATTATTAATTGCACTTTTCTTGTTCAAAGCAGTACGACATGCTGCAGTAAATCATTCTCATGCTTGTAACAGAATAATGTTCAAACAAAAGAGAACTCAATGTAGAAGTACATATTAAAAATGTGCTTTGCAACAATAATCAGGATAATGCTAATAATAAATAGCTTATGCTGGGACGTAACTGGGTTACAATTTTTGGGGGGGCTGAAGACCTGACCCACCCAAATTGGCTTAAATTAAATTATAAATTTAAAAAAACGCAATAAAGCGCCTGATCTCTATAGAAATTTATTTACTATATCGAAATATACGTTTTTAGATGTATAGGAAACACTAACTTTTATTTAAGGTCAACAAGAGAAACCTGGTGGTTTTATTAAAAGTATCTACGATTTCGTCAAGATCGACCCTTATATCTCTCTCAATATAGATTAAAGACAGACTGAAGAACCTTTCTTGTCCCATTTTCAATCGAAGCCAATTTGGAATTCTTCGCAAAGCCGAGAAAGATCTTTCACACGTTGCCGACGAAACAGGTAAAAAAAGGGCAGCTTGGTATAACTTGAAAACATTCGGAAATGTATTGATTCAGTCAACAATTATTTGATGTTCGTATGAGAGATGATTTCATTCTCTTGCTGAACAATATTTTTCAGTACGATCATTTCTGCTTTTAGACTATTCTTATTTATGCTTAATCCCTCCGAATAATGATCTATGAAAACTTGGGCACTAACAAAGTCTAATGCCATAAACTTGTCCACAGATCCGACTATTCTGAGAGATTGCTGATAGAACCGCGTTTGGAGAAACCCGGTAATTGAATCAATAATCCTATATAAGAAGTTGACCCTCCAGTATTCTTTCTCCTCAGAACCAACTGAAGAAGTTACTACAAATGAAGAAAGGCTTTCTGGCCATTTCTTCTTCCTTTTTGAAGTTCTGAGCGGTGGTTCTAACGAAATGTCATTTTCCTCTGCAAAACGTGCAATTTCTTCGAAGACTTTATCAAAACTATCGTCTTTGCGCTTATTCCCCAATACTCTAAAAACACTTTTTATAACGTTTGCTGCTTTTCCAAGTGTAGCTTCTTTTTCTTGAAGTTTGTTGGAAATGATTTGTAAAATATTGAGTATATCATTCAATATAAATAGATTAATGACAAAAGAAGGCCGTCTGATATTGGATAAAAGTCCCGAAGCAGTTATTGCATTGCGGTCATTGCACTCTCATGCTTCAGCTATTAAACATTTCACTAGTGCATCATACATAGATTTAATTGAACTTACAGACTTAGAGCGGCATGACCATCTGGTGTCACTTAGCTGATTCAGTTCTCTTGACTGTATACCCAACTCTTTTTGCATTTTTTTCAGACCTTGATGCAAAGAGGGATTTGAATAGTGAACGTACAGAGATTCCAATGTGTTGAAAAACGTTCTCACACTCTGAATATCATCATTACAGGAGTCAACTATAGCTAAACTCAAACGATGTGCCATACAATGGACATATATTGCACATGGATATTTCTCCTTAATTCTTGATTGTAAACCTGATTTATTTCCAGACATCACTGCTGTCCCATCATAAGACTGACTAATCAGTGGCAGGTTTTGAATATTTAAGTAATTGAGGAGGTTAATTACTATATCCGCAAGGGAACTTGCATCTCTTGCTGTGGACAGTCTATAAATTTCAGAAAGCGTTCTTTTACTTTCAAGTTATTTTGATATCTTACGCACAATGATAACTACTTTTATTCTTGGAGGGGCTAAGTCCCCCAAGCCCTCCCTCCCCTAGTTACGTCTATGAGCTCATGGTATTAATGGAATCACTACCGGTAAAAACAATGTCAAAAGAGAATAGCACTAACCCATTTTGTTTCTATCCGCATTGCTCTTACATCTATCAGCTCCTGCCACTAGTCTTCAAATACAGCAGCTGAAATATTTCCTGGCGCCACCTAGTTCCAGTAGTTATAGTCATGCCGTCCTATACAGTAGAAACCGGAAGACAGATGCCACTTACCTATACAATAACGTACAACGTTTCAGCTTCAAAAACATTTTCAAAAGATACCGGTTAATGTTATATTTTTTTCTTTTTATTACTATTTACCACGTGTATTAGTTTAACTATAATTTTTTAAAATGTATATTAAATAATAATAAAAAAAGGGATGAATAAACTTAAATATTAACTCATTAATTATTAAACTACATAAAGATAATCCCCATTTAATTACATCATTAGTTCATTCACTTGCTCCTAATTTTAATTTTCTCTAGAAAGTTTATTTGTTAAATAAATATTTTCTTAGGGTTAGAAAATCCAAGACAGAAAAATGTTTCTTCCAAGTAAATCATTTAGTTTTAAATTAAGAAAATAAAGAAAATGTTAAAGGTAGGAATGAAAAAAATGGTCCAGATCTCACAAAGTTCTATTGAGAAATTAGCCGATTGGTTTCGCGTTCAAAAAACACATTAGGCTAGCTACAGGGATATCAAAACCTACAAACCTACAACCTGAACTCATGAAAAAGTTTTTTTTTATATGTTGCAGTATAAATTATTTCTTTAATAATGTAATGAAATAGGGCTTATTTTTATTTTAGTTTAATAATTAATGAGTTAATATTTAAGTTTATTTATTATATATTTAAAGAGCTACATATAAGTTAAATTAAGACACCTGGTAAACAGTAATAAAGAAAAAAGTAAGTAGTAGAAAATATTTATGAAACATTGTACCTAAAAGGGTATCATTGTATGGGTAAGTATGGCATCTACATATGTGTCCGTCGCCAATCTTTAGGACGGCAAGACTATATCACTCGGCGCTAGGTGACTCTGTGAAATATTTCAGCGAATCCATCACTACCATGAGCTAATACATTGTCTTGATTATTGTTTCTAGGCACTTTTTTCATGTGTGATTCTATATTAAGTTCACTTTTATTTGAACATCATGCTGTTACAAGCATGAGAATAATGTTACTGCATTCTGTTACGGATATGTCGTACTGTTTTAAACAAGGTAAGTGCAATTAACAATATGGATATAAAATACAATTATTTCATTACAAATGTATATACTTCCCTTAAGCGGAGAAAAAGACACTAAGAAATGTTTCTTTTGATTTAAAACAATTATTGTATTGTGGATATTTCAAACAGTAATTGTCTTGAATTGAGGCGGACACTTGATACAAGTAAAAGTTTCTCTGCCTGTAACATTAATGTTTGTTCAACAACAATATGGTAGTGTTTGTAACCATAGTAAATAACTACAAATATTTTGTTTCTTTCACTACAATATCTCACTCATTGCCATATTGTGTGTTCGTAAAATCTACTAAAACTTGAACTATAAAAAAATAGTTTGTTACGTTTATTGTAGTAAGATCTACATAAACGTTTGTTGGGAGAACCATAAATGGGGTGGATATTACCACAACACGTTAACTACAAATATGTTGTATGCCATACCACTACATTTCTCTCAGTGTAGTGAATTGTCCGCCGAAATTTACACCCCAAAATTTTCTTTTCAATCAGTACAAGAGTATGACGTGTTGAATGCTGTTAGATCCATCAAACCTATGGCTATTGGTATAGATAGATTATCTGTTCAATTACGATTATGCTGTCCGGAAATATTATCCTATCTTACCCATTTAATTAACATTTGTTTTGAATCCAGAAAGAGATTAATGGGCATAACCCGCACAAAGTAGCCGTAGACACGTGTTTCGGACTTATTAGTCCTCATCAGTACGGCATAGTTAGGAGCAAGGTGGGAGCTACCTAGGGAAGACAAAAAAATGAACCAGGCCAGGAGACCGACCACCATTTGCGACTTCGGTCAGAAGATACCCATTTCGAAGCACAACAACTAACGTCGCCGCGCGGCAGACATAGCCAACCTGCGCGACATCCAAGCCCAGTTTTAAAGAAGGAACACCTCCCTATATGAGTGGAAACTGGGAACTAGTTATGCCTCTACCTAAGATCAAACAGCCAGCAGCTTATAAAGATCTGAGACCGATTAGCAGCAAGTCCTTGAAAATGTTCACAAACAAATCACTCCCTATTTAACAATTAATAATTTGTTTGCAAGGACTCAATCTAGATTCGTAAGAGTTATAGTTGCTCTTTTATGTATTACCGATGACATTCTTGCTGTTGAAGATAAAGGACTTGCTGCTGTGTTGGTGCTCTTTGAATACAATAGGGCATTTGTTACGGTAGACCATAATTTTCTAGTTAGAATTTTTTCATTTTGTGGTTCACCAATGATGGCGCCAACCTACTACGTAATGTTTTGAATAACCGTCAGCAGAGCGTAGAACTCCCCTCTAATATTGCAGCGTGGAGTACCCGAAGGATCGATTATTGGACCACTACTTTTTTCAGTATATACCCACGATTTAACCACTAAAATTTAGCATTGCAAAGTTCTTACAGCGGTCAATTCTGAATTAGAATCGCTTGGAGAATATTCTGCGGGGCGAAGGCCTAAAGTAAATCCCGGTAAATCGTAGATAGTAATTTTTGACAATGAAATGAAGGAAGCGTTCCACCCTTCTTTGTCTTTCCAAAAGATTAATTTAGATGGGAATTTTTAAATTTTGGATCGAGCATTATCTTATTTAAAATCAAAATTTGAGAGAGAATTTACCCATCATATTTATAAACTCGAGGAGTTTGCCCTGGGTTTTACCGATGGCTGATTTATTTCAAAATGTTATTCTTCTGATTTTGGTATACAGTGAGGTCCTAAAGTATCCTCCCATGCTAACTTTTGAACGACAGAAGCTAGCGTTTTTAGAAAAAATAAGCCGATTTCTATTTTTTGTGAACTAACTTTTGCTGTTATCGGCAGTTCAATTGTATTTCCGGTGTCACCGGAAGTGACATCAATTTTCTTATTTTAAATAGAACAGCCCATATATTGTTACGCTTTTGGAAAGATAATCGAAATGCGAATTCAACGATACCACATATGTTATACTTTAATTTAAGAAATATGAAGATATGGAGCAATAAATGTTTTGGTAATCTGTTTTTGTTATTATGCAAAGTTGGCTAGGAAAGAGCACCAAATTGCTTCTTCTGACGCCAGACTGACCTAAAGAGCTCGTTGCTAAGTAAAGTAATCACAATTGCCAAACTGTCAAATCTCAATTCCAAAAGCATAAATTATTGTTGTTTATTGTACGTTCGAAAACGCTTCTGTCGTTCAAAAGTTAAGTTAAGCATGGGGGGGGGGACACATTTTAGGATCGCACTGTAGATAAACTCAAGCTATGCCGAGATATGTTTTTAGACGTATGCAGAACTAACGGGAAGGAGGTAAGAAGCGTCAACGACATCATAACTTTTTTAAGAAGAGGCGAATCTTTTGTTAAATTTCTCAGAATTTGTAACATTTCTGAAGATAGCTCTAACAGATCCATTGTCATAATGTACAGGTTAACGATCGTTTTCGGCATTGCGACGTCTAGAAACGTATATTCGGTCTATAATAACTTAACAACGAATAATTCATTTTGCCGTTGTTAATACATACAATTTATTAACAAAACAGAAACAAGAGGAAATACATGTTATGTAGTTTAAGTGTTTATATTTGTTCTAGATTATTTATAAATAAAAATAAATTGCAATAAAATATTTTCTTTCGTCCCAAAATTTAAAGCCCTCCTATGGTTTTGCAAGATTTTTTGCGATAGTGCTCCTTTTTCCTTGTCTCCATGAAGATTTTGAAAACTCCGCGCCTATGGTTCTCGGTAGCATTTGTTCAGGAATAGAAGTTTTAAATATAGGTAATATCAAATTAATAGCCTCGCTGATGAAGCGATAAGCACATGTATTATATTCGACTACAATAGGGACCATATTCAGCTTGATGCACGTTACATTAATCGTCCCACTATATTCGACAAACAACTCATAAAGGCGATAGATTCAGACCAGGGGTAGAGTTAGCCTCAATAAACTGCATTTTAGATTTGTAGAATTAGTTCTATTCCTCTGTATAACATTTCAAATACATTCTGTACTTCAATAGGATTATCTATAGTTGCTAAAGAAGTATAAATCCGTAGCTGATCGAACCCTCTAAAAGTATAATACGAACGACTCTATACGCTTCCTAAATTTTACGTAAGGTAATATCACAAAAACGTATGTACGAAGATTAAAAGGAATGGTTCTTTTTACCGATATGCACAAAAACATAAAAGGGAGCGAGAACAATCTGAAAAGGATTCTTCTTCCTTATAAATACTACATGTCAACCAAATATAATGTATTATGGGAGTATCGATCATCAGTATCGCCAAGGGAAACAGGCCATCCTAATACTTTTTTTATCTGAAAGATATTTTTTTATGTTCGTGCCTTTATCTATCGTACCGCTTTAAACTGTCTGTCCATAGATCATAAATAAAATAAATAACCCTTTCACTATCTATTATACTTCAGACTCATTTATTATACGATTTTCTAACAAGAAAGCTAAAATAATAAGCATCGAATCAAGAAGTTCGGATATTTACATACAAGATTAAATATTATTTTTTCTTTGCTATTTCGTTACTTGATCAGTGTATTGGTTTTAGAGTATGTATACAAATCCAAAATAAATGGTAATTGTAAATAAAAAGCCGAAACAAAAGAGTTTGTTATTTAAACCTTCATCAATTTATTGTATAAACATATGCATTAACAATAAAATTACTCCAACTACTTCTAATTGCGTATTTGTAAATATTATTTTATAAAATTAATTACTAAATTGAATAGTACTTTTACCATTGCAAATGTCTGCAATCCAATTGTATGTGTACTTTATGCAGATTCTGGTGGGTTTTCTCGTTTATTTAGTTAGAGCTTGTTTGCAAATTTGTGTAAAATATGGGTTCTTGTTACATTAGTTGATTGTGAAACGTAAAGCGTTTCCAGGATACTTTGAAAATAACCTAACCAAATTTTCACTCGACCTCGATATTTTCTTTTTTGCTCCCCAATATAATTATTTACTTTGAAAACATATGCTACATAACACGATGTTTTCCAGGCGTGCTAAACTTCCTCCCGTATCACTTCAATTGCTGATAGTTTCAATATACTCAAATTAATTAGTTTTTTGTTGGGCTATATCAGTAAATTAAAAGGAGTAAGTTGCTATATGGTATAAATATAACACAATGTTGCTTGAAGAGTCGCTATTTTCACTCGACTGTATGTCTGTATAATATGTATGAGTATGGTAACGACCAGCAAGGGTCGAAACGGGAAAAATATGTAAGTGCAAATGTAGGCGCAGTTTATCAATTCCGTGGCTGCGTACCGAGTTGAAATACTGTGCCACCAAGCTCAGAAAGACCCCGGAAAATATGCGAAGTAATTGCAATAACAAACAACGTCGACCAATAAGAAGCGTAATTTTCCTTGAGTACAGTAACCGACACAAGTTCTTTTGACTTCGTACGCTTGGTTTATATTTTAGCAAATTTATTTTTATTTTCCTGTTCCTACTCGTTTGACTAAAAAATTGACTTTTTCAAGACACTAGTAGTCGTATACGCACACTAATTTAGGTAAGTAAATTATTTTGAAGGATATATAAATCACTTAAACTGTAAATTTTGAGGTTAGGAATTTCTAAATGTTTTATAATATTTCTTTTAATGCGATATTAATTTATAAAAAGAGTAATTTTAGGGTAATTAGATTTTTTTCTTTATTAACAGGTTAGCGACCATAAGTAAATGCAAACTCGTTCATTCGGAAGCACGAAACATTATTCGTAATGTTACAGAGTTCTTTGACAAGCAGAAATCAGATGGTCATTGGGCGTTTTCATAAGAAAAAGCTACGGAGCTAGCTGCTGTAAAATAGGAAAATCAGTCAGTTTGATAAAGCAGATTCGCAAAGAATCTGAAATCGCAGGCACTTCTTCATTAAAATCTAAAAAAAAGAAGCGGGAATCTTCAGCTTCGATGAAAATTGAGTTAGATGACTTTGACCATGGCGTACTCAGAAGAACTGTCCATGAGATATATACTGTAGATCGTAAGGTGTCAACATTGAAACTGCTAGTAGACAAAATAAAAGATAAGGTTAACTACACAGGAGGACGAGAAACTTTACGTAAATATTTATTACAACTGGGCTTTCGATATAAGAGGTGTCATAATAAAAGAAAATTATTGATGGAAATAAATGATATTGTAGCTTAGCGTTCTCGGTACTTAAGAAGATTATGAGAAAATGATAATTTAGGGAAGAATAAAAGTCCGGTAATACATTTAGATGAAACCTATATTCACCCAACATATGGAGTTAGTAAATGTTGGCAATCGGAAGAAGAACCTGGTGTTTATAATATATAACATATATAGTGCATGCAGGAAGTTGTGATGGCTTTATTGAGAACGCCTTGCTAATTTTAAGTCAAAAGGTAAGTCAGGTGATTATCACGATGATATGAACCACTTCAATTTTATGCAATAGTTAGAAAAGCAACTTATTCCAAACTTGCCTCTACATAGCATTATTTTTATGGACAATGCACCGTATCGCAGCATGCAAATAAATAAACCACCTACACAAAATAATCGAAAAGATGATATTCGATCATGGCTAGAAGCAAATGGTATTGCAACAACACCAGAAATGCGAAAGCAGAACTTTTAATGTTGGCAACACAATATCCCATATTTAAAACTTATTATGTTGATGAACTGTTAAAAAAGCATGGCCACACTGTTTTACGTTTGCCTCCTTACCATTGTGACTTGAATCCGATAGAGTTAATTTGGAGCATGGCAAAAAGAAAAGTTGGTACGAATAATGTGTTGCACTCTAGCCGTTACACCGAGCAATTAGTTAGAACTCCATTTTCAGAAATCACGCAAGCTGATTGGAAAAAGGAGTGTAACCACGTAAGTCATATTGCAGAAGAAATGTGGAAGGCCGATGATTTAACCGATGAAATTGTGGAAAATTTAAGTTTCGTTGTGAATACAGCTTCTTCGGATGAAGATTGGATCAGCGAAGATGGAATATCTTCAGATGAATATGATCACTAAAAAAACAAAAACCATGAACACACATTGTAATACATATTGTAAAGCATTTTGCAATTAAATTGTATTTCAAGTTGAAATAAACGTTTGCTTTATTTCAAATTAGAAAAACATTCAAAGATTCTTTATTTTTCTTAATTCCTAAGTTTTTCATACGTTATTGATCATTTGTTTGTAGTAACTGCTACTTTAGTTTGATCTAAATATCCCACCGAAAAAATTATGGATGTGAGTGTACTTTGTCAACATGTAACTCTCTCGGACACGCTCACTCAGGGCTTTTCTGAGCTTGGCATGACTGTAGGTAGGATTGGTGAGAATTTCAGTATGGTTTAGAGTATTTATTAAATATGGAAGTATTTATATAATAAGGAAGATTCTACTTAATTGTATGTGTACAGCATTGGACAAAAGAACGGAGCAATATATGGGAAAAATAATTAAAGGTTATTGCGTGAATTACTCTAAAACGGCATGCAGGTGTTCCTCAGACAAACCAAATGAAGTCGAGACACAAACAATCAAGTATCAACATCGGTTACACAAGTGTGCTGCTTCAATTTTTAATAGTAGGGGCGTTTCGGTTACGAGTTGTAAAATTAAGCACCAGCAAAGAGAGTAAGTGTTTAGTGTGTATTGATAAATATTTATAACTATTATGGCAAAAAATCGACAGTTAAAGTAAAGCTAAAATGACACAAGTTGTGATTTTGAATTCTACAGAAATCTCTTCAACTAAAATTGCTCAAAAGTTAAAGTGTTCGCGTCATGTGGTTCAGTTAACCATCAAAATCTTATAAAACAAGTCAGGAAGCGAATATTCGAAAATAACGACAGCCAGAGAGGACCGTCTATTAGAGAGACTTTCTCTTTGGGATAGGAAGGAAACTTCTTTACAGCCGTCTGCAGAAACTTGCGCAGAAGGTAGTTCAAAAATTTCGGCTAGAACGGTTAAAAGTCGCTTAAATAGTGCAGGATTAAAAGGTTGTACGGCAAGAAAAGAGCCATTATTGTCCAAGATAAACAGAAAAAAACGTTTAGAATGGGAAAAAACACCAATATTGGACAGTTTAAAATTGGAAAAGGGTGGTGTGGTCCGACGAAACGAATATAGAGGCAATTACTAAAAGGATATTGCTTTCAAACTGAATGCTATCATCATGATAATGCCCCTTTTAAAGGGAAAACATTGCTTTTGATAAAGAGAGTACATCCATACCTCCTTTCTTAGCTTTTTGGGACCCCTGGAAGTACCTTTGTGCGTTGCAGACGTAATGAGGAATTGCATAAGGATTGCGTCGTGTCGTTCCTCCTTTTAAGCACGGAGATGGTAGCATTATAATACGGGGATGCATGTTACGACAGGGCGCTGAGGAAATGTTCACATGTCACGGCTGCATGAATAACCAAACGTACATAAAAGCTCTAAATGCAACATCACACACCTCTGGCAATGCTTAAAAAGCATTTTTTTTCCAACAAAATAATACTCCTTGCCACAAAGCTCGAGAAGCTCGAAAAGAGTGAATGTGCAAAAATAGATTCCATCATCTAGATTGGCCTGTCCAATCTTCAGCACTAAATCCAAACGAGTATGTGTGGCACTTTGCGAAAATTCAACAAGAGTCACAAATACTCTTCAAAGACACTACTTGAAGCTAAAATAAAAGAAGTGTGGAAAAATACTCCACCAGCGCATTGCGAAAAATTGGTGCAATGTTTCATTGCAGTAAAGCACGAGGAAGTCATACACGATATGAATTTACATGTGGGATTTTATGATGTAGCCATCATTCCATATATATTTGAATACAGTTTTGCAAAGGTGCTCCGCTTTATTGGCCAAGGCCTTATGTAACAAAATGAACAATTTTAGTGTCTCGTTTACTTAGAAAATTAAACAGTGCATAAATAGGTCATATAAGAGCTGAGTAAATATAATTAATTCAATTTATTACCAACAAAATTTATTAGTCTTGAAAACATGATTTTTGGTTGTTTTCGTTATTTATATAAAATATCACTTTCTTTCACGCATTACTATAAATAAAAAGCGCACAGTACAATTAAAATTGAATTTGTTTCAGCACTTAATTTCTGCAGAAGATACACACTCCTATCCCAAAATTTTGATACAGTTTCTCTTCAAAGAATATTATTCTCATGATAAGATTTGGCAATTATGTATTGGAACTTACAAAAAAATTACGATTTAGAATTAAAATCACGTTGTATACTAAATTTTGAATTAAAGTTACTCCCTGAATATTAAAATTATGATTTAGAATTAAAATTACATCCTGTATACATTTGCGATTCTGTACTAAAATTATATCTTGTACATTAAAATTTACGACTTTGAATTAAAATCACACTCTGTATATTAAAGTTACGATTTATAATAAAAATCACACCCTGTGTATTAAAATTTACAATTTTGGATTAAAATCACATCCTCTATATTAAAATTTACGCTGGTGAATTAAAATCACACCTTGTACATTAAAATCATCATTTAGAATTAAAATCACACCCTGTATATTATTGTCATGATAAGATTTGGCAATTATGTATTGGAAAAAATTACGATTTTAAATTAAAATCACAGCCTGTATATTAAAATTTACGATTGTGAATTAAAATCACTCCGGTATATTAAAATTACGATTTAGAATTAAAATCACTTTGTATAGGTACTAAGTTTTGAATCAATTTTACACCCTGAATATTAGAATTTACGATTGT
Organism: Dynastes maya; assembly: GCA_029619315.2. Classification (NCBI taxonomy): domain Eukaryota; kingdom Metazoa; phylum Arthropoda; class Insecta; order Coleoptera; family Scarabaeidae; genus Dynastes; species Dynastes maya. Next base: position 43,739,408 of record JAROYE020000007.1, on the reverse strand, counting down.
ATACTAAAATCACATTTTGTATATTAAAATTATGATTTAGAATTAAAATTACATCCTGCATATTGACATTTACGATTTTGTACTAAAATCACACCTTGTGTATTAAAATTTACGACTTTCAATTAAAATCACATTCTATATATTAAAATTACGATTTATAATTGAAATCACACCCTGTATATCAAAATTTACGATGGCGAATTAAAATCACATCTGGTACATTAAAATTATCATTAAAAATTAAAATCATAGCCTGTATTACTTATTATTATTATTATTTTTTATGAAGTTTTTTTATTCCAACACCCGCAACATTTACGATTCTTAATTAAAATCCCACCTTGTATATTAAAATTCAGTATTGTGAATTAAAATCACACCCTATGTATTACAACGTAGCGAATGACACTGAACAAGGCTGCAAAGCTAACCGGAGGTGAAGGGTACTGTGATTTTTCTGTGATTTTTAATTATTATAAAAGGAATTTTTTCAGCGAGAGATACATATTTTCGTTCACGAGCGATAAATATCCTATCCGAGAACTGAAAATAAGATTCATGTTCATGAATGATAAAAACTATTTTAATTTTTTCGTAAAATTCGTTCGTGAGTATTATAAAATATTATTCCTTTCGGAGTGGAATTTAAAAATAAAGGAGTTATTTATTTCGCTTACGAGTGATAATTTTCGTGGTTCACAATATTTCGCTCACGAACAATAAACATTTTTCACTGGCGAGTGATATTTTCCGTACCCTGATTTTCATATGTGAATGTTCTTTCTTCAAAATAACACAGTAGAACAAATCCTATAATTAGAACGGTACCTTATTGCATGCAATCAATAGCGGCTATTTTGATTTACATTGAAAATATGCCATACTGTATTGCCTAATCGTATTTACAAACGATAGTATCAATAATCTTAAGAGTTACGCTGACTCGATCGATTTATATTTTAACCGTTTTCAATGATTATTATAGTAGCGAGTAGTAATACTAAAAAAAATCTATATTGCTTTATATCTACTATTAATAAAGTTCTAATTCAAAGAACTTGGAGTAGCAGCGTTTGTTCTTACATTCAAAAGTGAAGCCAACATTTTAATTCGTCTCTTTAAAAGTGAGGGTCAAACAGGATTGCACTTGTCGTTTTTAATCGTAGCTCCTTCTAATTTCAATCAGGCAATGTGATAAAAACGTGCACTGTACCTGAAAAGTACTGCAGCATAAAAGGGCATCGTAGTTTTCGTTAGTCTGTATTTTCATTAAATTGGTGTATTGTGTTTTGGGGGGAAAGTCATATTTGTATAGATAATCGTTGTGTTGGCTTTAAGGTAGTATATAGGGGCTGGTGTGCAGTATTGCTTGTATCACTCCAAATTCTTTTGCATTGGATAATGCAAAAATGTAATGAAGTTCTACTACTAGCAATATTCTTCCAGAACATCTCTCTCGACTAATAATAGTCATTGATTCTTGAACCAGAATGTCCCAGGAAAGAAAATGCAAGTATTTGAATTTCGTGCTAATTTTTTAATTCAATAATTTCCATAAATTCACGAAGAATTGATGGTAAGAATTTAACATATGTGGCAGAACCTGTATGTCTTTTATTTTATGTAAACTATTTATTTATTGATACTGTTAGTATGTTGCAATTTCAGTCGCTTTATTTGAACTGACGTCTTGTAGTGTATGAATTGATTTTTTTCCGCGTATTTATAGAACTAAGTTAAAAAAAAATTAAATATGAAAGAATATATAAGATGGTTGGTTTATGGAGACGGAAACATAAATAGTAAGATAATAAAAAAGAAGTTTTTACGTGGCAAGTTCTTTAAATGCATTTGGATAATTAAATTAATGAAAATTGCCTACTACTATAATAATAATAATAATAATAATAATTTATTTTTGTAATCAAACCATTACAGAAAAAGTCAAGTTATTGTTTTTTTTAATATGCAAATGAATTGCAATTGTCAACGTGTATAAATAAGAATGAATAATAAAAGTATAAATAAAATCTAAAGGTTACAGAAAAGGATGTATAAAACAGACAATGTAATAAATAGTGTTGGCCACGCGCGCCAACAGGCAGCTGCGTCGTATCTATATGGTTACATACAAGCCTCAGTGTAGCTTCGACCTTGCATTAGCGCGGTACGTGTTGTTTGGAAATGTTGCGTACGTCGCGCAAACGACCCAAGGCGGACCAAGTTAGAGAATTTTTAGCCGTTATTCTTGACTTGTATGATGGCGGTAAAATTGAATGTGTAGTATGTAATGTCCCGTTGATGAGTTGGTCCAAAAGGGACTGTCTACGGCACGTAAACAGTGAACGGCATGCTTCAAAAAAAACTTGCACACGAGACTATGACAAATTTATATTTCATTTATGTGTTACTTTTATTGTATGTAATATACCGTTTAATTTACTAGACAGGGAAGCGTTTGTCTTGCTTTGGAATAACTGTTCGGAGTACAAATTACCAAGTCGGACATCGTTACGAAGGATAGTGCCATCTGCTCGTGAATATGTTGAAAAAAGAATTAAATCGGAATTGAAAGAAAAAAAATGTGGTTATGTGTGGACGAAACGACAGATCGTAAAAAACATTCGGTCGCTAATATAATGGCACGTAAAATGGAACCGCATCAATCGTCACCTTCAATTCTATTAGCTTCCAGACGGATACAACAATGTACTGCCGAAGTAATTGTAAAGTTAGTGTTAAATACATTGGAAAGTTTGAACTTTCAACAAACCAACTGTTGATGTTTATGAGTGATGGTGCCGCAAACATGGTTTCTATAGGCCGGTCTCTTAAAAAGCATTCTGTTAACTTGTTACACATTACGTGTAAAATTCATGTTCTTAATCTTGTGGCAGATGGTATCAGAAAATGTTATCCTGAGGTAGATGCTTTAATAGCGCATACAAAAGCGGTGTAACAAATCCCCGAAACGTATTCGCGAATTTCACAGACTGTGCCCCCGTATACCTGAGCCACCAGAACCTATTCCTACACGTTGGGGAACTTGGTTAAATGCTGCGTTTTATTATCATAAATATTATCAGAATATTAAGAACGTGGTTTTACAATTCGATCCAAAGGAAGCTGCCGCTATCAAGAAAAGCCAGTCGAAATTTCAAGATAGTCGGGTTAAAACGGATTTAAAAATTATTCACAACAATTACTTCGGACTAGCGGAGGCAATAGAAAAATTACAAGATCCTTCGGTGTCGTTAGTGGAATCTGTGCAAATAGTGCAACATGTTCACGCACAGCTATGTACGATAGAAGACGCAAAAAATGTTTGTGTTCTAGAAAAATTTGAATGTGTTTTAGAGAAAGATTCTGATTTTGGCATACTAAGACACATTTGTGGAGGTGCGTCAACAGAACCGTTAAGTTGTTTCAAAGAATATTTTAATTACGCAAATATAACGTCACTAGATGTAGAACGTTCGTTCTCTGCATATAAACACGTTTTTTCTTCGCGCCGCACTCGGTCTGTCGAAACAACTGTTGAAACATATCTAATGTTGCAGACATTTAACAGACATTATTCACTTTGCGATTTCACGGAAGACTCTTAAAATGGTAAGTGTTTGAGCACGCATTATTTTATTTTTATTTAACAACTACGCGAAAGTATTTAGGACAGCAAACATTTACTCGCAATAGCTCTAGTGGAACCCGAGGCCTAATCGAAACAACGCCGCTGCCTGTTGGCGCGCGTGGCCAACTCTAGTAATAAATAAAAGACAAACAAAACATTTAAAAAAATTACTATGACTAGAACTCCTCGATACTGTAGCACTCTCTTTCCAGCAGCATTTTCTTCACTTCTCTTTTCAAATTGGTAGAAGGAAGATCTTTCCATTCTTCTGGTAATTTATTGTACAGTTTAACTACCCAATAATCAAACGCTTTTTGTGAGCTTGTAAGACGATGGTACGGGACTCTCATTTCGTGACGAGAACGTGTAGGATATTTATGGTAACTTCCATTAAGGGGAAACGCTGCTTTATACTGTTGAACAAAAGTAACTGCTGCCGTAATCAACATAGATGATCGGGTAAGTATTTTTTCTTTTGCAAAGTGTGTTTTGCAGCTCTCTGTGTGTTGTAGGTTGCATAGGAATCGTACAGCACGTTTTTGTAGGACAAAGATTCTGTGGAACTCAACCGTTGTGCCCCAGAAGAGTATCCCATAGCAGAGAAAGTTTGCAAAGTATGCGGTTTTTGCTGCTCCATGTGTTGCAAGTTCTTCTATGTGTCGATGCCACTTAAGGTTTGTATCTATCACAGTGTACTGCAAGTGTTTTTCAATTTCAATATCTTGCCTATGTAATTATTTTATGGTCTCTTACGTTAATGCAAATGGCAACTATACATAACATACATCTTCCCGGTTACCTTTTTAATATCTAAATAAGTAAAACTTGTAACCACTATTATTACTAGTGCAAACAATATTTTCTGTTCACTAAACTAACGCACATAATGGATGTTACTGGGGAAAAAAGGAACGGGATATTATCTCTTATGAAGTTTTTCTATTCTAACACCAGCAAATCGATCATTCTCAAATTGCTGTGTTAAGTAATCATGAAAACCTATTGCCTGAAAAAAATCACTTGATAGAATGTACTACAATATTGTAAGAAAAATATTGTAGCAGTCACTAGCACAATTATGTAACCCAACGGCAGATTTTTGCTAATTATTCCATGTTATTCTCACACTTCAAAGTTATGGTCAGGTTTCTATTGTATTGTTTCACATACCATTTTTTCCAACGATCTTTGCATCCAGACGTGCACGAGAAGATTGTGGCAATTTTAGACATAAAACCTCCTAATTTTTTCAACATAAATAATAGAAAATAAGTGAGTTTATAAATAAATCATCACTTATCTGTGCAGACGATTTTAGTATCGAAGCCTATCTAAATGCATGAGCCAAATATTTCCTGCCTTAGGATTAGATCCAGATAGTACTGGTTATTCACCAATAGATGTCGCAACAAAAGCTTTTTCTTCTAGTTAATCAGCTGGTTTTATATAGTCAAATCATTTTTTTCACCGGGTTCATAATTCCTTCGGAATAAAGTATTTCCTAGTTTATCCTTTTATTCCAAATTTGTTGAATGTTTGGCGGGATGGTATATCACATACCTGCGAAGCAGCACAGGTGTGGTAACATTCTTGTGGCCAGTGCTACCTGTAAATTGGGAAGCCGTTGGAGATACGAAAACATAAGAATAGTTATTGTTATTGTGTTTATAAGAAGAGTACATACCTATTGTATTATGCAATACAATCTTTAGAACAATATTGTTGTTCACTATTGTAGCAACCGTTGTAACAAATTATTGACTAAATTTTTAGAACAATAATGTACGAGCCCCGTCCAGCTTCAGTTGGTCCACGTAGTGTTGTTGGCATTTATCGCTCAAGGAGCAAAACCAGTCGCTGCAATGTAATATCTAAAACAAAATATGCTATGTAGAGGACTTTAGGACAAATCTGGGTTCAATGGAGCGTGTTGTCTCATAAAAAATCGAAAATATTAAAAAAATGTATTTTCTTGCATTCCATTATCCAAGTACTGCTAACGATGAGTATTAAGGTGGCCATGGAAACAATGCTTTTTGACAGAAATGACGGTGACAGATGTTTCAATTGTAGAAGAGTTAATTGACAATGCAATTGTTGTCAATAATGGGGAGGGGAAAGGCAATTGATGAAAAAATTCGATCAATTATCATTAATTTACACAAATCCGGAAAATTAAACGGCGAAATCGCAATATTGCTCAGCATATCCAGATACAGTGTCCGAAATATTGTAAAATTGTACAAATCAAACGGTCCAGCTGCCTGAAAGCGATATGCGAAAAAGGCCAAATTAACAGACGCTAATAGACGAGCTTTGGCTAGAATTATCAAGTCTAATAGGCGTGCTAACTACTATCGTTCCAGCGGATCTTTGCACTCACGTCATCGATTTTGTCTGTATGAATCAAATCAATTATTTTTGGTCAAAAGGCGTACTATATTCGCATAATAAGAAGACATTATATTAAACAATTACTTACATTTTAAGTGTTCAAAAATCTTGTTTAAATATTAGAATATTATATAACATAAAATAACTTGTACAATTTCCCATATTTTCATTTCTTAGTACTTAATTGATATAAATGGCAAAGTCACTCAGTCATGAATTTTAGCTAAGAACCCAACCTTAAAAGGTTGAAATCTTAGTATGTCATAACCTTTTACCAGCAATACATATTTTATTTGTTATCAAAATTAAATACTTATATTTGAATTTTGTAAACGTCTTGTTCGTTTGAATTAAACAAAACCGAGGTTTATTTTTTTTAGATATATTAAATACTGAGCGACTCCCACTACTTTCTGTATTTGAATGCAATAGTTTATCCATTTTTATACTTTCAGAAATCTTTTTACAATAGTAAATTGTCTTTTTACTTTTAGGTCAATTAAACACAGTAAATATATTCTGAGATATATTTACTGTGTTTAATTGTATGTACAGTTCTTCTAGAAATATGAAAAGCATCTGCTACCCTCTAAAATAAATATTCGTTACATGCTAATTCTATAATTTTATTCAACGTCATTTTACATCATAAACAGCATTGACAGAAATTAAGGGAGCCCCGTTTATTTTTTCTCTTTCGAAATAATTACACAGGTTTAACACAGTTCCTGCGCCTCCGAGTTTAAATGTTTACCAGACATTCTTTGTAACAATGAAGAACAAAAATAATATTCAAATATACAAACGAAACCATTGTACTCCCAAGAAACCTTTCATGTCTCGGAAATGATGAAAATCCGAAGGAGCCAAGTCCGGACTGTGAGCTGGGTGAGTGATGACTTCTTATCCGAAATGACGAAGCTTATCCGTGGTGATTCTGGCGGTGTGAGGCGTTGCGTTGTCATGAAGAAACTTGACTCCGTGACTAAGTAGACCAGGTCTCTTTCGTCGAATGGCTTCCCGTAATTTATCGAGGGTTTCGCAGTATGCTGCCGCTTTTACAGTTTCGCCATAACGCTTAAATTGAAGCAGAAGGACGCCTTTACAATCCCAAAAAACTGTGGCAAGTAGCCGATGGAGTAACGCGAAATTTTTCGGGAGGTGGACTGTCGGGATGCTTCCATGCTATACTTTGAACTTTGCTCTCAGGCGTCGTGTGATGAACCCACGCCTCATCTCCGGTTACAATATCCATAAGAAACGAAGGGTCGTTATGGTAACGTTGTAGGTTTTTCAGAAAGCATGCAAGTCTCGCTTCCTTATGCGCATCCGTGAGTTGCTTAGGTACCCACCGTGCAGAGACTTTCCGGTGTTGTTGTGGGCAATGTCGTCTTCGGAATGTACAGTTCGGATGCCATTTCTCGAATTATCAAACGTCTGTCGGTGATGATGAGTTCTTGAACCCGCTGGATGTTTCGATCCGTCAGAGACGTTCTCAGTCTTCTAGATCTTGGAAGATCAACTAAGTTTGTTCGACCGTTTCGAAACTCTGAACACCAAACCGACACTTGCTTGCGTAACATAACCTCGCCATAAGCTTCGGAAGTTCTTCGGTGAATTGCGGTCGGCGATTCCCTCATTGCCACACAAAAGTAGCGAATGATTGCAAGAACTTCCAGTGGGACACATTTTGACAGAGGAGGCTCCATTATTATCGCAATAATTTCCAAAGTACTGACCGGAATAAAATAAACGACGCACTAACATCGAATGAAAAGATGACACAATAGGACGACTTGATTGCAGGGTTGAAATCACGCGATGTCATGCACATGCGTAGGAGTGCACCTTTGTTCCCGGACACGCCCCGTATAAACATTCATAGTACTTCTTTGTCTAACACATTGTCATAAATTGTGGAATTATTGAAACATACTTCATTACTTAGAACACAAATGTTTTATTAGTAGTCTTTGTCTAACATACAGAATTTTGATACGACAAATATGTAGTATTTGTCTCTGCTAGTACTGTTAAATAATGATGTAAGATCCGCTGGAACGATAATACGGAGCGTTGAGTGTACTCTGGAGTGAGGCTGTTAGAAGACGTGTTTGCAGGTCTATATGTCGTTCAGAAGCAAGAAAACTTGGCTTTGGTACTTACAAGGTCAGTTTCATGAGTTCAATCCTAAGGGACAAAAGATAATTCGTTTTTCCCTTCGCAAAGGCAAAAGGAAAACCATTATTGACCCTAAAGCAGAAGCGAAGCAGGTTAAAATGGGCTAGAGACCATCGAAATTGGGATATGGAGAGGTGGAATAGTGTACATTGGAGTGACGAGTCGCGATTTGAAGTTTGTGTCGGTGATAGCCGGAGCAGAGTTATTCGCCAGAAACATGAAACTTATAATCCTGTCTGCCTTAAGCGCAAAATTAGATTTCCATCTTCGGTAATAGTCTAGGGTTCAATGTCGGCTAAAGGAGTTGGAAGCTTACACTTTATCAACGGCATTGTTAACTCAGACAAATATTTAGACATCCTAGAGGAGTCTTTGTTACCTACTTTGGAAGAGAGGAGGATTTCTGGAAATGACTTCATTTTTCAGCAAGACGATGCTGCATGTCATACTTCCAAAAGATCAATGAAATGGCTTTCAGACCATGAAATACCGGTTCTAAAATGGGTTTCTAGTAGTCCGGACCTTTCGCCCATTGAGACGTTGTGGCATATCATAAAAATGAGGTTGCGAGCCAATCCTGACAGGAAGAATTCAAGCAAAGGCTCCAGAACATTTGGAATAATTTCACTGCAGAGAAGTGTCAGGATCTAGTAAATAGTTTGCCGAGAAGAATGGAAGCAGTTATTCAAAATAAAGATGATGTTATTCAGTGGTAGAATGAGCTATGTCTTAGACTTGAAAATCACAAATTTGAGTTTTTCTTTTTTCAGTCCTAATCAGTTCCAATTGTTGTAACCAGTTTCGTTATTGTTGTGCAATATATTTTCAAACTGTTAAATGCAAAAAAAAGAGAATTATACCTCTATTAGTTTAAATGATCTTCAATACATGCTAATAACTGAAATTTTATCGGGTACGCCAACTGAAGCTGGAGGGGGCTCGTACTTAATAGAAGTATAATCCGTTAACCACAATCGAGTAGTAGCGCATGTTGTAGCCAGTCGTATATTCTCAAACAAATTGTAGTAAATTGTTCTACAATTGTTTGATTCTCTATAAAATTTTTCCCGTGTATTCACTAATTGGTAAAGACGTACTTCCCAAACTGAAATATTTATTTTCTTACTCTACTTTAAACGTATGTAAAAACAACGAAATAATAACTATGCATGCACTATAATTGAACTAAATTTGAACGTCAAATGAAAAGTCACAGAATACATTCGTTGACGGGTTGACGAATCAATCGTTGTAATATGCAAGAGACAGCTATTAATTGAATCTTGTAAACTCAATTTGCAATGAGTAATTGTCGTTGCAGCAGGTAATTAGTGAAATTGATGATTAATCCTACGACATCGGTTTAACAATGATCAATGAAGAGAACTTCAGAATTAATTATTTGAAATTCACGATGTTCCTATTTCGCCCAAAATGTTGGGATAGAAAAACGGCTTGCCACTTAAAACTATAAAAGCATTCAAAATCGAGTAGCGTAGATAATTATTAATTAGTTCCCATTTAATTCTAGACGAAATAAAGACTGCCTTCTTAGGTGAGTTCAAGGTAAAACGATTTGTTCGGTAAAGGAAATCTCGCGTGTTTCCAGTTTTGTGAGCGTAGATCACTTAAAACTTCTCGCGCAGATTTTGCCAAGCAGTTAACGATATAGAATACGTTCTTTCGTTTTGGTGTATTTAATGTCTCATTGAAGTAATTGCGGCGGAAATTGTAATAGCATCAGTAAATTTATTAATATTTAAAAATAAAATAAAAACATTTATGTTGAACATTGCAAGGCATAAGTTTTGTAGATTTTAATTGTCAGTACTCTCACATGATACTTTGTTTTCTAAATAATGTACTATAATACTGCACTTTACAACACAAGGAAGTTAAAATTTCTTTTACAATTTTATGTAAAGAATTAGTTAAACAAAATAATGTTGAAAATGCTACAAACTGGAAAGTCAAAGAATTAAGCCCTTGAGGAACATGTACGCGATTGACAGAATTAAGTTCGGGGTTCCCTTTGAACTGTAATAATATAGTAAGGAATACTTCAGAAGCCACGTTTCAACAGCACAGACTGCTTTGTACAGATTATATCATTTCCCTTTACAAATGAAAAGTTTGAATATATTCCAGGGCTATGTGTAAACAAAAACCATGTTGGTAAAGTTCAATCACCTCAGACCTCCGAAGCAGATTTCTTCTTTTGATTTCTTCCAGGTGTTATACATAACAAGATACTCCAAGTTGTTCGGCAACTGTTTTAGACCCTGTTTCTTCACATTCAGAAGCAAGTTTAATAATAATACTGAAATTCAACACATTGGTATAATCAATACGATTTTTACTCATACAATCTGGTAATCTTTTGTTACTTCGAATAAGGACATAACGTAGCAGTACAGCTAGTAACTCAAACACTTAGTAATAATGCTTTTTATGTTATGCGGCCCTATTTAAGAAACGTATTAGCGAAAAAGAAAATAATTTATCAGGAACAAAAGTTAAAACTACATTTACAAAAACCAAAGAATCAAGGATAAATAACGCTATAGACTGTCAACATTTATCAGAAAGAAAATCATTGTCCATCACAAAGTTGGATAACACAATATTCAAAACTCAATCTTCTCTACCCGTGAACATTAACACACGAAGAACCTCATTTAACCGAAATAGCCAAAGCCGTTTTTATTTGTTAACATTGTTTACACCTTTTACGTTGTTTACATCATCCACACAATAGAGAAAATTATGATTGCTTAGTTGTAAACAATATATTGTTTACAGACCCACAATGGATTCAGTACATATAATATGAAACCTAATAATAATAATAATTTTATTGATCTGCAGGACCTTAGCAAAGTTCTAAGACAAGTCACATAGACAGAACCAAAAGTATTGGATGAAAAAGAATCAGAAAATAAATTAGATTCAAGCTTAAACGTAGGGGCTTTGACTAAGTTTAACATATAAATATAACAACAGAAATAAACGTTATGATAATTATAACAAAATTAACAATAGTAACAAGTTACGGTTACTAAACTAAACAAAATCTAAAAAATTCCTCTAACTCATAAAAAACATTGCTTAACAAAATCTTTCTTAGGTCTTTTTTAAAAGCAGTTAAATTGAGATTTTTAATTCTAATGGGTAGAGCGTTAAATATTTTTATGCCCATGTATAAAGGAGATCTCTCGAAAGCAGTCAGACTATGTGCTGGTGTGCAAAATTAATCACGATTTCTGGAAAAACATACCGGCGTACTATTTAAAAAAAATTAAAAAAATAGTATAAATCAAACATATGTAGTAACAATTTCGATGGCCATATTGCAGACGCTGATTGATATAAACAAATTTTGACCGTTAAAGAAACAGCGGAATTTCGTAAAAATCTCAAATTGCCTCAATTATCTCAAAAGAGATATGTATAGCGAATATTGAAGAACGTTAACTTAAATTGAAGGGAGGCACGCAAAAAACCTAATAATTTACAGGTTAAATTAACCTTTAATGTGTCTAGAAAATGCTTGAAATCGATTAGATAATGCTCATATCTAATGTAAAACTTGTTAGTCCATGCTTGTTCAATACAATTTTTATTTCGTGGTGTTCATTTCCAGTAAAAAAGAAACTGATCAATTATATAGCATTTGACATTTAAAATGTAGGAAGGAAAAGGATCGTTTCATCTCGTGACAAGACTATATTTAACGCTTGCGGTTATATGTAAATCTCTTTCTAACTATATAGGGTGATTTTCGTTAATATTTCTTTTGGAGAGTGAATGTTTTACAATGTTATCAATTTTACTCTCATCAGATTAGACAGATCTAACTAATTGCTAATCATATGCGAAAAGTTAGTTATCGGTAAAGATATAATAATGATAATGAAAATATAATTAAGACATTTTCCGAGGATTTTCTAACCGTTGATATGGAAATGAAAAGTTTATTTCTGATTTGTTGTATTCACCATCAATCAAACATTACCCCTATGAAGTAGCGTACAACACGACGACTTCTATTTTAGCCTGTATTAAATTAATTTACGAGGAATTAATAAGATCTATTGAGCTAGTTAAAAATCTGAGATAGAAATTATATTTCAGTAAACGAGTCGTCTGCTTAATGTTTATTTGTTATTACAATTAGATGTTTAGGCTCCCAATAAATCTGAAAGCTGTGATGTGGATATTAAACAGACTAAGATATTTTAAGTGAACGTTGAATTTGAACATTTTACAATTTTGCCAGGGTCTAGACCCAAGATCTGCCACATTGTTAAACTTGCCTCTAAAAAGACTATTTGAGAAATGTGTAAGGAACAGGTGTTCTACATTGAATTCAACAATTGGTACACTTGTTTTCGGTTTAATTATGAATGTTGCAAAGGAGAAAAATAGCAAGTGTAATTTGATAATCTAAAAATATTCCGATTTTTAAAAACGGAATATGACTTACGTCATTTGTCGAATGAATATTCCCTGTACGCTCTATGGTTCTTTCGGGGTGGTTACGGAGGATGCCGATAAAGCTGACGCTCGTGCAAAGTACTTGGTGAGCATTTTCCGGTGATTCCAAAGACGAGGATGATGTTCCACGGGATGTTTGCAACTTTACCAATCTACCCAATGAAAAACTACTAGATCCCGTTCGGTCTGATGAATTAAATATCATCATTAACCGACTGAAGGATGTCAAGGCGCTCGGTTCGGATCAGATACCGAACCGAGCAATGAAGCTTCTCCCTAACATCATGAGAGAAGCCCTAATAACAATCACCAATGAAGGTTTTCCCGAACAAGATGAAAAGTACCCTACTAACGATCATCAATGCCATCCTCACTTTTGTTATACATATTTATTATCTGGATTATCTGGAAACACGATCCCAAAACCGGGAAAACATTTTCTCTCCTCTCGCAAAATTACCAGCCGATTAGACTTCTTTCTGCAATCTCATAGTTCATTGAATCTGTCATTTTAACAAGATTGAGGAACAAGATCAACCTTCTTAACGTTTTCCAAATTCCAAACGAACAGTTTGGTTTCCAGTCTGATTACTCGACAGACTTCTAGCTCTTACGAATTATCGAAACTATCCGAAACGATCTCGAGCGGAGGGAGACGGTCGTCGCGATTTTTCTCGATATTACGTGTTTTTTCGACACTGTGTATCAAGATGGCATTCTCTGTAAGATGATCAGAATGGGTATTAGCAGTCCCATCGTCGATTTGTTCCTTAGAGGCAGGATTTTCTTCTTCAGGTTGGGCGACGCACTCTCCTCTAGAAGAGGGATTCATTCCGGTGTCCCCTAAGGTTCCCTCCTGGGCCCGGAAGTCTTTTTAATTTATACTATATATACTACACTAATGTCCCCCGTCCTCCTGGAGTTCAGTTGGCAATATATGCCGATGATACGGTTATTTACACCATATCAAAGAATGAGGATTTCTTGGTTAGAAAATTGTAAGTAGTGGTTGATATGGTGGTCAACTGGAATGAGAAATGGTCCAAAATGCGTCGCGGTCCATTTCACCAGAAAATGTACACTGCCCTCCAACGACATTTTTATTACTGGTCTACAGAATCCCTGGAGCTCTACGGCAAGATATCTAGGGGTAATATTAGATCAGCGGTTCACCTGGAAAGATCACCTTTAGCATATTCTTGACAATTGTTTTAAGTCAAAGAACTTCCTGATGACTTTGCTTTTGAGGAAGAGTCCATTGAGTCTTCAAATGAAGCCTCTTATCTACAAGGTTTACCTTCGACTAATCATGACATATAAAACGTTGTCCTAGTGTACCACTTGCAACACCAGAATGAAGAGGATTGACGCCCTTCAAAGAAAGATGTTGAAGTGTACATTTTTCCAAGTAGTTGAAAATGCATGATATGCAACTGCTGTGTTTTATGTACTGTGATTTTAATGTTATCGGAGGAAGACGTTCTTACTCACTGTGCAGACGCAAACTCATATCGCGTCGTATAAAATAAATCAAGATTTAAACAACAAGCAGCAAGTCGTAAGCAGCACGTGGCATAAATGCCAGGCTACTTTAGTATACAGTCGATAACAGCTGTAAATAATGCCTACATGGATCTATCTGTATGTAGGGGAAACTGGTGTCAATTGTAACAAAATTTAAACTTTCATTTTTTCCTAATAATCCATCCATAGTTTTCAGTTTTTTATTTCTCTGTAAGAACTGATGATATGTGCTACAACTTATTTAATTTTCATGATTTACCTGAAGGCGACCATTTTGAAGTGCCGTGCATATAAACAATGTCGTGATACATGTTACTACCGACACCTTTTTGGTGTCAATTGTAACGGGGCCGGTGTCGATTGTAACAGACATAATAGTTACATAAGTATATTAAATAAGTATACCTACAACTTTATTATCAACATAATATAAATACAAGGCAATATATATAAAGTTCTAAAACATTAGGCAATGTAACATAAAATTCTAAATGATGTACAAATCAAACGAAACAAAATATTCTGTAGAAAAGCGAAATAATAAACAAAATCTAGTCGGACAGACAGCTCAAACACAAAAAGAAAGGATTTCTATCAGTGTAACTAATATGAGCCCATTGCCGACAGCTCCTGCATTGAAGCCAGTCCTTCTTGCTGCTAAAATAAGGCCTTCTTATTTTTCACCGTGCTCTGCTTCTTTGTCGTGCTTCTCCATTTTAGATTCAAATCAATCTTCTTTTTATTCTGCGCCGCTAATATCTCCAATTTCTCAGGTGTGTCCGTCATAATAGCAGTTTTCCCTCTAGTTCTTCGCCCTCTCGGAGATGTTTACAATTCTGCCTTGGGCAGTGGTCTGATAACTTCTGGTATTAAATTTTGCGAAGTTGAAGTTGATGGTGTTTGGAATGTTTCATATGCTGTGCTAGTGCTTTGGTCCATGTTTGTAGTTGACGTGTGTTCATTTTCCGCTACGCCATGCGCGTCAGGCAAGTCTTTTCTTTCGTTTACGTTCAATGGTTTATCGGTGACAGTGGATGGTACGAATTCAGCGTCGCTGAATATTTCTTTGTTGAATGGCCAAATACCAGTGCAATGAAATCCAGCCAGGATATTTCGAGGTGTAGATGCCAGAGGCAGTACCTGCTTGATTATAGATGGTAGGTCATATATTGTGAGACGTTTTCCCAGTTGGATTTTTATTCATTGATCGGCGAAGTCACTAAAATATTTCTTGAATGGTCCAAAAACTCCCCTATCTAAGGGCTGGAGCTTATGCAACGTATGAGGGGGAAACGTCAAAAGTGTTATATAGTTATCTTTGCAAAACTCTATCATTGGTATTGAAATATGGGAGGAATGGTTATCCAAAATGAGAAGGACTTTATTGTTTTCGCTTGGATTGGCGTATTTGGCAAAGTGCTTGACGAAGAGTAGAAAGTCAGGTTCTTGCATCTACCCAGACTTGTTGCCACTTCCTATATATCCATCCGAGCCATCTCTTACAAAAAGATCCTGGAATTTTAACCGAGGAAAAACAAACATCGGTGGTATCGTATTGCCAAGGACATTTACAGCGAGACACGTAATAACTAGTGTCCCTCTTTCCTGGGACGTGATCGACCCTACTTGTTTGGTGCCTTTCTGAGCAATAACTGGCTTTTGCACTGTATTTATTCCTGTTTCGTCAGCATTGTATATATTTTGAGATTCAAGATAAAATCGTTCAAAGCCGGTAGCTAAATTATTGAAGAATTTATCAACATTATTTTTGTTGAAATTAATCGCTAAATTAAGATTTGTAGCCTGAGGTGCCCGTAAAGCAAGGTTTGAATTTATTCTCATGAATGCTATAAGCCAGTCTGCAGTAGCAAGCTCAGTTTCTTACCATTTGTGTAGATATTTTAAATTATTTGGGTAGTCAAATTGGAATGCAAGTTTTCTTAAATCTTTCGTGCTTAAACCGAAACGTAGGATGACTGGAAGTTTTGCAATACTCTATTAATTGTCTTTCCTGCTCTTCGTTAAATACTCGATTGTGTGGATTGTATCCCGTCTTTTGGAATTTAGTTTCAGTCAAGGATTTTATTTAACGGTACAAAGTAACATGGCACATGCCATAGTCCCTCGCAACTTTTCTAATTTGCTGTTTTTCATGAACGACTTTCTTTGCAGCTTCTTCATATATTGCTGGAGAGATTAACCCCCTTTCGGTTGTTCTGGGTCGTGGTTTGACCATAGTTTACTAAAACGTTAAGTGAGCGTTAAATGCACGAATAAAATAACAGCAGGTGTCAATTGTAACATGTTACAATTGACACCGTTGGTTGTGCTATAATCGACACCAAGGAGACATTTTTAGCACAACGTGGTTTCTGCGCTACTGCGTTTATAACCTCAAAAAGTTAAGCCTCGAAATAGATAGTGAAATGTACGTATTGTAGCTCACTTTCATCAGATCTTGTGTAAAAGCAATGAATTATATTGTACACTAAAAAGTATAAGGTAGTGGATACCAACGTTTTGATAGACAATTCACTTTTTGCGGAATAATGCCGACAAGATCCTACATACACAAATGAACAGGTTGTTGGTAAAACAGGGCGCATTTCTAAATGTTGCTATGGATACGTGATCATATGTTTTTCATAGGTGACCCTCCAACCACCCTTGTACATTTATTGACACCTGTTATAATTGACACCAGCCTCTTCTACTTTGAGTAGCTTATTCATACACGATGTCAATATTCAGAAATAAAATTTATAAAATGATAAGGGCTTCAAAATCAGTTAAAACGTGGTGTCGTGTTTTATTTACATTAAAAAAACAAAACAAAAAAAATAATTGTTGAATCAAGAAAATAACCTAATTGACAAAACATCATAAAAGACGATTTTGTTTCACGTGAATTATTTGTGATTAACGTAATGTGTTTTTTTGAAATACACTTTTGTTCTTACGATAAAAAGAAATAGGATTCAGGATTATATTGCTTGAGGTATGGTTTGATCGGCACATTATAAAGAAGATGCTAAATTTCATGACTTATAACTTATAATTATCGACAATCAATTACGCGCGATGCTTTTTAATGTCTTTAATTGTTTTAAGCGCACGATTTTTGCATATAATTCAATTTTATTATTTTGACCTATTTCCATTCTTATATAATTTTACAGGCAACGCTGCTATTTTTGTCTTATAGTATAAATCAATCCAGTTTTTTAATTCTTAATTCATAAAAAAGCGCCTTATAAAGTCAATCGAAAAATATTCCTATAGAGCTTCTCAATGTCACTTAGCGTATGCAGTAGTCTCGTATGGATAATAGTCTATGATAGAATCTATTTTTTTTGTACCTGTAATGTGTATTCGGAGTTACATTAGAACATTCGGAAACATCACAGCAACTTAAGTTCTTTTGAATACCACATGTTTAAATGGTATGTCTTAAAGTTTGGGAATTAGAAAGATATTTTGAAAAGGCCAGATCGTAGTAGTTTTTAGAATGTTTTGCTTAATAGTTGCAACTTTTGTTACATTAATAATTTTTCTTCAAAAGTACCTCTTGCGTTATGCTAACGTAACCAGAATAATTATAATAAGCTGAGTGAACAAAAGAAGCACTTCATTAAAGTAAATTTTACTGCAGTACATTTTACTTTCATTATAATTAGAATTGCTCACTAGTGCCAACG
This sequence comes from Dynastes maya, assembly GCA_029619315.2. Classification (NCBI taxonomy): domain Eukaryota; kingdom Metazoa; phylum Arthropoda; class Insecta; order Coleoptera; family Scarabaeidae; genus Dynastes; species Dynastes maya. The sequence goes on along the minus strand of JAROYE020000007.1, from coordinate 43,721,483 downwards.
GGCAGTGGCGGAGGTTCGATACAACCCTCAGTATAACTGCGAGTCTCAACCAGATCTGTTGTGTATACATGTACGCTGCCGTAAATACCATTTCATAGTTCTACGTTTGTTTTAAACATGTTGCCTACGTCGCGAAAAAGACCAATGTTGGACAAAGTTACAGAATTTATAGCAGAAATGCCTGACCTAAATTATAATGGCGTTAAAATTCAATGTGCAGTTTGTAATATCTCTTTAATGTGTTGGTCCAAAAGGGATTGTCTGCGTCACGTAAAAAAAATTGCACACGATACTATGACAAATTTAAACTTAATTTATGTGTTACCTTTATCGCATGTAATCTACCGTTTAATTTACTACACAAGGAAGCATATGTCTACTTTTGGAATAAATATTCGGACTGCAAATTACCAAGTCGGGGGTTGTTACAAAGAATTGTGCCATCTGCTCGTGAACATGTTGAAAAAATAATTAAATCGGAGTTGAAAGATAAAAAACTGTGGTTATGTGTGGACGAAACAACAGATCGTAAAAAACATTCTGTGGTTGATGTAATGGTACGTACAATGGAACCACGCCAATCGTCACCTTCAATTCCATTAGCTTCCAGATGAGTACAACAATGTACTGCCGAAGTAATTTCAAAGTTAGTGTTAAATACATTGGAACAGTTTGAACTTTCAACAAACCAACTGTTGATGTTTATGAGTGATGGTGCCGCGAACATGCTTTCTGCAGGCCGGTCCCTTAGAGACCATTGTGCTAACTTGTTACATATTACGTGTAAAATTCATGCTTTCAGTCATGTGGCAGATAGTATTAGAAAATGTTATCCTGAGGTAGATGCTTTAATACCGCATACAAAAGCAGTGTATGTCAAATCCCCAAAACGTATTCGCAAATTTCACAGACTGTGCCCCCGTATGCCTGAGCCACCAGAACATATTCTTACACGTTGAGGAACATGGTTACAGGCCGCGTTTTATTATCATAAATATTTTGAGAATATTAAGAACGTGGTTTTACAATTCGATCCAAAGGAAGCTGCGACTATCAAGGAAAGCCAGTCGAAATTTCAAGATAGTCAGGTTAAAACGGATTTAAAAACTATTCAGAACAATTACTTCGGACTAGTGGAGGCAATAGAAAAATTACAAAAACCTTGGGTGTCGTTAGTGGAATCTCTGCAAATAGTGCAACATGTTCACGCACAGCTATGCATGGTAGAAGACGCAAAAAATGTGTGTGTTCTAGAAAGGTTTGAAAGTGTTTTAGAGAAAGATTCTGATTTTGGCACATTAAGACAAATTTGTGAAGGTGCGTCAACAGAACCGTTAAGTTGTTCCAAAGATTATTTTGGTTACGCAAATATAACGTCATAAGATGTAGAACGTTCGTTTTCTGTATATTAACACACTTTTTCCTCACGCCGCACTCAGTTTGCCGAAACAACTGCGGAAACATATCTAATGTTGCAGATATTTAACAGACATTATTCACTTTGTGATTTCACGGAAGACTCTTAAGACGGTAAGCATTTGAGCACCTATTATATTTGATTTCTGACCATTTATTTTGTGTAAACTTTTATGCGCCCGCCACTGGCTGTTGGCGCAAATTGAGCAACTAAATACGTAAATACGTACGATAACAAAATTTTATACAGCCTGTATATAGAATCTAGGTACAGGACTTTTTAGAAAACTTGAATAATTCTTCGAATAACGTTAGGTTATTTACACGTGCCAATGATGTCACTTCGTGATTTTTTATAATTTTGTGTATCATTTGAGAAGCAACATAATTATTATTTAATGTACGTCACTTTAAAAAGTTTGACTGTGGACTTTACTTGTTTAAACATTTAAGATTTCCTGCACAGATGCGTTAGTATAAACAAATAATATTATTTATACACAAATAACAGAAAGTACGCAATCAGATGCGTTTTACATGTAACATAGTTTTTATATTCTCTGGCGGCATATATCATGTGTACATTTTTTAAGTAATCCTAGATATCATGAACTGCTTTCTTATCGCTTGATTTAACTATGCTACTTCTAAATACGTTTATTTCCACGCATTTTCTCGCTTACAAGTTATCTAAACGACTATACTTCAACGTTCTAATTAACAGCTCCCATATTTTCGATACGAGTTTCGTAGTGCACGGTCTGTCCTAATAAACCTCCTAGAAAGCACAAAAACAAATAGATCCTATAGTATATCCGTGGATTTGCGCGGCTTCACATATAGCAATCTGCAAAAAATTCAATGAATTATCTCTCTTCCCAGTTGTATAAATTTAGGTCGCGAGTCTTGGTTCATAACTCGAATATGTCAGTATTAATGCTATGACCTATTTGTTGCCCTAGCATTTTCGAATACGCGAGGCGCGAACAAAAGCAGGTCTGCTGAGCGAAATTAAGCGTGTAAATATTCGCTAAGTAACATATAGTCCATATACAGCTTGATTACACTATTTATGTATGTACCGCTCATAAATTTAATAGAGTAGCTCAAAAATGCAAGAAAGTTGTAAAATAAAACATGTAGATTAATATATCAATTTTCAATAGCGTTAACATTGGATTGTTTTGCAATACTATTCATCACAAAAGTCTAAATTGTGTCAACGATAAAATTATATTTGCTTTTGGTTTTAACCAAACCGTCTTTAGTGTTTATTATTGCATTACAAATATGAGGCATTATTTCCAATAGTCTCTTTAGATAGTCGTTATCTGTTGCATTCTAGACACTCAGTAAGGCTCTTCTAAGTGACTCTTTGCTAATTGGGAGCAGTTTTCACAATTCTGGATTTAAATGGCCCCACATTAGTTCCATAGAATTGCAAACCACATTAATGCAAGAATATCCGCCTAAGTTTTTTTCTCAAGGATTTCTTGACTACCTTCACCAGTTATTTGGCGTCTTTTGGATACATCATGTTCTGGTAAGTTGCTTAAATAGACGTGTTTTGTCAATGTTTTGCCGATTTTAGATAATGTGTGAATTCCATCCATTGAACCACAGGACCACCTTCCTCTGACCCTCTATCCCTTTTTCGTGGTATTCGGCCTATTTGCGCAGTGAGCAACCAGTAACAGGGGATTCCAAATGATTATGCATCCCTTTAGACCTGCTTCCATCAAGCGGCGTTTCACCACGCTTATTGTGCAACGGTCACATCCACTGAACTTCACTACAACTGCCAGTACAGTAAGATGACGATTTCTTAAAAATATTAATCTAAGGAACTGATCCTCACCTCTTACAGTAGCTCGTGGCCGTTCGCTACTTTTGCGGTTCTGTAATGAAGAGAACAAACAGGGCAATTTGTTCTCTTCATCTCACTGTCCGGCGCACATAGTACTCAGAAACACCTACTTACCGCGCAATTTGAAGGTTGGATACAATTCTGGCCCTAGTTTCGGTGTCTACATCCTTTCCTTTCGGCATGTCAGTAATAACTAAACCTGGCATAATCGGCAAAATTAAAATAACTCCGGGTTTTCCAACTTGTAATATTCATTGTTTGAGCGGTAGTGTATCTATGTATATTTTACATTATCAGCAGTGCATAAGCCTCCATAAAGCATGTTTGAGATATTACGATAAAAAATTATTCCTGTGAATAATGAGAAGTAGTACGCGTTCCTGCAATCATTAGCTTTATCGATGATTCTAATGCCGTAATTCGAAAAAGAATAAAAAAGCACGCCATTCGGTTGTCGATCAATTATCTACTCCTGTAATTAGTGCATAAAAGGCAGCGTGAAATTCCTATGTCACGTTCCATGAAAAATACGTGCTAAGCTTTTCACCGCAGTGGTTTATTAGATCGATTAAATTACAGAGGCGATATGAAATACATATGTGTATGTGTACAGGTGTCCCAACCTTCTGGAATTGTAAAATGTGTATGTTTCTCAACGTGGGCGATATCGCCCCTTGGTGATCGATTGACATCTTAAAGTAGGGGATTATCTGACTATCTACTTTTGTTAGGTTAAAACTTCAGTAAATATTTTACTTTTATATGTATCTTATGTTAAGTTAGAATTATAAGTAATAAACATGATTTTACTTTTATTGCTTTCAATTTTTTTTGTTTATGTCTTACTGACGCCTAACCTAAATCTAACCCATATTATTTTGGGGATCGTCATCAATTTTAAGCTCTTAAAAATTAAAGCGGCCGAATTAACAAGTGAACCTGACAAAGTGGGCGTTTGGTCCAAAAAGGTTGAGAAACACTGGCGTAAATAGTACGAAGCCAAAACTTTCTGATAGCATGTTGGACGTTATTTTAAATGGAATACTCTATATATTATTACTTTTTGGTTTCTCCGACTAAAAAAAAACTATTTCTAAAGCCTGTTTTATACGCTGCGATTTATTGGCCAATTAATTGAACAAGTTCGTGACCAAGAAATCGGTAGAAATTAGCTGTTTTACATGCTACAATAACTTGGACAATTTTTTAACGATCGTGAACGCTCGTTTAGCTTCGTTAGTAGTTGAACGGGGAATTAATAAAAAGGAAATTTTCATCTTCATATAAAAATAGATTGGTAATCTGCTTTCGTCGAATGATTTGACAGTTTATGATATAGGTACAGATAGGTTAGGTTTCTTCGGCTTCGGTTAGTTAATTCAAATTATCAATTACATCATAATCGTCGTAAATTTTCGAAATTTATCCTCGCTGTATTTTAAAAGCACTATATAGAATTCGTAGGTACTTTTCTGTTACTGGGTTGGCATTAAAACAGCATAGTTAGTGAAAAATCGTCGGAAAATCGTGGCAAAATTAGAGCATGTTCTATTTAATTCAATTAATCGTACGAGAAATTGTTCAAGAAATATTTCCGATTTTTGCTGTTTTACACGGTACGATAAAAATCGAAGATCAATTTGTTCAATTAATTGCCCAATAAATCGCGGCGTGTAAAACAGGCTTAACAGATTATATTGCATATGTGTCAGGAATCTGATAAAGAAACTGTTCTAGAATTTTTTATAATCATTTTTCTATGCCTAAAATGTGTCGTTCTTTCATAAACTAAATATGCAGCTATAGAGATACATTCTTTTGCTAAAGTGCATAGAGTGCTGCGACGAAATACTATAAATTTTTGTTTTCCTAAAGACGTTTATTATTTAAAATAATCTGAAAAGTGTAATTTATACATACGATTTCAACATTTACTCGAAGTGAGAACCATCTTCCTTCATACAAGCTGTAATGAGATTCTTTGTGTTTTGTTGAACATTTACTAACATTTCGGGAGTTATGTGTTGTGTAATGTGCACGTTACGCATTGTCTTAAGAAATTCATAAACATTCTCTTTAGCTAAACTACGAAATTTTACTGCTGAAAGAATTTAGTGTAGGATGCTCTAAATAAATATATTCGTCATGCTGAACTCGAATCTACATTTGTATGCTAATTTTGCTGTTTGTTATTTATAGGTGCTTGTTAATTTGCTAGACGATGTATGTACGAAAATTATGGTTACTTGGAGTACATGCTGGAATTGTATCCAAAACGATAATATTTACATATTTGTTTTAATGAATCTTTAGCGAAACAAAAATTCATAGTATTTCATCTCAGCATTCTATTTTAATTTACTGAAGAACGACACATTTTAGGTAGAGAGCAGTGAAGGGCAAAATTGTAAAGGGCATGACTCAGAGCCGGGAATCGTAGAGACGCACTAAGTGTATGTTGCATATTTCAAACGCAAAATTTTTATAAATGTATTTAAACGAAATTCATATATTAATTATAAATTGAAAATAGAAGATATGTATATATGTAATAAATTTGTGTCAAGTGGGAAATGAGAGAAATGAATTAGCCACTACCGCAAGAGACTTTTCTATATTTTCTGCAGTAAGACGGCTGCTGTTTGAAGTTAGTACGTTTTCCAGCATCGAAAACGTTCTTTCAACTTCACAACTTGTAAAGCGGAGCAAAAGTAAAGTGTAATTTAAGAGAGATATTTTCACACATTTACGGTGGTACCTCGGTTTACGATAGTATCTTAATACGGAATTTTCGGGTTACGGAAGAAAGGTACTCCCTGATACGAAACGCGGTTTAGAACTGTTACAGATTCGGCAGAATTTCCGCGCGACTCGTGTACATGCTAGAAAGAGATAATTATATACAATCTAATGCGATGGTTTGTGTGGTTAACTTCCCACTATTCCACCGCTTCGCAACTGACTTGAATTCATAGTTAATATAATTCTTACTTTATCTGAAAATCCTTTTATTTTTGTATAAAATCTTTTTCAAAGAACAAAGCCGAAAGTTCTATGGTCAAATAATTTCTTATCTGACGCGCCGCCAATTTTGTAATATGTATGAAAAAGCCACCTCACCCTCACTGTCTTCCATACATCAGAAAGAGTCCTTATTAAAAGCAGTGTATGTAAGTGAAGTTATTTCTTTTTAATTTCAATCTCAAGAGTTTTTATTAATTTTTGTACGTAACTTTATTTTCTATATGTTCAATTGTATTTAAAATACATAAAATGATTTTGTGATTTTTGTTTGGTTATGGGAACGGATTATCTCTATTTTATTTATTTATTATAGGAACATTTGATTCCAATTGCTAAATTTCGGATAACGAAATGGTTTTGGAACCAATTAATTCCGTAAACCAAGGTACCACTGTATTTAATTTTTGTATTTCTCCTGACAATTGGTTTAGTGTATTTAAATCGGGGTTTCTGCTGAACACTTCATCAACTTAATCAGTTTATTTCCATATCATCCGGAATACTTTTTAATTTATTGATTGTGTCGTTTAATATATTGAACGCGACTCTCAATTTTATATTTCGACTTTCATTCAAGTATTGTATCGTCGCTGTTAAGCGTTTAATATGGAAATTAAATACCTTAAAAACCTAATAACGAAGTAGAAAATAGATACAGTAAATATACATAGAATCATTTGAGGAGAGAGCTCAATGCGAATACTATGACTGTCTACCATTCGCTGATTCCTCGATCTAGAAATAATCACCGCGTACATCACATGTTCTGCATACGGCTCTGCTACGGCTGATGTCATCCCATACAATTTTGCCGTTCTCTGGTAGAGAGAAATGTTTATGGAAAAATTTTAGGATAGTTTCTTTATCGAATTCTGGAAGAATACACAAGTGTTCCATAAAAAATGTAAAAGCATGAATCAAAGATAGCGGCGATTTTGATAACCAACCTGTAGACGCTAGTTGACATAAAAATTTGTGCGAAAAACGTAATAATACACAGAATGTTCCATATAAAAAACCGATATCGTGCGTAGAAGAAACTGAACAGCATGTATACTTGAGTATAATTTTATCTTAAGTATAACTTGTCTCTAAATACTTTTTATTTGAAAACTTTTTCTCTAAGTTGCTCAGGAAAGGAACTATCATCCGCCCGCGCGGTAGGTGAACAGGCTGTATATTACAAAAATATAGTCTTTTGGGACAAGAATAGTATTTCTGTATTTTGCACATACAAGGGTGTGTTTACGGTCGAGCTGCGATACTCGATAAGATCGACAACATTAGCAGTGACAAAAACGATGAAAAATATGCATCGTGGATTACATTTATGAAGCTTCGGCAACCGCGTTAGTTTGGCAGTTGTCAAAATATTTTCACCCTTTTTGGTATGGTATTTTTGGTCTCATAATGGGGGTAAGATAAATTTCGCATATTAATTTCTCGATATTTATTAAAACTAAATTTGACAGTTCGACTATAAACGCTTCGCTCAGAATTGCTGTCCACTGATGAGACGTAGCTCCAACATAAACACCCGCATACGAACAATGTATCTCACCGCTTCGCTAGTATTGTCGCTCTTAGGGTGTGTTTATAGTGAAGCTGTGATAGTCGATAAGAGCGATATGTTAGCAACACGGGCCAATTAGTAAGCGCTGTAACTTTGCGTAACCATGGTTATAAAAGCGAGCTGTGATACTCGATAAGAGCGGCAATACTAGCGAAGCGATGAGATACATTGCTTGTATGCGGGTGTTTATATCGGAACTGCGACATCTGTGGACAGCGGTGGTGAACAAAGATAAAAGCATTTATAATTGAACTGCCAAACTTTATCTGCTTTTATCAGTTCTAGTTTTAATGGATATCCAGAATTTAATAAACGAAATTTACATTAGGCCCCCAGTACGGGACCAAAAACACCCAAAACAAACAAGAAAGGCGCCAATGAAAATATTTTGACAACTGCCAAAGTAAACGCGCTTGCCGAAGCTTCATGAACGTCATTCGTGATGGATATTTCTCGACACTTTTTTCGCTGCTAGTATCGCTAGTAGCTCTTATCGTTGCCCTTATCACAGCTCTTATCGACTATCGCAGCTTCACTATAAACGCACACTTCTGTAACCATGGTTACAGAACCGATTGGTCCGTCTTGCTAACTCGTCACTCTTATCGAGCGTTGAAGCTTCACTATAACCATACCCTATAGATATAAGATGCATTTTTTATACGTAAACTTAAGCGTAATTTCCAAGAAAAATATTAAATATGAAAGAAAAAGGAGGAAAACCAGAGGATTTTTAAGAAAAAAGAAAGTTAATTTTGGAGGTATATATTTGTAACATACATTACTCTCATTCATACATGGTTACAACGAAAACTAATTTCGTAGCTTTGGAACAAAGACGCTTTCAGCAGATATCATATTATTAACTTATTTTAACGTTATTTTGGTTTTAGAAATATTAACGCGTATGCATATACGAGTTCCACTGAAATGTTGCTCTAGAACAAGCTTTTCAATTTCCTACTAAATTCAGACGATGTAGTCTACAATAAGTAGCTAACCATTACTGAGTATAATTTGCATCGGTGGAAACATCAAAAGAACAGATGGGTACTTCGACGGTTGAAGATAAAGCAATCCTCATATCGTTTCGGTTTCCATCTCTGCGCGCAATATATTGAACAAGCTTACATGAAATATATCTTTTCAATGAAGAGGATTTCTGGAGGTACACAATGCAAACAGAACTTTTTACCTCGAACGTTAAAGTTTGAATTGCGCCTCGTTATAATGCAGTATGTATTCTAATGGTTTACGTACAAAATATTAATTCTATTTATATCTTTGCATGTAAAGCTTAACGCAAATAACGAATATAAATGCAAATTATTATTTATGCTAGATTATATTTTTTTATGTTGCTTTGTTGTTGCCAAGCTTAGACGTGTATTCCGAAATATTTATTATTTATGCATTTCATTTCCGGTACATGCACTTTACTTTTGAAGTCAATATCAACACAAGCATTGAATTGAAAGCTAGAACTTTTATGTTTTGCATAAAACTTTATATTACGCCAAGTGTGCATATAGAATATTTTGCTTTAAGGCGCTATCTTTACTGAATTATACACGCGCAGATTTATATTAGGTTTATTGTTCTGAATTGTAAGAAAAACTAATGCTTTTTTCTGGTCAAAATACTGTTGTGTTGGAGAAGTATAATGTTAACACAAATGTGTATTTGTAAGTAAAATGTGCAAATAAACGCAGATTTGGACTAACTTTCTGGAGCTGTTTTGACAAACAACCATTTGATTATACAAATAGTGATATACGTGGTGTTATTCAAAAGAGAATTTGAATATCGCGCCCAAACCAAAAGCACTGCGACGTCCCGCCACAAGGTGCCTCACGATGCTCATTTCAGTTGCTACTCTGTTAAGTTTCATCAGAATCATTAGCGTAGACGCACTTCTATGTGAGTTATTGCTGTTTGTGTTGAAGTGTGTTCTTGTTAGAGTTGGGAAATACCGCTCCACTCATGGAAGAAGCAGATTAAGTTCAGCTAAAGTAAAACGATTATTATTTTTAAATTACAACACAGGAATTGCTTAACTTCCTTATATTATAACTACTTTTAAATTTAAATATTTTTATTCTTTTATTAGAATTCAAATTATTTTGAGTAAATATTTATTTTGCACTGCTACAATTAAGAATTACGTAACGAATGTGTAGTCCAAAGGTGTTACCCTTGTATTACGCTTCATATGTGTATAGTATTTACTATTTGAACAATATACACGCATACCATGTTTATCAATCGGTTACATGGGAACGCGACCAGGAACGTCGCGAATGTGAATCGCGACGTTTCCGAGGATAGTCGACTTTGCTTCGCTCCTGTCGCGTTACAGCGCATCGTTCCAAAGTAATGATGGAAATGCTTATCGTTTCAGCGACGCTACCGTTCCACAGGAACGTCGCGAATGTAGACCACTACCGTTCCCGTGTCGCGCGACAGCCCATCGTTCCAAAGAAACGAGTTATTTCAGTAACAAAATACCGCTCCAAAATACGGCTATTAAAATACCGACCCATCCCTAGTTATTGTGCTTCTGCGCACTTCCGAAAGGCTGACGCAAAGAAGCATCGGATTTGCATCAAATACTGTTTCGACCTCAAGAAAACTGCAGATAAAACCCATCGCATCTCGAAGGAGGCTTTTGGTGAGATTGCCTTGAGTGAACTTAGAACATTTGAGCGGTTCAAGTGTTTGAAGGAAAGCCAAGAATTTATGGAGGATGACAAACATTCTGATCGACATGCAATAGCGGAAGTGATTACGAAAGCGCGCGCAGTGATTCACGATGTTTGTGAAAGATTTGATCTGTCGCACGGAACATGTCAACTGCAGCGAATTGCAGCGAAGTTTGTCCGTCGCCCTCTCAACAGTGACCAAAGAGCCCCCGGATTCAGGTATGCACCAAGCTGCAAGAAACAGTTCGAGATGATCCAATCTTCCTGTTCAGAATCAGTACAGGTGATGAATCATAGAACCATGGTTATGACCCTGAAATGACGCAGCAATCATCACAGTGGACGACGTCATCCTCTCCAAGGCAAAAACCGCGCCAAGTTAGCAGCAACATGAGTCGATACTGATAATGTTTCGATATCTGAGGAATGGTGCATAAGGAGTTTATTCTACCTGCTCAGACTGTCAAAAGGAAGTTTTACTGCGACGCTTTGATAATGTTCGGCGCAAACGGTCCGGATTGTTGAAGAACAAAGACTTGTTGCGCACACCTCGCTCATTGTGAAGTAATTCCCGGCAATAGACAACATGACAATAGCCCCTATTTTCCCTACTCTCCTGCGACTTCTATCTCTCCCTAAAATGAAAATCAACTTGAGAGGGCGACGTGCTCACTCCATTCAAGATATTCAAGCGAAATCGCAATTGGTCTTGAACACTCTACAGCTTTCCGACTTTCAGGAGTACTTCCAAAAATGGGAAAATCGCTGGGAGCGTTGCATACGTGTTAGAGGTGACTACTTTGTAGGTGACAGCGAAAATTAAGTTGTAAGCTAAGTTTTGTGCTTTTTACAAGCAAATTCTCGGGAATTTTGTGTAAGAGAACTAGAAAAGATGTGGATATATCTACGTTGCATAGAGAAAAGCATCTTTTAGCAGTCCATTTAACGCAATGGCACATAAACGATAAATTTCCATACACATGCGTTTTAATTTTCAACAGTAAAAATTGATCGAATATAAGAGCTGTTTATCTACTTATAAATGATTAACAAAACATTATCGGAAAAATTAGTTGGTCACTTTTGGCAATACGCCCACGATGTGTGCAGGTATATGTTTAGATAGACTGCAGAGTTATTTCAAGAGTTAGATTGACATAATCAAGATGCGAATTCCTACAACAAGTACCAACATCTTAATAAATGTTCATACATGGTTTATTGTTTAACATACAGAAAGTGCACTTTATTCCCAAAATCAAAGTTTTTTGTAAGGGAATTTCGATGAAAGGGTTTTGAAGGAAATATTTAAGATCTCTTATTCTCACAATATTTCTAGTGTAACCCGAGCTTTGGTTACTTTTTAGAACCAGACAATGTGAAGAAAGATATTTTTCACAAATTTGACTAAAAATTAATAATTTTTCTTATAGTTATAGTTACTTTATATTAAAACTATAGCATTTGCTACTAAAGTGTAGCATACAACATTATTGTAAAAATTGATTGTTTGAATTTTGTTTCGTGAAAGGAGTTGATAGACTTATGTGTAAGAAGCGAAAATACGTGTTTATACAACTTTTTCGAAAGTTTAAAAAAAATGTACGCCGAAGTACGCGGAGGTATTTACAACACTTCTTAGGGGTGATACGTAGATTACTGTGTATAAATACCAAGAACCGCTGTTAATCGCCTTTAAAAATATGAGGAATTATATAAATGGTCTTCCGTTTATTTTTTTACAAGTCTAGATCTACTTCATTACTTTAAAGTATATAACCTTAGCTTATTCAAGTAAATAATGCTGTAATAGGGTTACTTGATTTTATACCTTATTCATAAATATACACTACCGGCCATAATTATTTTCCCAACTATATTTTTGCTTGGATTTTAGAAAATTATTTATTTATTGTTATTTAGGGGGTATAATTATTTACCTAGAAGTAAAAGAAAGATACCACATTAAATAATTCCCGGAAAGACTCCTCTGCTACTTAGTTCTCGATTGAATCTCATTAATCCAACAATTAGGGGTCCAGGTAGGGCTATGAAAAGATCCGAAATGTAATACAATTATCCCTCAATAATAAATATTTAATGTAGTGCAGGTAAAGATGACAAATTCCTATTTACCCAAACTAGAATTATGAATTTAGATTTAGTAGTTATTGTTCTTTTAAACAGTGAATATAATTAAAATTATCTAAAATTAATATTAAAACCCGGAAAACAAGCGAGTTGCCTTTAGAAATTCGCACAATGATTGTTGCTTTACATAATTTTGGCTGAAGTAATAGAGATATCGCAAGAAAATTGAAATTAAGTCGCCGAACTTATAACGTTAAAAAATATCAAAAGGCTTGCATGTTATGAAATAGAAAACGAAGCAGGACGACGGGAAGTGACAACACCAGCGAAGATCGTCGAATAGAGGAAAAATTGCACCTGAAATAACGGCTGAAATAAATATGAAACATGAAAAACGAGTTAGTTTAATCACTGTGAAAAGGAGGTTAAGAGAGGGTGGTTTATTTGGCCAAATGGCGTTACGTAAACCACTCTTACGTAAGCAAAGTAAAATAAAACGGCTGCGATGGGCTAGAGAGCATTAACATTGGACAGTTGATGTGTGGAAAAATGTTTTGTAGACCGATGAGTCCAAATTTGAACACTTCGGTTCCAAGAGAAGAACGTTCGTTCGACGGTCGAAAGGAGAACGAGTAGCAGAATCATGTGTAGTACCTACAGTCAAGCATGGGGGCGGATCGGTAATGGTTTGGGGTTGCTTTGGCGCCGCGTCCGTAGGAGACTTGGTTAAAATAAATGAAATGTTAAGAAAAGAGCGCTATCGGGAAATTTTGGAAATAAATGCTATGCCATCTGGTATGAGAATAATCGGTGACTGTTTTATATTTCAACATGATAATTATTCGAAACACACCCTCAAACTATGCCGCGAAAATTTACAATCGCTGGGACGTGAAAGCAATATCAAAATAATGAAATGGCCTCCTCAAAGCCCAGATGCTAAGCCCATGGAGCTTTTGTGGGAGAAATTCGGTAGGCAGGTGAAAATAAATCCTCCAACTTCCAAGGAACCGTTGTGGAAACAGCTACAAGAAGCCCGGCTTAAAATAGAACCCGCTACTCTGACGAAATTGATAGAGAATGCCAGAATTGTGTGCTGCAATTATTAATAGGCGAGGTGGATGTTTCGACGAAATGATTTAATTTTTCTTGTGTCAAATAAATTTTATAATTGAATAAAGATTATCAATTTCTTTGTTGTAAGAGTATTTTATTAAATGCAAAAATACAATTTCTTTTTCAATTAGAGCTTCCTTTATTTATGTATATTTCTTAGGGTGGGTAAATAATTATGGTGGTAGTGTATATTATAGGATGTTTTTGTTCCATTTCGTAAAGTTCCCTGTTCGACTGTGTCGGATTTGTCGTAAATTAGTATACCTACTTCTACCAGTCTTTATGGTTCTAGTGTTCAACAGCCGGAAATAATATGTATTGTTAAATATTTTAATAATTTGAGCAAAATATCGATTCTTCAATGTCATTTCTAGCTTGTTTCCCTTTAGTTCACTTGTGGCAATTGTTGCTGTTCTTTTTGGAGTTACTTGTCATAAAAGTCACTTTGGTTGAGGAATGATAATACAGGAGAAATTGCTATTCTTAATCAATTGTTAAGTGCAGATGTATTATTTCTTAGGCATTATAAAGGTTTTGTTTCACCAGAAATTTAGTAATTTGTCAAAAACTTCCCCATAAAGCCTTAGATTCTTTTGCTAAAGTTGAAAAACTTCTATATCTTATTATACACAAGATAAAATTTAAATACTAGTTACAATGTGATGCCATTCTATTTATCTATCTTTCAATAATTACTATTAAATAAAATGTAGTAAAAAGACACAAATTTTCAGTTCTTTCATGTCGCTACATATTCAGATTGAAACATTTTTTAAAGCTACTTGATCAGGATAGTATTACTGATGCGGATAGTTGATTTACCAAATATGAAAACTGTATCAGTAAAATTGAATAACGGGCACCTTTAAAGGTATTTCAATAACAGTGAGTGGGAAGATTGTGTCTTTACGAATCAAGACTTTTCAAAAGATCCGATTGGGAGCACGTTTTAAAGTAATAGAAAACTGGACATACGATGTGCATTGAAGTTATAACACCTCCGATTTTTTTTCGCAGTAGCTAATCACACGAAAACTATGAAACTTGTGTCACTTCTCGACGTAATCTCCCTCCAGCCGTACACATTTTTCACAACGTCGACGCAATGATTCCATAGCCGCTGCGAACGCTTCTTTAGGAGTCTGTTTTGACCACTGGAAAATCGCTGATGCAATAGCGGCTGGAGAATGTGCGACCACGGAGAGTGTCTTTCTTCGTTGGAAACAGCCAAAAGTCGCTGGGAGCCAGGTCGGGTGAGTAGGAACCATGAGAAATCACTTTAAAGTTCAAAGCATTCGTGGCACCCACCTGGAGGATACTTTTCGCATTTTCAGGTCGTCGTGCAGGATTGTGCGCGCAGATCCCACGGAAATGCCAACTTTGGAAGCGATCTGTTCTATTCTCATTCGGCGATCCCCAAAACAATTTTCTCCACTCGCTCGATCATGTCGTCAGACCGGCTTGTGCGAGGCTGGGATTGGCTTGGTTGACACCATCACCACATGTCTCACTCAACTGGCGATGAATTTCTATCGGTGTCACACGAATGATTACACGCCGATCTTGTAATGAAAACGTCGCCATTTGAAGTATCAAAAACAGTTTTCACTCTCGCCGCTGCCGGTTCTGTGTGCCGTACAGTGTTGCCATCTCTGTCACGCATTGACAAAGAGTGCCTGCTTATTTTAAAATAAACTGCATGTTTCTATCTGTTTCCAGTTCTGAGAAAAAAAATCGGAGGTGTTATAACTTGAATGCACCTCGTATTTCGCAGGTAGGTGGCCACTGAAAGTGTCTTCTTTTTAATGGAACATGCAGTATCTTATTACCTTTTTGAAGTGCCTGCTAAATTCTTCAACAAAAAACAATATTCTAAAAAGGTTTGAGAGTTACCAGTTTTTTTTAAGTCGACATTTGCAGAAACCGTTATTTTTCACAGAGTTATCGTTTTTGGTACTTATATAAAATGCGCTTTATATGCTTCTGATATTGCATTAATTTTGTAAATACGTTTTTCTTTTCAAATGGATATCAGATGTATTATTTTATTTTAGCAATTTTACAAAATTCTAGACAAGAAAAATCACTAATATGTTAAGTCTAAAGTCAACCGTTTTCTAGTTATAACGATTTTTGAAATGGAATTAATTTTGTTAATTTCTTCTTGTTGTAAATGATAGAATTGTTTAGAACAATGCAACATGGTGACATTTAACAATAATTTTATTTATTTATTCTCTTTTTTTCATTTTATTTTTTTTTGTGCCTAGGATGTAATACTGTAGTCAAGAATGCTGTATTAAAAATGTAATAGAATTCTTCTTTAGCGATCGAGTCTAACCTCATTCGATGTTGTGCGACAAATTTTGGTTTTAAGAATATATTTTAGTTCACAAATATCGAGATCGGAACCGTCTCGAGAACTGTCAATAAATCATGCAGTTAAACAACTACATACATAACGTTTTAACTGTATTAATTTTATTATTAGTTAGAATAGTAAATGTAATTTTCTGAGAACAAAACACGAAAACTTATTAAGAATTGAGAATGTAATAAAGCGAAAATTGTTGATACACAAAACGTATTTACAAATAATCTCTTACAAAGATGATTTCTACTAGAACTGTAGCCCGGATCCGGGTAATTTTGAATCCGGATAATTTACTATCTTGTAAACAAGTAGTAACTGAGTAGCGTTGTATCGGAAAGGAAGAAGTATAGTAATATAAAGAATAAGATTTTCAGTTGTTAATGGTAAAAAAAAACAGTTCATATTGGATATAACGTGATTGTACAAAACATGATCTCTTTACGACAATTTCATTAATCCCTCCAACTCTGAAACGTTAACGTATTTAGTTTTGGATGAACGGCAAGGCGTTTTGTGCTTAATTGAGTTCTAGATTGGCATGTCATAACGCAGGTTAGCGAATTATATGTTGCATAGTATCTAAATTTAAACAATAGCCCTAGTTCAGAACGTCTGGTTCATTTACTTAACGAGATTGTTCGAAGGAATTGTGAAGCGTAATACGGCTGCTATTAGCGGGTGGATGTTTCTAACTGTCACAAGGATGAAAAGCTGACTAGCAGCACAGAAACGAAAACCTAGCTTTTAATCGATTTCCATTACCGCGTAAACTCACCTATAGGATTTATCACAGCTAGTGTTAAAAACACTTGGCGTAAAGTGATATGCTAATGCAATATGTAGATTATTCTCGTGTAACGAGAGGCAAAATTTAAATAAGCTAACTGCAATATGCAGAGAAAAAAATTGAAATGCGAATTATATTACATACATTAAATTAACGCACTTAAGAATATTTTTAACTTCTTCATTTTGGAGTTCTAGTCGCATAATTTTAGACTTATTATACTGATGAGAGTGATGAGTGATGAGTAGAGCAACGTAACTGCGCTGAAAGCCAGTGGCGGACGCATAAAAGTTTACACAAAATAAATTAAATGTGATACGTACTCAAACACTTACCGTTTTAAGAGTCCTCCGTGAAATCACAAAGTGGATAATGTCTATTTAATATTTGTAACATTAGATATGTTTCCAAAGTTGTTTCGGCAAAGTGAGTGCGGCGTGAAGAAAAAGTGTTTTTGTATGCCGAAAACGAACGTTCTACATCTATTGACGTTATATTTGCGTAAGTTAAATAATCTTTCAAATAACTTAACGGTTCTGTTGACGCACCTTCACAAATTTGTCTTAATGTGCCAAAATCAGAGTCTTTATCTAAAACACTTTCAAACCTTTCTAAAACACAAACATTTCTTGCGTCTTCTATCGCACATAGCTGTGCGTGAACATGTTGCACTATTTGCAAAGATTCCACTAACGACACCGAAGAATTTTGTAGTTTTTCTATCGCATCCGCTAGTCCCACGTAATTGTTCTGAATAATTTCCAAATCTGTTTTAACTTGACTATCCTGAAATTTCAAGCGGCTTACCTTGACAGCCGCAGCTTCCTTTGGGTCGAATTCTAAAATCACGTTCTTTATATTCTCAAAATATTTAAGATAATAAAATGCAGCCTCTAACCATGTTCCCCAACAAGTAAGAATAGGTTGTGGTGGTTCAGGAATACCGGGGCATAGTCTATGAAATTTCCGAATACGTTTTGGGGATTTTACAAACAGCTTTTGTATGTGCTATTAGAGCGTCTACCTCGGGATAACATTTTCTGATACTATCTGCTACGAGACTGAGAGTATGAATTTTACATGTAATATGCAACAAGTTAGCACAATGTTTTTTAAGAGACCGACCTACAGCAAGCATGTTTGCGGCACCATCACTCATAAACATCAACAGTTGATTTGTTGCAAGTTCAAACTTTTCCAATGTATTTAACACCAACATTGAAATTACTTCGGCAGTGCATTGTTGTATTCGTCTGGAAGCTAGTAAAATTCAGAGTGACGGTCGATGTGGTTCCATTGTGCGTACCATTACATTAACCACAGAATGTTTTTTACGATCTGTTGTTTCGTCCACACATAACCACAGTTTTTTATCTTGCAACTCTGATTTAATTCTTTTCTCGACATGCTCGCGAGCAGACGGCACAACTCTCTGTAATGTTCTCTCACTTGGTAACTTAAAGTCCGAATATTCATTCCAAAACGAGACGTATGCTTTCTTCCTTAGTAAATGAAATGGTAAATTACATGCAATAAACACATAAATTAAATTTAAATTTGTCATAATCTCGTGTGGAATTTTTTTTTTAAACATGCCCTGCACTGTTTACGTGCCGTAAACAATCACTTTTCGACCAACACATTAAATCTATTTTACACACTACACATTGAATTTTAGCGCCATCACACTTTAAATTAGGCATTTCTGCAATAAATTCTCTTATTGTGTCCAACTTTGGTCGTTTTCGCAACGTAGGAAACATTTTCAAAACAAACGTAGAACTACGATATAGTATACGACAGCGTAGATGCATACACAACAGATCGGTTTTCGAGTCGCAGTTATGCTGACGCTTATACCGAACTTTTATGCGTCAGCCACTGGCTTTCATTGCAGTTTGCGTTGCTCTAGTGATGAGTATACCATTCCCCCTAGGAAGCCGAATTTTATAGAACCATTTGAGGCATCCAGTATCTAGGGTAAAGATTGTGTTACAAGTTTGAATTGTAGTTTATCGTTGTCAAACTATGTTTGCATTGTGTTGCAATGAAGCGCAATTAACGTAATAAATGTATGCAATCAATATACAGCACACAAGTTAAATTAGCGCAAACAGATCTAAACGGAAGTATTGCTGGTGTCTTAATTACACTGTTCTATCTCCAGGAACTAATTGCCAAAACAATTTCGCTTCTAGAGCATTGAAGATGCATAGCTGCTAGAAGTTGAGAATTAATTTTATAAGATATTGATGCCCATATTGCAATAAAATATTGACACAAGAACAGGGTGTTTTAAAAACCTCTTTATTTTCTACATTCAATTTGGGTGTATTAGTAGTTTCAGATAGAATTGAGAAATTAATTCTTTAAAAGTATGTAGAGCAAGTCCGGATAGATGCATCAGCGAGAAACAGATATCTTATTTGGTACGTAAGTAGAACTAATACAGGGAGGATATCGAGAAGAAGGCGATGGTAAGCTACAACAAAAACTGGTATGACCTATTTGTTTTTTATCCTTTTTACTTGGGTGTTATTCCTAAATATTTATTGTTATCAAACATCATATTGCTTCCTCATCTGCCAGCCAGATTTTTCGTCGCGCAAGTTTCACATTGGTTCGAGAACGAATTAAGCAAACTAGACGTGATCTTAACTCCGTTTCTATCAAACTTTTTCGCTTACATTTAGAGCTTATCATCAAGCTGAAAAAATCCATTCACTTTCTACCGCACGACAAATCCGAAAATTCGATTCCCTAATCCCTAAACCATATCAGAATTCTAGAGTCATGTCGCACACTGTCATAAACCTTTACAATCGATCTCTATCTTCTAATAAGGTTGTACTCTCCAAAGGCCCAAGGTTTGCCTCTACACCTAAACTTATCCCTAGTGAAGACATTATTACTGGGATAAAGTCTGCCCTTGTCGGTATTCCATCTGAAACCGCTGATCCCATTCGCTTTGAAACATCCAAACTTTTCGCGCGTGCCAAACTTTCGAAATCGAACCTTCCTATGTCAGAAACGAGGGCGTTAAGAAACTTGAAATCCGACCTTAAAACCGTTGTATTATATCTATATATAAGGGAAATGCTTCGGTAATTCTGTACAGTGAAAAGTATGAACAAAAAGTTCTTTCCTTACTGCAAGACAACTTCATAAACGTGATTCTATTTTCCGAATTGAGCGTTCCATCATTAACTCTATTAGAACGTCATTTATCCTTTTCGATACCGAAAAGTCATTTCTCCCTAGTGATTCTTCAGCTCCTAAGTTATACGGTCTCCCTAAAATTCACAAACCCAATATCCCCTTACGTTCTATTGTCAGCACTATCAATAGCCCCGCCTACAAATTATCGAAGTACCTTTCTAACCTTCTAAAACCTTACGCTGGACACAGCGACTCTTTCATCCAAAATTCCCAACATTTCGTCCAACGACTGAAAGAGTTGACGGTAAATTCTGGTGATTTATTTGTCAGCTTTGATGTGGAATCCTTATTCACCAAAGTTCCCATACCGGATACAGTATCTATTATTAGAGAGTTTCTCATCTCCAGTTACCAACCGAATGATCTGGCTGACTTGGTTGAAGCTTGCCCTCCTTCTACCTATTTCTAGTTTAATGGTAAATGCCGGTGAATACTTAGTGGAAGATTTCTCTGCTTGGACTCATTGCTTATATTGAAAATTCGAAGGAAGTTTACTGCATTAAAAGAAATGTTGTCATCAAAATTTCATTCAATTGTATAGAAATGTAGGAGTAATTTTGAATCGTAAAAAAACCAGCAACCACTTATAGTGCATCTAATTATTTTTTAAATTATCTTTTAAAATGCACTCTTCTTGAAAAAGTAAGCAACCTTGGTTGGTTTGATAAATTGGTCCGAGTAATTGTACACTTAAAGGTGTACACGAGTGTAGAGGTGCAAAAGTAATTTAGTTTTTAATGAATACAACAAACCGTGGTTATGTTAATTGTGTGCGAACTAATTAATAGAGTAACCAAAACTTGCGGACTCGCATAGGCGTCGGTATTACGGGTTAATATAAGAATACGAAAAATTCATAAATAAACTTACTTGCTAATTATTCAACAAATTAGAGGCATCAGGATGTGAACTACTGTAAACTTGCATCATTGCATATGTTTCCACAGTTACTTCTTCAAACCTTGTGCGTCGACAAGAAAAAATATTCTTATACATAGAAAACGATCTCTCCACATCTAAGGAAGTTACATTTGCATGTAGAAACTGTTTTTCAAAATCACTTAAACGTTCACTATTCTTACACTTATTATAAACGGCCTCTAAAGTATTAAAATCGGGATTCTTCCTTAAAACATCTGCCAACTTTTGAGTAGCGCATAATCCTGGCGTATCATTTAATGTGTGTAATTTATTTTTTACACTCTCCACTATGTCTAATGATTCCTGCAATGACAATTCAGTACATTGTAGTTTTCTGATGGCATCTAGTAATACTGTATAATTGGTACATATTGTTGTTAAATCTTCTAAAAGTTGAGGAATTTGAAATTCTCTTTGACTTTCTCTAATTGCTTTGGATTCATTCCGATTAAATCGCATTATAACTGATTGAATTTGTTGAAAATGGATCAAATAGTAAGATGCTGCTGTTAGCCAAGTACCCCATCACGTTAAAATTGGTTCAGGAGGTTCTGGAATACCTGGGCAAAATTTACGAAATTCCTTTAAACGTTTAGGAGATTTACGAAACACTGCTTTAGTACTTTCAATCATCCGATCAACGTTTTCGTAATGTTGTCGAACAACTTCACCAACTAAATGCAGAGCATGCAGCACGCAGGTTATATGTATTGAGTTAAGAAATATATGTTTTAAGGATCGCCCAACACTTAACATCGTTGCTGCACTATCTGCCACAATCATCACAACTTGATCTTGGGCAATTTTAAATTTTTTCAAAGCGTTCATTATCACTTTTTGAATATTTTCCGCGGTACATTGTTGAACACGTTTGCAAGCTAACAAATATCGAGATGCTGTGTTCTCGCTAGATAAAACGCGAGCTATAACATTCACAATACTGTTTTTCTTTATATCGGTCGTCTCATCCACGGTAATCCATATTTTTTTGGAACACAAATCACGTTTACGCACATTTTCTAGCATCTCTTTCATTCGCGGCAAATGATTCTGTAATTGTGTTTGTAAGGGTAATGGGTACTTTGGAACGTATTGTCGCCAAAACGTTTTAAAAGCTGCTTTTCTCACCAACGACAACGGAAGATTACAAGAGGTAAACATAATTAATAAATGTACGAGGAATAGTGTATAAGGTATTTCAGTTCTTGCATTTCTCATATGCTTAATACCATTGACATGCCTCTGGCAATCAGTTCTGTCCAATGCTGCCAAACGAACATTGCATATTAAGCAAAAAACTGCAATACCGTCATATTTTAAATGGGGAAAAAGTGACACATACTTGTACATTAGTAGCAAATCTATTACGAGGCATTGTTTTCTTAGGTATGTAAATATTAGTTCTATATGAAACGATACACTAATTATGTACTTGGTATAATACTACAACACACAAAAAACACCAGCTATATTTTCAAAAGCGACACGTAAGTACATAAGCTTGACCGTTCGACTAATCTCTGCAACAGCTCAACCGGTACTAAAACGAAATCTCTCTCAGCGCGGTTTAACATGATTTATATTCAAGGTCGACACTGCATGCCTGCTTCTCTACCGGTTTAGTTTATTTATGAATTTTTCGTATTCTTATATTAACCCGTAATACCGACGCATATGCGAGTCCGCAAGTTTAGGTTACTCTACTAATTACATTGGAGTGAAGTGCGTGCACTTGCATTTAATACTATTAATTTATACAATTATATTTTGAATTTTCAATAATTACCAAAATTCACTTCATATTTATAGAATTTGAATAATTTTTAATTATTATTCGAATTTCGGCATTTTGATAATTTGTACTATTAATTAATAAAAGACTCCATTAATATTCATTTATAGAAAGTAATTAAAGTCAGAAGTTATTTTCAATGATGTACCTTTTAATAATATTTTTTGTAAAACACAAAAATCACGCGTAACACTATTTACATGGAATCTAGTAATCAAAATTCTTAGTCATCTGCAACATCGCATACGATCATCGATAGGCCTACCATAAAAATATCAAAGCCGTTGGATTGGCATTGCTGTAACACCGAAGTAAACGAGACAGAAATAGATATTTTTGACATGACAAGTTTTGGACAAAATTATTTTGAAAATAAGTTTAAAACACATATTTAAAGAATTTTGATCAACAAAAACAATCACAAGAAGTTAAAAACCATTTATGAGCAAAGACAAGAAAAATAATACTGAACAACAGTTGAAGCAGGATTGAAGAGAATCTTGCTTCAAAGAATTCATCAAAAAGTACCTTGAACGTCATCTGCAAGAAAAGGAAAAGGGAATCACGAATTTTCATAATTCATTCACGGAAGCCAAAATATATTAAAAGGAAGAGCATTTTAATGAGGAATTAAAAAGAAAACACACGCGGGGGTTTGCAGCTGTAAGTAGTTTCTCAAATTTTATTGTAAGTGGATTACTGAAAATAAAACTTATGATTATTCTAAACTTTATATTTCACCACAAGTGGAGAGGTTGGCGGGACTCGACGGCTTACGGTTACCCATGTGGTTAGTTACGAGGTAGACTGCATTATGTGCAGACGATCTTAGTAAGAATTTCTGAAGTATTTATTTTTCTTTTCTTTTGTTTCATCAGAATCTGTTTTTATTTTCGTCTTTAGAATCTCTTATTAGTTTCATCTAAGCTTCGTATGCGAAACTCTCATTTCCAGGCGAACATGACTTCAAATTATTACGTGCGTTCGTGCACACAGTAGGTCTACATGTCAACGTTGCTAGAAGTGTATTAAGTACTAATACGTGACACGCATCGAATCGATCGGATTCCACTCAATCCCCTCCTCGCTCTTTCGCCGTACATATATAAATATAGCTAATTTCACATTTTCTCGATGTGTATATTAAGTGTACACACATATAAGACAAATTTAAAATGACAATTAACACAAAACGACTCATTAACTGCTCTGAATATAGGGCCCGAATACTTCTGACTGTCCTTAGAGTTACTATTATGATTGTATGCATCCGATGAGCTATTTTTACATCTTGCACTGTTTCTTGGAATAGTATACGAAGTGTAACACCAAAGTAACGTTTCCTGCATTGGTTCTGTATACAAAACAAACTAGTTCGTTCGGCTTACAGTGATTAATGAGAGTAACCAGCGTAAAAGTACGCGTTCGTTGGGATTGTATGCAGTTGCACGAAAACTGTTTGTTGGTATCTGCCTGGTGTATTACTATTATTACAACGAGGTGGCCTCAAAGCGGTTTCCTGCACTGCGGTCGAGCCACCTATTGTTCCCTTTGAATGATTCATTAATCCTTAAGAAGTTCTGTAGCGTTTAATTCCGTTAGTCCAGAATTAAGTCCAAGAGTTAAGTCCAGAATTTAGCAATTTATTTGACTTTTCTTTTGCGGGTCCTACCAGGAAGGCCTTTGAATACACGTTTCCTGGTTCTTCTCTCCAATGTCTATCATGGCGCTGATGCCTTGTTTGAAACTCCTTCAGCATGGGATTTGAAGGTGGCTGTTCAGGATCACCCCTCTAGACACTTAACTTCCTCCACTCTTTGTAAGAGCACTCCACACAGGTACACTGAAATACCCTATCGTTTTATTCTTTCGAGTTAACGGGGCAAGGTTAGTCTTGGAAGGATTTACTGTTAATCCCTGCCCTTCAGTAAATTTCAAGGCATCCTGCATTCTGTTGCAGATGGTATCCTCGAATTTACTGCTCGTTAGTGTGGTTGTATCATCTGCATAGCCTACCACTGTATAACCCTCGCCTTCTAGCCCTCGCAGGAATTCGTCTACCACCAGATACCAAAGCAGGGGGAAAGCACGCCGCCCTGCGGGCATCCCCTAGCGGCCCTTACTCCCACGGTATAGCCATTCACGGTAGCACGTACGAGGTGTGGCAATTAAATAACTGAACTGGTGCTACTATCGGCAAACAGCGAGCATGCCACAGCATGTCTGTGCTTGTAGATGCTTCCCCTACCCTGAGCTCGGTGGACACGGTTGTACGTCGCTCAGTCTCGCTGCAGCAATCGTCCGTTCCAGTCGCGTCGGAAAAAAGCAGACTGTTCAGATCGAGCAACGAGTTATCCTCAAGTTTCTTGTGAAACACGAGGTTCTAACTACCCTTCGTGAACGAGTGAGAGGACGAAGGCCCGATTTGCGGAAGAGCAAATCCTGGATGCTCCGCCAATACAATGCGCCAGCCCATTCCGCCTTGTCTGTGAAGGCGTTCTTTACGAAATCCGGCATCACCGTGTTGGACCACCCACCGTACTCGCCCGATCTGACCCCCTGTGACTTTTTTTATTTCCTAAGGTAAAACCGGAGCTTAAGGGGACAAGATTTGATAGTGTGGAAGCGGTGAAAGCGAAAGCGACGGAGGTTCTCAACAAGCTGACAGAAACGGACTTCCAGCACTACTTTCGACAGTGGAAAATTCGTTTGCAGCGTTGTAGGAATCGACAAAGAGAGTACATTGACAGGGATAAACTTTGTAATGTAATTGGTGATCAATAAAGTGTTTTGTAGCACCAGTCCGGTTATTTAATTGCCACACCTCGTATGTTACGACACCCAAGCATATGAATGATCCAGGTGCATAACGTGTTGTTAATCCTCCGTTTCATCACAGCTATGTGTATCGATGCTAGAGATGTGTTATCGAAAGCACCTTCAATATCAAAAATGACGCCGAGCGCAATATTTTTGCATTGCCTGGTGTAAGATGCGAGGCCATACATCTACTTGCACTGCCTACTCTAAAGAAAAGGACAGCCCAAACGAACAAATCGGATGTATTGCAATAAACAATACACGCGTCTTACTGCCGTAAAGTATTGTAATGGGACATCCCACCCGAAGTGCGTGGGTTCACACCTGAATACAATAATTTCAATCAATTTCATGTCAATATTCATAAAATATTAGAATTTAATGTTGCATTTGCAGATCTCGGATTATCTTGGGTTATTATTCGAATTCTGGCATTTTGATGATTATATGTATAGGAGTTGTACTTGATATTATCACGTAAATCGTATGAGATTCTTGTGCTAGCTGTAAATTACAAGTAAAACGGATTAATTGAATGCAGTAAGAATACTCTACTGAAATTATACAGAATCTTATTGTAAGTTAAATTAAAATTTTGCAAGATGTTTATTGGAAATATTTCTCTGTAAATTACTGTATTAAGGTTAATACAATTGATTTGTTGATTCTGCTATAAAAATTTATTTAACTTATTTTTAACATTGGCAACGTATACGTCATAGGTGACACCTCTTGTTACTTCCTAGTAAAAATTAGCTGTCAATATACTTCCTAGCAATATAAACATGCATACCAGGAAAGTGAACGTATAGTAACATGTATACTACAGGGGCAAGAATGTTATAACTGTTGCATCCAATTGAGTTTACAGCTTGATTATCGAGCAACGTTTTCAATTAGACTGTCAAGGTTTGCATGTTTTTTTTAATCTACACTGAACGATATAATCTGCATAAAACGTCAAGCTGGATATTAGCATTAAAGATTGCATACGAATACATACGTCAACATTTTCATTTATTCAATCTACCAATGTATGTTACATAGATACATATTTGGAGTATCTAATTATCTTACACAGTTTCGTTATACTAGAGACTAAGACACTAAACGTGTTTGCTTTACTTTTCCCCTTATATATTAATAGCACGATATCGTACACCGTTTGTGTAAATAGAGTATCATATACCCAGTAAGGAATACGACGCTTAATAAAGATACTCTCTTAAGTACGCTATGCTCAAATTAAACAACTTGATGGCAGCTGTCTTCAGGTGGAGCTACAGTTGCTTCTCTCAAGGCGATTCCTACATGTTTTTCAAACGGTCGTATCTCTATTTAAACCGCTATTGCTTCCTTGCAAACACCATATAAGAGGATCCACGCGTAATTAAAGAAACGGAGTTGGGTACCATCAGTAAATATTAAAGTACCAGAGGAAATATTTGACTTTCATTACACCTCCTTCATCTTAAGATATTAGTAGATAAATCCGTCGGGAAATACACAAATTTAGGATCCTACATATTCTGTAAGCTTGAAGAGTGTTGTTTCCTTAGGAATGATATTAAAATGCGGCGGATGTTAATATATGGAACGAGGAAGTGTAAGACGGTGAGTTCGTTTTATTTAGCTGTATATTCAATACGTGACTTTTATCATCAATTATGTTCGTATGTAATATATTTAATTGTAATTATCAGGTAAATTAAAAACTAAAAGACAAAAAGATTAACATTAAATTAATATGTAGTCCAAAATGAATGTATATACCGTGAGAAATATAGTGGTAAGGCATACAATATAATTGTGGTTAACGTGTTGTGGTAGTATCCACCTCATTTATGGTTCTCCCAACAAACATATACCTGTATCTTACTACAATAAACGAAACATATACTATTTTTTTATAGTTCAAGTTTTGTAAATTCTACGAACACGCAACATGGCAATGAGTGACATATTGTAGTGAAAAAAACAAAATGTTTGTAGTCACTTACTGTGGTTACATACACTACAATATTGTTGTTGAACAAACATTAGTTACAGGCAGAGAAACGTTTACTTTACTGTTTCAATTATCCACAATACAATAACTGTTTTAAATCAAAAGGAATATTTTCTTAGCGTTTTTTCTCCGCTTAAGAGAAGTATATACACTTATAATGAAATAATTGTATCTTATATCCACATTATTAATTGCACTTACTTTATTTAGAACAGTACGATATATCCGTACATAAAGCAGTAAATTATTCTCATGCTTGTAAAAGTATAATGTTCAAACAAAAGTGAACTTAATGTAGAATCACACATGAAGCAAGTGTATACAAACAATAATCAAGATAATGTATCAGCTCATGGTAATGATGGATTCGCTGAAATGTTTCCCAGCGTCACCTAGCGCCTAGTGATGTAGTCATGCCGTCCTAGAGATTGGCGATAGACACATTAATGTAGATGCTTCTACTTACCCATACAATGATACCCTTTTACGTACAACGTTTCATAAACATTTTCAAAAAATACCGGTTAATATATTTCTTTTCCCTTTATTACTGTTTACCAGGTGTACTAATTTAACTATAGCTTTTTAAATATATAATAAATAATAATAATAATAATAATAATAATAATAATAATAATAATAATAAAAGGAATAAATAAACTTAAATATTAACTCATTAATTATTAAACTACATTTTTTTTTTATTATTGTAATTTTTCTTTTATTGGATATCCTTGTAGCTGGCCTGATGTGTTTTTTGAACACGAAACCGGTCGCCTAATTTCTCAATAGAACTTTGTGAGATCTGGACCACTTTTTCCTTCCTACCTTTAATATGAATATTTTCTTAACTTAAAAATAAATGATTTACTGTCTTAGATTTTCTAACCTCGAGAAAATATTTATTTAATAAATAATCTAAGAAAAAATTAAAATTTGAAACAAGTAAATGCAGCAATGAAAAGGTTTCTTTTTTATATGTTACAGTATAATTAAATTATTTCTTTAATAATGTAATTAAATAGGGATTATTTTTATGTAGTTTAGTAATTAATTAGTTAATATTTAAGTTCATTCATCCCTTTTTTATTATTATTTATTGTATACTTTAAAAAACTAGTTAAATTAGTACACGTGGTAAATAGTAATAAC
The DNA here is from genome assembly GCA_029619315.2 of Dynastes maya. Taxonomy (NCBI): domain Eukaryota; kingdom Metazoa; phylum Arthropoda; class Insecta; order Coleoptera; family Scarabaeidae; genus Dynastes; species Dynastes maya. The sequence continues at coordinate 43,692,621 of JAROYE020000007.1, read as the reverse complement.
AAAAATATTACGTTAACCGCTATTTTGTGAAAATGTTTATGAAACGTTGTACGTTATTGTATGGGTAAGTGGCATCTCTTTTCCGGTTTCTACTATCTACGACGGCATGACTATAACTACTGGAACTAGGTGGCGCTAGGAAATATTTCCGTTGCTGTATTTGAAGATTAGTAGCATAAGCTAGGAAATGTAAGAGCAATTCTTCCCAACCCCTCCTACGGCGCGACCGTGCCGCAGTCATTTAGCTAAAGGACAAAAGGATTTAAGGTTTCTTCACAAAACTGACCCTAGTTAACGATAGGATCCCAGTCAATGCGGATAGGAACAAAAAGCGATAGCGCTATTCTCTTATGACACGGTGGTGTATCGCCCAAGTGATGCACAAACTTTGTACCGCTGGTTTTCCTCATAAACACCAATACCAGAAGTAGTCTCCGTTTTGGACCCATCTGTGTACCAGATTAGGGTTTTCGGTTTTCTCCCCTCTCCATCTCTCCATTCTTCCCAATAAAAGAAAACTTTGAAAGGTTTGTCATAGGAGATCCTGGAGATTTTGTATCGCTACCCATATTAAAGATAGGGTTTGTTACTGCTGTTTCTATTCTGGTGTGGCCAGACCGACCCACTGTGAAATCTCCAGTTATTAGTATTTTTCAGTCTGTATGCTCCCATTCTGGCTTCTCCCTTGATATAAATCTCAAGAGGAGGTAGGTTTAGCATGGTTTCCATAGCAGCTGTTGGGGTGCTTTTAATAACTCCTGTTATACATAGACATGCCAGTCTTTGAATTTTCAAGAGGCTGGTTATTATTGCTATTAGCCTCGCTTTTTCACTATTGGCCATTGACTTTTCGAGAGACTGGTTATCGCATGCTTCTATTGATCTTAAGCCACCAAACCAAGCAGCCATAAGTTATCATAGGTCTTACCACCGTAGTGTACAGCCAGTACGTCATATGTGGCTTGAGGGTGTTGTCATCAACACCCTCTTACATTTGTTAGTCATTTTTTGTAAATGTGAGTTCCAGTTAAGTTTAGAGTTCAAGTTTACACCTAGGAACTTAGCCTCCTGACTGATCTGTACTACTTCATTGCAAAAAGTTGGCGCTCTTAGACCGTCCAACTTTCTTCTCTTGGTGAAGGGTACAAGTGCAATTTTCCCAAGGTTTACGCTAAGGTTCTCCTTCTTGCACCATACTTGAACCGTTTCTAATGCTCTCTGCATTAATTCTGAGATTATGCTGGCATAACGACAATGATACTGCAACTGTACGGTAATTTACCTACAATTTGGTAGTACTCTTTTTACTATAATTTTATAGAGCTGCTTACAATTTCGGAGTACTATTTTTACTATAAATATGAAATACAGGCAGCCACTTAAAGAAACTACAATAATAGGGTATTTTATACTTACTTCGGTAGATGTCACCATAGTAACCGTTGATTCTGGTAGGAGACACTACAATTGTGGTATAAATTACTATACATTTCTCTCGGTGTACTTTTAACTATTTCAGAAGGAATTCTTCCAAGCCCGAATCGCTCCGATAATTCGGGAATTTAACACAAATCTTGTGAGATTTGTGTTAAATTTCTTGATGGTATTTTTTTAAAACATTAACGTAACAAAAACTGTTCAAATTATAGTATGTATAAACAACTGAATAATGCATATCATTGTTTTAAATTTCGAAAAGAACGTCTATAAAACCTATTCATATTGTATGAACAAAAAAAAAAGATAGTTCGTTCGGAATATGGATTTATTTAAAGAAGTAAATTATTATTGCATATTTGCATTATGAATTGCAGAAAACACTGTATTAGTAATAGTTTCAAATAATTTGTTATTCGTTAATGTTGGGGAGTTTTTAATGCGTTCTATTATTCTTACATCAGGGCAGCAATACATTAAAAAAGCATTTAAAAGTTGTCTTAATGAAAATAAATTTTTTAATAGTCTGTTGTTCTGTACATAATATAATAGCAACAATTTTCTAAATGATATGAGATTATAGCACGGAAAATTGTATACGGTTTTTGTGCTATTTTTTTTATTCACATATAAAAGGATCGTCTGACAAGTTTCCAGCTTAATACAGAAACAATTCTTTTTTTGTCAAATTCAGTTTTACTTCTCAACATAGTCTCCTTGTAAGTCTTTACACTTTCCCAGCGATGCTCCTTTCTCATTGGTTCTTCCAAGTAGTAGTTGATATCTTGTTCTGCAAAATAAGCGTTTATGAATGTGATGGCCGCCTCATTCGATAAAACTCTCTGACTTCTGAGCGAAGATTTAGGCCCAGATTTGGTGATTAGAGTGGGTGGTCTACAGTTCGAACCTTAATTCGTGAATTTTTGCCATTGCGACCACTGAAGTGTGAGACCACCAAGACAACGCTTGGTGGAACGGAATTTTATTTTTCTTCAAATGCGGCCGTTCTTCCGCAATTTCTGCCTTCAGCTTGTCAACTATTCATGCGTAATATGCCCCCGTTATTGTTTTTCCTTTTTCAAGATAGTCGATTAACACAACTCCATGATTATCCCAGAAAACAGTCGCCATCACTTTCCCGCTCACTGTTTTGATTGTCTCTTGGCTTCAGGAGTGTACTGGTGTAGCCGAGTTTCGTCTAGTTAATAATCGATGGCAAAACTCTTATTTTGCTTAAACTGCTTCAATAGGGCTTTAGAAATATTCATTCGAATGCGTTTTTGGTCCTGAGTGAGCAAGTGCGGCACCCAAAGCGGAGTTCGCTTTTTCATGCCTAAACGTTCAGTCAACTTTTGACAAACGTGTTCTTTCACAGACTCTGCTATCTCTCTAACTTTAATTCGAACACAGGTGTAAAATTACCCGAATTATTGGAAGTATAGAGAAGTTGCCTCCTATTCTCGGGATAATTTGATCCAGTTTGAGAATTCCGTTTATCTTTTTTTTGTTTTCCACAATTTCGTTACTTAGAATGGCATTAGCTCTTTAAGATGTTTTAAATTATTAGATGTTTAACACTACTAATAAATAGTTACCCGGTTGCTACAAACAACAGACATTTTGTTTTTCCAATTGTTTATATGTATATGTGACGAGAAAGTCCATTAATTCATTTGTAAACAGCTCTTCGATTTAGACAATTAATGCAAATAAACAAACGTGTAAAACTCAATTCCTTTTAATCACACAGACAGGGAAGTACACACTTGAAGTAAATATGTTTTGTTTACCCCCAAGTAATTATTTACTTAACTTCGGCAAAATATGTTCTTGCAGTGAATTTCTTGACACAAAATTATACGTGTCACAATTTTAGAATACCATATTTTTATAAAAAAAAAATAGTAATATCAATTTATTAAAATCTCAGAGCAGATTTTGTTTGTGTGCTCCGTTTAAAATAAGTTGTAATTATTCTAATACAATCATTAGAATCAATATGGAATTAATATAGAACAAATTTTAATTCTATATGTAAACAGGCAGAGTGATAACTTACGCGGGCGAGTTTAAATTATTATTATTCTATTATTATCTATCAAGTATACTGCTAACAGATAATTGTTACCATAATGTACTTATTGCAGATGTGTTTTGCTCAATTCGTTACATTGGTATTGGATAGGAATATTTTAATAAGTAGAACTATTCGTCCCTCACGTGGAGAAATTGATTTTGCACAAGTGATTTTTTTAAATATTTCCTAAGACTTTTCATACATAAACATTTGCCAAAAAAGAAAACAAATAAGTTGCTATAACGATTGATATTAAAACGTGATGTGTTTCTGGAAAATCAGGAAACGTGATCTGTTACAAAAACTGTACCAACTTTAAGAAATTAATGGTCGAAGTTAAAAGTTTTATTGCATACAGTTCATCATTAACGAGAGCCGGTTCGTAGATAAATTTAATTTGAAATCAATAGGAGACGGTTTACGGTTTTCTCTAATCGAATCAAGGTTAACTCTGCATCAGTGAGCGCTCGGTCATACACACCCATAAATAATATTGAACATACACACGTTGAGTGCTTTCGCTTCGGTTTCAAAGAGTCTTTGCTGGGTCTGACAACTGCGCTAAATACAATGAGTACGGTAACAATGACATATTCCACTGCTTCGGACATAACGGGAAAACAAGGTTTTCAGCACACAGTACAATGGTACTTATTTTAATTAGTCAGGTAACTAGCTACTTGAGGGGCGTAATTGAAATACGAAATAGAAAATAAACTACAAAGAAGAAAGTGACAAGCGTGATAAATTCATGTAATATTACACGAATAATTTTCTACATGCACATAAAAATTGTTTGACAACGAATATATGTGTGTATATATTGCAGGCAAAAAAGGATATGATATCTTCGCAAATTCTTTACAATCTTTCTTTTCTAAATTCATTAATATTAAAAGTAAGTACAATCCAAAGAAAACACTTTAACCATTAATGTACAGTAGAAGGTGCAAATATGGAATATGGAATACCAAGATTTCTCAATAAGGTAAGTAGTTACATCTATCAAATAAGTCGTGACCTTTCAGCCTAGACTATTATTTTTATTTATTTTTTTTATTTTTACCCGTTTATTTCAAGTACAAATACAACAAAGTAAATGTTCGAAACAAGTCATGGAGAAAAAAAAGACATAATACTTAAAACTAAAATTTAGAAATGAATAACAATTTATCTTTCGCAAATAACATTGAAATTGTTAACACTTTTTATTTTGGGTGGTAAACTTATAAAATTTACAACCAATAAAATAAAGCAGGGTTGGAAAAAATCATGATTTAAAAAAAAAAAATCAAAAATCGCGATTTTAAAAAAAAAATCATGATTTTTTTGATTTTTTTTATTTTTGTTTTTGTAAATAGCACAATCGAAGTTTGTAACGTGTTCTGAAACATTCACCTATCTCCTAATATTTTTCGTTTTTATAAACTCTTATATTAAATATTTACCGCGAGAAAGCACTTGCACTGTCTTGAAAATTCCTGTCAGAACACGCAGATTTACTCATCTATATAAAGGGAAGGAACGCGGACGGGCGTCATTTCCTAGTTAAGATCTGTGCGCGCGAGCATTGTTTTTACGGCTAACTGAAAATTTTGATATTGTGTAAAATATAAAATATAGTTTTTTTGAATATGTCGTTTCGAAGAAGTGGTAGAAAGAAAGACCTTATCTGGCAGTTTTTCAAAGAAAAATCGGGGAAAGCGGAGGGAAACCGGGATGTCGCGCTACATGTAAAAAATGTAATTTGGAAATGCAAGGATTGGTGGAGAGGATGAAAAAGCACTGGGAAAAATGTAAAAGTGTAAATAATGAAGACATCGATACTATCGATACTTATAGTGACTCGTCAGCGTCATCACAATCAGTTTTAACCGTAAGTACCTTTTTATTATTTGTTAATTAGGACAGCAGGTTTGTTAATCGATATTAGAAAATAAAACAAAATTCGAGAATGTTTTTTTTTTTTTGTAGTGATCGGCCCAACGGGGTCATAAGCTGATAGCTTGTCATGACCTCAGGAGCCTAAGTGTATTTTTGTGTGTGTAAAGTGTTTCATGGCTTTGTTACTATCTCTCCGTCGCCGTATAGAGAGAAGCATAGTTAATTTGTCCCAACTACGAATGGTAACTCGGTAACTACAATATTCAGAGAACAGCAGAACAGCTTTAAAAATTTTTAATTTTTACGATATTGGATTGTAACTTGTAACAAAACATGTTTTCTCCATAGTCCATTGTTTTGGAACCTTACTTAAAAAAATTTCTTCTTAAAAAAGTTCTAATCGTTGTTTCATCTTGTTATTTTTTTTCTTTCGTATTTACTGTTTTTGGGTTTGCGATTGAAGTTTTAATAAAGAGAAAGTATAAGTAGATTAAAAAGAGTGGATACTTGATTTTTTTTTGTTTGAATACGGTGGTTTTGCGTTTTGCTTTATGGCCTGTTATTGCTTCTGCTTCTCTACAGTGCTTTAACTATTTTTAAAAATGGTAATTTTCCATGTTTGGAAATTTTTTAAAACTTATTTACAACAATGTGATCAATGTGTTGGTTCTGGTGCACTTTATGTGTCACGGAATTTCACAATTTTTGAAAATGCTTTGGAATTGATACGTTTTTTTTAAAACTATTTGCAACAAAAAATTCTTGGATGAACAATATTTTCTGAAAAAAATACAATTTTTTTTATTTTTTTATGCAAGTAACTATTAAGGTATGTAGTATTAATATGTAACTATGACTGATAACACAACACCTTTTATTTCTCAAAAAAGTGGCTCATTCAACGATTTTTTGCTTTAAATTGATTCCATTTGACGGGCTCTATCAAACTAAACTAGAAAAATTGTAAAATTCCGTGACACATAAAGCGCACCAGACCCAATGTGTTTTCTTAGAATACTTTACATGCATCTCTGGACAATTGAAGCCTCATATTGTTTTTTTTTTTAATTGCAGGTACAACGTACTTCAAGTGTAAATACGTCACAAATTCAAACTGAACAAAACTTTCAGCAAGCAAGTACGTCGCACTCAGTTTCCCCTTCAATCCCAGTAAACAAAAAAAGAAAAGAATGTAATACTGACATTACTGACACAACTTCTTCTGGATCTCTGATGTCTTTTGTTGTACGTACTAGTAAGCCCGCCAAAATGAAATTGATAAGCAGATTGCCAGAGCCCTCTATGCAACTAATAGCAGTTTCATCTGCCTGGAGCAATCCGAAGTTAAGAAAGCTATAGCACTACTGCGACCTGGATATGTACCGCCCAGTCGAAACGATGTGTCAGGCAGACTGCTTGATGAAATATATACCGAAGAGAGAAGCAAATGCTTTAAGGGGTTGTCTAGAAGTAACGTTTGTCTTTCACTCGATGGATGGTCTAATGTGCATAATGAACCCATAGTATGTGCAACAGTTACTGCAGAAAATGGCTCCTCCTTTCTATTCGACACTGTAGATACAACTGGGCATCCACATACATCCGACTACCTAACAAAAATTGCAGCAACCCTTATAAACAAACTAAAAACCGAGTATGATTGTACAGTGAGTAGTTTCGTGACAGATAATGCAGCTAACATGTCTGCAATGCGAAATGAAATAAAGGCATCTGATAAATTCAATGTAATAACATATGGCTGTGCTACACATATACTAAATTTATTATGTAAAGATTTGGAAATCGTTGATATAAAACAGCATGTAGTCCAAATCGTAAAGTACTTTAGGAACAATCATTTTGCATCTGCAACATATGCCAATGAAGGAGGCAAAAAACTAGTCATACCTAGTGATGTTCGATGGAACTCGCTTGCAGACTGCTTGCAAGTATTTACCGAATCATGGTCCATACTTTTTAGAATCAGTGAAGAACACAAGAAAAGATTGACAGTATTATCAGGGAAAAAATTTCAAACATTCATTTAAAGAGAAGTGCTGAAGATTACCTCAAAATTCTTAAGCCAATTTCCATTGCCATAGATAGGTTGCAAAAGACCGACGCCACTATTTCAGATGTTGTAGAGCAATTTAAAATATTAGAAGATTACTTTGAAGAAACTAATCTGACATTAAATCAACTGCAAAAATTTAAAAATCGATATAATATGTGTATAACCCCGTATCATTTGCTGTCATTTCTTATCGACCCAACGAAAACACAAAGTTTGACATATACTGAAAAAAATATTGCATTAGAAACTGCAAAAGAACTGTATTCAGATAGTGGTTTATTACCACTAATCATCAAGTTTCTTGCCAAATCAGAGCCTTTTAATGATATTATGTTTCAAGATGATATCTTGAAAAGCGTAAAATCTATTGACTGGTGGAAATCACAACGAAACGTAGATATTATTGAAAAAGAACTTCCCATAATTACACAACTGCTCTGTGCAGCTGCTTCGTCTGCATCAGTAGAGAGGATATTCTCAACATTTGGTTTAGTGCACTCTAAACTTCGCAATCGATTAGGTACTGAAAAAGCTGCCAAACTAGTGTTTCTTTACAAATATTACAATTAAATTTGTTTTTTGTTTTGAATATTTTCTGCAATAATACTTCTATCTATGTGTTCTTGTAATAAATTAGTTTACTATACTAACGTAATTTATTTTTGTTTCGATTTTTTTTTCATACCCCAAATTAATTCTTTCATAATATTTATTTTGATTTTAATCATGATTTAAATAAAAAAAATCAAGTGATTTAAATCGTGATTTAAATCGTGATAAAAATCAATTGATTTAAATCCTTGCAACCCTGAAATAAAGACTCTTTTGATAGATAGTCTTTTTGTGAGGGGGAGGTAAAAGGTAGTCATTCGTACGAGTATGGTATTCATGAGTGTAATTATATCGAGAGAATTCGTTCCTGTATTTGAAAACAAATAGCAGTGTTTCATAAACAAACAGATCGTAAACCGTGAAGATGGAGTTACTTTTAAAAATGTTCTTACACGACTCTCTATAGCCCAAACCAAGGATTGTTCTAAGAGCCCGTTTTTAAATTTTTAAAAAACTCAAATCAATGTCAGATGACTCCCCCAATTGATTATACTGTAACGCTACAAGCTACAAAATTAGCATAATAAATGTTTTTAAGGTACCTACATTGCGCAGGTTACTTTCAATTGTCTCAGAATAAAACAAGTTTTCGAGAGCGTTTTACATAAATGATCTATATGTAAGGACCAATTTAAAATTTTTCCCATGGATTATTAAGCCTAAGATTTTCGTCGATGATTCAACATTCCATGTATCGCCGTTCACATTTATTTGCAAAATTTAAATTTATTTTTATTAGCAAGTGAAGAAACTTGGTTTTGTCATTATTAATAAAAAATCTGTTGTTTGTCTCCACGCACAAACATTAGAAATATGATTTGTCCTTACACAGCAACTCGGCTACATTGAAAGAATTTACAAGAATGCTTACGTCATCAGTATAAAGGACTATTTCTTATATATTACTATAGATTAAGAAAAGTGTAGGGCCTAAAACAGACCCTTCAGGCACTCCAATGCCAGTATCGAGAAAAGACAATTGGGCGTCATCTATTTTTGTACTTTGTTTTCTATTTGAGAGAAATGAGTTAAACCAAGCTAAGAAAACTCCATTAATACCATAATACTGCAATTTATGTAGTAAAATTTTATGATTGACAAGATCAAATGCCTTTGACAAATCTATAAAGATACCCATACAATGTATATTACCGTCTAAATTACTATAATATGTCTTAAGAAATTAAAAAGAGTTTTTATTAGTAGATTTGTTTGGACAAAAACCCATGCTGATTAGGACATAGTAAATTGAAGGACTTAAATATTTAATAAGTTTTTGATTCGTAATGGTTCGTAAATTTTAGTGAATGTAGATAACAGACTTATAGGACGATAATTTTAAAAAAAATCATTTGGGTTTCCTTTTTTAAACAGAGGTTTAATCGTTGACATTTAAGTTTAGAGGGGAAAACACCCTTTTCAAAAGAAAAGTTTACAAATAGGTCAAAACGGTAACGATAGATGACACTGAATATTTGACAATAAACGATGAGATATGATCGTGACCAGTAGAAAACGAGCTACGCATATTATTAATAATAGAGAGTAATTCTTCCTCAATTATGGGAGACATATAAAAAAGAATTACCTAGTAATGGAGGTCTTAAATATGTCACAATGGAATTCCATTGAATATCATGATTTTTAAACGATACATTTTCTGATAATAATTCCGGTAGTTAGAAAATGTTTATTGAACGCATCACAAAGTTCTGATTTAGATGAGGAATTGTTAGGTAAAGCTTTTATAGACTTGTTACTGCTATGATTACTATTCTTTTTAATTATAGACCATGCGGCTTTAGATTTGTTTGAAAATGACTTCATCAAGAGTTCATTGCTTCGCGTTTGACTCTTTTGTAAGAAATCTTTATATATCCTTTCGTATTTCTTTAAATCTACCCTAAATTCTGGATATTTGGAACTAATATCTTTTAAAAATAACGTAGTATTTTCTATATGTAAGATGTCAGTCGTTAAAATTTTATTGTTATGTAAGCTATTATTAAGGTTACAGTGAAAGCCCATGAACAAATTCAGCATTTCCACCGCTTGACAGAAGTGACATTTTAAACTGCCTGCTTTCAAAACTTTAACAGGTAAGTACATATGAGTGATTATTTGTTTTTGTAGCATGTTATTATTTAAGTGTCTACTATTAATGACTAGTACGTGAAATGGGTTTTACAAAGATACTGTTGTCATTTATTATTTTTTAATAAGTAACGAAATCTAATCTAAAATGTTTACAATGTGGGTTGTTGGGAATAATGGTATACCACTCTTCCCCTCCGTTTCTTCACATATGTTTTCTATGAAAGCTTTCCTTTCTCAGTCTTAGAACGCCAACAAGAAGTTAACGTCGAGTTCGTTAAAATAAATGAAAGCAGTACAGTGAAGAAGAAATGAGTTTGACAATTACATCAGTCAGAGAAAAAAAGGATGTGACTGGTACATATATGTTATATGTTATTATTTCAATCATAATATCTGTAGGTTTTATAAATAAATGAATGTAATGTGGCAAATTTTTAGTGTATTCCATATTTGCACTCCAGCTCCTCAAGTAATAATTTTGGTATTTTTTTCAAGAATTTTTTTTCGAGAATGTGTAGGACCACAAGAAATCTAAGTAAAAACCTTCCGTAACTGGTATGAGTATATTTTAGTGAAATTCAACTTTAAATAACTCGATTTACAACGAACATGTACTCATAAAAGAAAATGGTATTCCATATATACACCCTCTACTCTATTTGTAAGGAGCTTTGATTGATGAATGACCGTGATGAAGCTTTAAAAATAAAAACGAAATATTGGTGAAATTTAAAAGAGTTACATTTCTTCTAAAACGTTGATCGTCATTCCGATAGTTATAACGACGTATTGTTGGTATCACCATCACCGTATAAATCCAGTGAATTACTTTCAGTATTAATCCCCATTTTCTCCCCAAATGTGCGTCTACAGGGTCCGGATCCGTAAGGCCCTGATTGCCTTGTTTGAAACTCCTTCAGCATGAGATTTGAAGGTAGGGTTGCTGATCAGGATCACCCCTAGACACTTCCTCCACTCTTTCTAAGGGCACTCCACACAGGTATCCTGGAATACCCTAATCGTTTTATTCTTGCGCGTGAACGGGGCAGTAAATTTCAAGGCATCCTGCATTCTGTTGCAGATGGTATCCTCGAATTTACTACTCGTTAGTGTGGTTGTATCATCTGCATAACCTACCACTGTATAATCCTCATTTTCTAGCTCCCGCAGGAATTCGTCTACCACCAGATACCAAAGTAGGGGGAAAGCACACCGCCCTGCGGGCGACCCTTACCCCCACGGTATAGCCATTCACGGTAGCATATATGTTACGACGCCCAAGCATATGAATGAGCCAGGTGCATAACGTGTTGTCAATCCACCGTTTCATCACAGCTGTGTGTATCGATGCTAAAGATGTGTTATCGAAAGCACCTTCAATATCAAAAATGACGCTGAGCACAATATTTTTGCATTGCCTGATGTAAGATGCAAGGCCATACATCTACTTGCACTGACTACTCTAAAGAAAAGGACAGCCCAAACAAACAAATCGGATGTATTGCAATAAACAATACACGCGTCTTACTGCCGTAAAGTATTGTAATGAGACATCCCACCCGAAGTGCGTGCGTTCACACTTCAATACATTAATTTCAATCAATTTCATGTCAATATTCGAGTTTGCAAACATAAAAGAAAACTTTTGTTTTCGAGAATGTGTTAGACTATAAGAAATCTAAGTAAAGATTTTGGTCCGTAACTGCTTTGAGTATATTCTAGTGAAATTGAACTGTAAATAACTCGATTTACAACGAAGATGTACTACTACTGTAGTCAATAAGCTGTCCATACACGTTGGGACGCTCATTGTCTTGCATGAATAAAAAATTAGGACTCACAAAAGGAGAAAATGGCATTACGTGTTCATGTACAATGTTTCCCAGGTAAGAATCCGCATTCATAGACCTCACACGTATAGAGACCAACCCTGTATGAGCACCGAAGCAGATGCCACCCCAAAACTTTAGAGTCGCCACCAAACGGGACCCTTGGGGAAATGTTGCAACTTGCAAATCCCTCTCTTTCCCTTCGCCAGACACGCTTACGTCCATCAGGAGATTTTAAGCTAACCCTTGCTTCGTCAGAGAATAAAACCTTTCTCCAATCACTAACAGACGAATGTTGATGATTTCTGGCAAAACGCAATCTTTGAACTTTGTGCTCTTTGGTAAGTAATGGTTTTTTGCCAGTCTCCTGCTCCTTAATTGGGCTTCATTTAAACGCCTTCTGATTGTTCGAGACGATATTACAATACTACGAACCACTGATAACTCATTTTTTAACATATTAGTAGTGGTTCTCCGGTTTGTAAGAGCGGATTCTCAGAAAACGGTCATCCCTTTAATTGGTACATCGTTTCCGCTCTGGCCCTGGCCTTCCAATGCGAGATCCTGTTTCATTAAATCGTCTAACCATGCAATTTATGCTGGAATGTTTTCTTCCTGTACTGGCAACACAATGCATCGAGTACCCTTCAACCAGCGGAATTGATGCTCGTACTTCCTCCTCCACCGATAAATTTCTTGGTGATTCATTTTCCTACCTTGAAACGTTCGTAGATGAACTTTAAAACACGTACATATGTGATATAATCAATAACAAAAATTAGTTTAATAACTTGTCTTAATCAGCAGTTTCTAAACGGATTTTAAATCAATTGTGGTCAACCGTTGCTAATTAACATTTGCAAGTTATAGAAATTAACAGCATATGCTTGAAATATCAGAGGAAGTCCAAAGTCTACTTGTAGGATAGTCAGTAGATTAAAAGATATCATTATCTCTGAATTTTTTTGAAAAATGATGGTGATGCGTTAATTTTGTCCAGGAGTTTAGTTTGATAAGCGCCTCACTTACTTATCAAACTAAACTCAGGAGGAATGGATAGTAAAAAGTTAAAATAAGAAAAATAAACTAATATACTTAAGTTCGATTCTCAGCCATTATGGAAATAAGTAATGGTAGCTTTCGTCCAGTAACTCTAAGGTTGATGGCAACACAATATTTATTACAAGTTAAGACACATACTTATACTACAAATTTCAACCTAGTCGATAGCGGTTGACATGCTCAAATGAGAAACTATGTCAGAAGTCTCACACATTATTAAAATACAAGCTTTGCTCAGAATATAATATCACCAAGGAAAATTCGAAATTTTGAGGATTATACCGAGATCGTTTATTATACGAAAGGAAAATTTAAACTAAACCTGTTGAAATAGCAATCGGTAAGAGGAATGGTACTTCAAACTGCTTTAGTAACCATATAATAAAGTTATAATGAAGATATACCCAGACACAACTCATTCGCGAAGACAATCGTAAAGTATGCTTAACAAAACTGAATTCGATTAATTTGTAAAAGTTCACCAACAGAGTGGCCGGCTCGTACAAAAGCGAAATAATTCAATTAAAAGTTGTTGAAACCGTCGGAGGAAAACATTTTCACGCTTCTCCAACAAATGTGCTTTTACCATGGATGATTCAATACTTCCAAAAACGAATAGCTTTTTCGCTAATATAAATACGAAACGAATATATTATAGCTCTACATAACCTTTTGACCTTGTAATTAATCATTAAAATGCGATGAAGTAAGGTTCTATCGAACGCTATCTTAATGAGAGTTCATGAGCACTCAAAGAAATTCACATTTATTTCGGTGGAGCTCCCAAGTCTCTTTCTCTTAAATTATTCATACTGATGCTTTCTGTTTCTCTGCAGTCGTAGCGGTAATTTATTTATGCCGGGAAACGTTATCAATCCTACTAAAGAAAATTTAAAGTGTCTATGCGGTGAAAATCAAGTATAAATTGCTCGTAATGAAATAGAAACCTTTTTTTTAATTCCTATGTACTCCCGAAAATGTTAAATTCTACAGATTCGTCTGGTTTACTTGCTCAGCGGGAGTATTAGAAGCAGTTTCTTAGAACGTCATTATGTTGTTAGAATTATATTTAAACGAGAACTATATAACAGCAATGAAATGAAATTGCAGAGATATGCGAGTTTTAATGAAAGAAAATTCTCTTACGGAGAATAGTGTAACTTCATTAGTGGAACTTGCTTTTAAGGTATATTTGGCAATTGTATTATATCGACGATAATTACTTCACAGACGGAGATTGGTGTGTATTTTGCTGTTTCCATTGCGTATTGGATCCTTCGCCAAACAGCATTGTGTAGCTTTACGTTTTCTGACATAAAATTCAAACGTCGCATTGCATAAAATTCCAGCGGCAGCAAATTAAAAATACAGGGTGCGGCAGAATGGATTCTCACATTTTATATATACATTTTATACATACTTTTTTTAAAATTCCTGAGTCTTTATGTAGCTTCCTATTTTTATACAACAATACACGAGGTGGGTCTGTCAGGCCCAATGCCCTTGCAACACGCAAATGGTAGGGCTTACAATTTAAAAAAAAATACAACACAAGTTGTTGTCATTAAAGATAGGAAGCTATATAAAGACTCAGGAATTTAAAAGAATATTTATAGAAGTTACAGCAAGAAAACTATTTTGCGAAACTTCATAGACCCAACCCGTCAAACGGAGGGTTAAGATTCTCAATTGCTAATAGTCGGTTTCCATCGTGGTGGTGAGTGATGCGTCACAAATTAGAACGATAATAAACTTATTATAATTAGGATGTATGTATTTCATGGTACTTCGCGCCTAGTAGCAGAAGTAAGGTGTCGTTAACCTTCAAATACTTTAGTAAATAGGAAGAAATTTATAGCAAGGCAATGAGAGACGTATATATGATGATATTTCCTGAATAAATGTGTTCTTAGGAAATGTTGACATATGCACTAAAAGAGAGTATTTATACAGCAAATACTTTCTTCTCGTAAATGCCGTCAAATCATTTCCAGCGGCATCGAGTCTTCTCTAAAAAAGGAATGTTGTGTATCTAGTAAATTCATTACATACCACGGTCAGATGTGTTTATGTGTCTACTTACGGTGCAAGAAGTCTAAAATCATAATAAAAAACAATAACAAAAGAATTTCTCGCAATTATGTGAAACGTTTGAAAAAGCATACATATAAAATGATCCTAAATAATAGTAAATAGTATATTCCCCGTGGGAATATAAAACCTATATTAGGCCAGTTTTAAACATAGGATAAAAATCGCCTTAGCAGAAATATCTTTTGTGGAACAGTTTACTGAAAACATTCCTAAAATGTGGAAATTACATTTCTCGAAGGTGGTACATTTTAAACCGAGACCTACGAAGAATTATTACATAACTGAAGTATCTTTTAAAGTACCTATTCAAATAATGCATAATGTGCAGGCTGTTCCGTTTGAACAAAGAAACTTCATATCCATTTTTAGGGGTTATACCTAAAAGATGGTTACTACTTTTGGCGAATAGAAGATACAACAGTTACAAGACAATAGAAGTTTTGGTTATACTATCTTTGTAATATTTTTTGTAAAAGTGTACGACAATAAAAGAAAAATTGTAATATGAACATCCGTTAAAAATTGTTTGTTTTAATTAATTAATTTTTGTGTCAGTTGGAGGCGTGGCAATTAAATAACCGGACTGGTGCTACTATCGGCAAACAGCGAGCACGCCACGGCAAGTTTGAACATATCTGTGCTTGTAGATGCTTCCCCCACCCTGAGCTCGATGGGCATGGTTGTACGTCGCTCAGTCTCGCTGTAGCAATCGTCCGTTCAAGTCCTTACGCTAGCGTCGCGTCGGACACGCGTGGAATTGTCTACGTCCACTGGGTCCCCGAAGGTCTGATAGTCAATCAACATTATTACGTCGAGGTTCTATCTACCCTTCGTGAACGAGTGAGAAGACAGAGACCCGATTTGTGGAAGAGCAAATCATGGATAGCCCAGACAATGCGCCAGCCCATTCCGCCTTGTCTGTGAAGGCGTTCTTTGCGAAATCCGGCATCACCGTGTTGGACCACCCACCGTACTCGTCCGATCTGGCCCCCTGTGACTTTTTTTTATTTCCTAAGGTAAAATCGGAGCTTAAGGGGACAAGATTTGACAGTGTGGAAGCGGTGAAAGCGAAAGCGACGGAGGCTCTTAACAAGCTGACAGAAACGGACTTCTAGCACTGCCTTCAATAGTGGAAAATTCGTATGGAGCGTTGTGGGGATCGCCAAGGGGAGTATATTGAAGGGGATAAACTTTTTAATGTAATTGGTGATCAATAAAATGTTTTGTAGTACCAGTCCGGTTATTTAATTGTCACACATACTGGTAGAATGTCGCACTGCGCTACATTTAAAGTAATTCATGTAAAAATGCGTAACTAATTCATCTATTCGTCGAGTGTTCAAAAGAACTCGAAAAGCATATTTTATTTAGAATACCCCTTCATAAATATGTGCAATTTTATATTTCTGAAATTTTATCAATTTTCTTATTAGTTACTAGTTCATTTTGGCATACTAACGATAGCCCAGGACTGAGAATAAAGGTAGAAATTGAATTTATTATAATAACAACGATATAGCTTTTAAATTCGACTATTTCAGTGATTAAAGTATCTTTAATTAGATACTCTCATCCATACTAGTATATAATAACAGTCGGTGTAAGTGCGTAAAATCCTCTTCTACTGTCGATGCCGTTCCAATGCCTAATAATCCAAATTTCGATAAATATTTCCAAAATCAATGGTTTAATAGTTTTAACAATAGTTTCAGTAGATTGATTAATCCATCTAAATTTTAAATTTTGGTGTAACGCCTAATTTTTAAACGATTTTATCTTCTAGTGAGCCGGATTTTGTCAAATTTGTTTTAGATCTGCGATGATTATTTACAATTTAAATCATTAACATTCCACTAATAAAAAATATTTCAAGTTAAGAAAAATACACATAGTTGCACAATGAAGGAAAGTCTATGCTACAGCTGTATTTACAAATTTTATTATTTTTATAAAAAGTTTTGCTTGTTTTAAACAGTTTCTTCTTATTATCAAAATCCCCATTTCACCGACGGCTTGATCACAAAGTACCAGCCGTTTAACAGTGAATGAAAAATGCCTTAGGTAAATTGTTTCAAACGTAGATAAAAACAGTTATGAAATCTGGAAGTTGTTTGTATATTTTTGTTTTAGTTACAATTAAAGTAATTACAGTACATATTATGAATGTTTGCGTTTGCGTCATTTGGTAAGTGCTGTAGTAATGACAAGCGCTATATCCACGTCTTATTCTAATCTGTACAGATAAATGAGATAAATATACATATGCGAAGTATAGAGTATGAAATGCTGCGTACTCGAGATCGAAGAAGTGCGTAAAATAAAGAAGCACGCAAGTTACCAAAGTCCATGCAGTTACGATAAATAAATCCATAGATCTTATAGCACTGCGATATCAACTGGATTATGTGATTGGAAAACGATAGAGAAGAAACAAAGATTACCCCTAGATCTTTAATTGAAGTCTGCAGCAGTGTTTCCCCAATATTGTAATGATATTCAACAGCCTGCTATCGTCTAGAGAAAGTCATAATTGTACACTTAATCTATTAATTTCACACTAATCAGATACAGTCAATGTCCTTTTGAAGTAGTTCGCAGTCCATAGTGGTATCAATACTAGAGAATAGCTTAATATCATCTGCGTACATTAGCGTTTCACGTTCAACAGTATTAATGATGTATTTATGAAAAGAAGGAATATTGGGGGTCCGAGATTAGACCATTGTGCTTTACCGGGGGTGGTGATGTACCTGGATGACACGTAATTTCTATGACATACTTGGAATTCTCTATTGATTAAATAAGATTCCAGCAGAAAACGTAATGGTGTTGAAAATCCAAGTGAATTCAATTTTTGAAGGAGAATGTCATTGTCTATCTTATCGAACGCCTTTCGGAAGTCCAAATAAATAGTGTCGACTTGGCCTCTGTCGGCTATTACTTCTGATACAAATTGAGAAAATCAGGCTAAATTGGTGACGGTTAAACGCTGGCGCATAAAACCGTGTTGCTTCGGAGAAATCCATCCGCAGCTCAAATTAGTAAAGAAAATGTGTTCAAATGCTTTTAAAGGGTTGCTGAGTAGAGAGATTGGACGATTTTGCTGATTTCAGCGGGATCACCTACCTTGAGCACTGGACTAATTTGTGTTAGTTTCCAAATAGATGGAAATTTAGAATATCTCAAAATAAGGTTAACACGTAAACACAATCTCTAACTATAAATCCTGGAATATTATCTGACACTGGCGTGAAAGTTTTTCGATTGTTTGAGTGCTAAGTCAACCTCTTCAAGTGTAATAGACGCTGTTAAAGTATTCCCCAAAAGCATTTACTATATCAACATGTGCAGTAAACTGGTTGATACTGTATTTCGTATGACCAGGGATTCGAGTATGTCCTCGTTTATTTTGAACAAGTGGCCAAAACCGTTTCAGATCGCTACACAAATCATTCTCCATGATGTTGACATAACTTTTGTAAGCTAATAATATGAGTTTTTTGACTTCGAATCTAGAATGATTATAAATTGTTCGCGAAAATATTGAGTTTTCTGACGTTTGTACCTTTCAACATCAGTGATTTAATTTTTAAACATTGTATGATTTTGAAGCCGAACATAGGAGGATAAACTCGGCGATGATTTACTGCTAGTTTAAATTTGGGGACAATTGTACCGAAGACCTCATGCAATATATCATAAAAAATAGCGCAAGTCTTATCTACGCCGTTAACAGTTTTCAAAACAGTCCAGTCAGTTGAAAATAATGTATTTTACAACAATGGAAAATTAGCTTTTTTGAAATTAAATGTATTCAAAGGTGGGTTCATACTGAATACATGATTCTGGGAAACTGATAATCTTATCTCGAAAGAAGGAGCTGGGTGATAAGTATCCTCGCTTAGTAATAGACTAATCTTTGAATACTTCACATGGAATATTAGAAAACACTAAATCTAATATTCGTTCGTTAATATTGAGAATAGTATTTAGTTGCTGCAAGTTGTTAAATTTGTTAAAGTTAAGTATAGCAGAAAATACATCATTCGTATTATTAACAAAATAAGGAACATTAAAATCTCCAATAAACAAAATACAATCACAAAGCATATAATTGAAACTATTTAATATATCAAAAAAGTATTGAAAGTCTGTAGCCGTCACATCTGGTGGGATGTATAGTGTGATCACCATAATACTGTTATCGCTGGGGTCAAATAACTTCACTCTGACTAATTGTAAGTCGATGGTACAACTGGCAATCGATAGAGCCTGAAACATATTGGATCTTCAGATTATTTTCACCCTTAGCCATCCTCTCATTGAGCTCAAGTTTCAAGTTCCTATACAGATGAACTTGCTTTGGAGCTCAATCATAACTAGAGCAACGCAATGTGTATGCATCTACGCTGTCGTGTACTATATCGTAGTTCTACGTTTGTTTTGAAAATGTTTCCTACGTCGCGAAAACGACCAAAGTTGGACACAATAAGAGAATTTATTGCAGAAATGCCTGATTTAAAGTGTGATGGCGCTAAAATTCAATGTGTAGTGTGTAAAATAGATTTAATGTGTTGGTCGAAAAGTGATTGTCTACGGCACGTAAATAGTGCAGGGCATGTTTCAAAAAAAAAATTTCACACGAGATTATGACAAATTTTAATTTAATTTATGTGTTTATTGCATGTAATTTACCATTTCATTTACTAAGGAAGAAAGCATATGTCTCGTTTTGGAATGAATATTCGGACTTTAAGTTACCAAGTGAGAGAACATTACAGAGAGTTGTGTCGTCTGCTCGTGAGCATGTCGAGAAAAGAATTAAATCGGAATTGCAAGATAAAAAACTGTGGTTATGTGTGGACGAAACAACAGATCGTAAAAAACATTCTGTGGTTAATGTAATGGTACGCACAATGGAACCACTTCGACCGTCACCCTTAATTTTACTAGTTTCCAGACGAATACAACAATGCACTGCCGAAGTAATTTCAATGTTGGTGTTAAATACATTGGAAAAGTGTGAACTTTCAACAAATCAACTGTTGATGTTTATGAGTGATGGTGCCGCAAACATGCTTGCTGTAGATCGATCTCTTAAAAAACATTGTGCTAACTTGTTGCATATTACATGTAAAATTCATACTCTCAGTCTCGTAGCAGATAGTATCAGAAAATGTTATCCCGAGGTAGACGCTCTAATAGCACAATACAAAAGCTGTGTTTGTAAAATCCCCAAAACGTATTCGGGAATTTCATAGACTATGCCCCGGTATTCCTGAACCACCACAACCTATTCTTACTCGTTGGGGAACATGGTTAGAGGCTGCATTTTATTATCTTAAATACTTTGAGAATATAAAGAACGTGATTTTAGAATTCGACCCAAAGGAAGCTGCGGCTGTCAAGGTAAGCCGCTTGAAATTTCAGGATAGTCAAGTTAAAACAGATTTGGAAATTATTCAGAACAATTACGTGGGACTAGCGGATGCGATAGAAAAACTACAAAATTCTTCGGTGTCGTTAGTGGAATCTTTGCAAATAGTGCAACATGTTCACGCACAAATTTGTGAAGGTGCGTCAACAGAACTGTTAAGTTATTTGAAAGACTATTTTACTTACGCAAATATAACGTCACTAGATGTAGAACGTTCGTTTTCGGCATACAAAAACACTTTTTCTTCACGCCGCACTCACTTTGCCGAAACAACTTTGGAAACATATTTAATGTTACAAATATTAAATAGACATTATCCACTTTGTGATTTCACGGAGGACTCTCAAAACGGCAAGTGTTTGAGCACGTATCACATTTAATTTATTTTGTGTAAACTTTTATGCGTCCGCCATTGGCTTTCAGCGCAGTTGCGTTGCTCTAATCATAACTTAAACGTATGTAAGCATGCTCCGAATGATTCCTTAGGTTTTTAGCATGCCGGATAATATCGTGTAGCTCGGCTTCACTATTCATGATCAGTTTTATTGGACGAGGGCAAACATTTAACTGATTGAAACGCCCTATGCGATGCAGTTTAAAGCTACCTAGCTAAGAAAAAGGATTTGAAGCGCCCAAAATTTTATCTACAATAAACTCATGTCACTGGTTTGTAGACACATCCCAAGGTTGTTCCACCACACCGAAAATGATTGCATTGTTCTTCCTCAATTGCCCATAAATCACTTCCTGAACTACTTCCTCAAAATCAGAGAATGAACGCGAGTCAGGTAGATGCAAATTATTTGAGCATTGAAATCCTCGCGCAGCTGAGCAATGAGCAGTTAATTCATTACGTACTGATGTAATAAAACTTTGCACATCGCGAGAATGAGCTAGGTTGTTATTGCAACTGTTGCAAATTACTTTAATAGATTTACATTTTGCACGCGTAAGCTTTATTTCATTCTACGACAATCCCACACAGGCAAGGTGCGAAATTCCCTGACAGCCAACACATTGTATAGACAAGTTTGATTTAGTACTTGGAACACCGCAATTAACGCACGAAGACATGATGAGCAAGACTAGTAATTTTGCAAATTATTCCTATTAATTAATTTATAAAGGGGTTAGTTATTAGTAAAGCTTGACAAACGGTTGCACCCGCTGTACACACAAGGAATCAAAAGTTCTACAACAGGGGGCTGATCAGGGTGACTGATATACAAGACACAGTAGACCACGGTAATGGTACTAACAATAGAGAACAAAGGAATCAGAAATGATATAGTAAATGGAAATAGTGTTTAATACGGATCTGGTGGGGAATCAGAGAAAACAATAACGATCTAAAAAGTGCGCAAAAGGAACGGATACAAGCTTACTAATTTAAAGAGTACGGGATAAAATTAAATTAAACAACACTACTATGTCCAATACAAGAATTATTTCATTGAAAATCACGAGTAAAGATAGAGCGGCTGTCATGCATATACACGTGCATACACGTTATACAAATTTCATTTTGTCATTTTAACAAACATCTCTTTTACGTATACTAGATGCAAGTTGTTGAAATTAATATCGGTCCATTTTATATTTGATATGATGGATTCTACGACTTTTGGATATCTTCCAATATTAAAAATAAAGAACTACTATAATGTAATAATTATATGCCCAATACAATATCCACTGTAGACAAAACTGTTGCATGTGTTTTAGAATGGTAGTGACTATAAATATAAAAGTATGTGGATATATTAAACTTTAGAGCATAATGTTTACTATAATAATGCGATATTTAAAAATACCTGCAAAGAATAAAATTATTATTATTTCTGCTGATACATATACTATTACATTTTCGTTCGAAACAACTGTTATTCCGCTCATAGAGAATCATCAAGCTTTAGGTACGAATTGGGGTTATTTACTAAATTACATCTTCTACGTATTTTCATTTCCGAAATTGCTAGGGGTAACTTGTTTCTCACCTCGTATCTATACCTGAATAGAGTTCGAAGTTAATCTTCAACCTCACGTTTGGAAACTAATCAAGAAAGGTAAATTCTACGCCTATGTTTCTCAAACAACTTCGGCGTTAATTTCGCCTAAGTACTTTTACGTCTCCTTCACTTTCCAATATCAGATGTGCTAGCAGGAATTTCGTCATTTAAACTCAAAATGCCGTTTGTGCCCCTTATCTTTGCGTAGAATGCTACTGGTTTTGATTATCATTATATAGCGTTAGTGCTTTTGCAGATATTCAGAGCGAAATTAATTATCTGCAGTACGGCTATTGAATTGAGATACTTTTCGTTTCCACTCAACAATATTTGACGTTCGTTAAGCCTTATACGATTCGGTTTAGTTGATGGCTTTTTTTGTAAATACAACGGTGTCAATTAATTTTCTGTGAGTGGGGTAGTAATTACCCGTGAACTTGAAATGAATATGAACAAATGATTCCGATTCGGTTGTTCCAATTTCTAATTAATTATTGAATTTCAAACGATGTTAATTTTCGGGAAGCCTTTCTGGTTTCTGACAGAAATAATTAAAGGCGTAGTGATAAAAATCAGAACTCAGTTATTTGTTAATGTAATACACAATTTCCAAAAAACAAGATCCAATTGGGAGAAACGTTTTCCACCTAAATAAGCCTTACGCCTTCTTTATGCCTTTTATCATCTCTAAGTTGGGAAAAATCAAATCAAAAATTAATACAGCGGACCCTAGAAATTTAACTACATATTGCAACGTTATAAAATTGAAATTGTTATCTAATAAAAAGATATTTCTTTCGTCGTAGATTGGGGAGGATCAGCTGGATATTATTTCGGCAGTTTAAAAGAGTAAATTGCAAATAATGACGTTTACGAAAAAGTTAACCTCAAAACTTTGACGTCTACGCCCCCTATCTATGCTAGCGTGTCACGTAAGAAAACTCCGCGTTCTTTCAAATGACTTGAATTAACCTTGGACTTGAAATGAACTTCGAAAACTACACCACTTGAAATTATTTTGAAAATTTTCCACACAGTGAAATACGTCTTCTCTCAAAGGCAACTCAGGCTAAAAAGGCCGATTGACTTGGCGTCTGTTCGCTCCTTTGTTACCAATAAGCTTTTGTTAAATATTAATCACACATTTCATATTCGCAATATTCTTACAATGTAATTTCTTTATAACAAAAATAATATAGGGCCCAGCACAGAACTCTGAGGTACCCCAACGTTAGCGTCTATATAACCAGATTCTGAGTCAGGAATACAAACGTATTGTTTTCTGTTCCTAAGATAAGATTTAAACCAATCTAATGAAATGCTTTTTACACCCTAATTCTTGAGCTTATAAAGAAGGATGCTATGATTGACTTAACTAAAAGTTTTGGATCAATTAATAAACATACCCAGGTAATATTCATTGTTATCTAAATTGCTGCAAACATTTTTTAAAAACTTGAAAATTGCTGTAGATATGTGTAGATTTATTAGGGCAGAAGCCATGTTGATTAACGGAAACCAAATTAAACGTATTTAGGTATTTACTTAATTAAATACTTAAATACGTTTAATAATAATCATTCAAAATCGTCAATTATAAAAAACTAATTTTTTATTCATAATGGACAATTTTGGATTATTATTATGAATATATTTCAGTAAACACAGGTGTTAAGTTAGTAAGAAGATTGCAAAATTTGTTAAAATCACCTTCTTTCAAAAGAGGTTTCTTTGTCTTTCTTTCACGTCAATGTTTGTACCCTATTGGGTGTCGGAGCTCGCTCACCTATACCCATGTTTTCCATTCTTTCTGCAATATTCTTTCCACTTTTTCTTCTTATTTCGGCTATTGTATGACCGTACCATTCCATTTGTCTCTTCAATTTTTTTGTTACCAGTTTCATTGTTAAGTTTTCTCTGATTACTTCGTTCCTTATGTGGTCTAGTTTTGTCTTGCCTTCAATTTTTTCTTAGGTATTTCATCTCTGCTACTAATTTCAGCTATTTTTTTTTGCGTTACTATCGTGTTAGAGATGTTTAGTTTGTTTTCTTAACTCTGTTAGCGACTAAGTCTATTTTTTCATCGTGTGTGATTATTATACCTAGATATTCAAAAGTCGACACCACTTCGAATTTTTGGTTTCTAAATATAAATGTAATTTTTCCTGTTTTCTTGTTAGTTTCATTTATAGTCATTATTTTACTTTGCTAATGTTTACCTCCATATTTAGTTTTCCTATTTCCTCTAGCCACATATTCAGTATTTTTTGCATTTTGTTTCTGTTGTTTACTATTAGAATTAAATCATCCGAATATAATAAGCTTCCTAGTATTACTGGGGACATATTTCTGCATCCTATAATTGTTTGGAGATTTGTAGTTCTTTCTCTTGTTTCTTATTAATCGATACATCACTACTATAAACAGTAGAGGACTTAAGCTAACTCCCTGTTTAATTTCTTTTTCCAATATTATTTCCTTTGATTTTTGTCCGTTAATTTGCACTTTTGCCTTTGCTTTTTCTTGTAGTGGGTATCTGTATTAGTCTTTTAGATGTCCCAGGTTGATTTACACATTCTTCTAGTATTTTGTTTTGTACCGAGTCAACTGCCGCTTTTACATAGATCAATGAACGCTAGTACTGTTCGTCTGTTCCTATTCTCTTTTCTATCAACTAATATTATGATAAACATGTTATCAGTTGTTTGTCTGTTTTTCCTGAAGGTCGCTTGTTCTTCCTCTAGTTTTTAACTTATACTTGCGCTTAGCTTATGTTGTATTATTTTTATGTAGATCTTGTGTGCTGCTGAAGAGAGACATAAGGTTCTGTAATTTTCGCATGACGTTCTATATCTTTTTTGTAGATCGGTATCAGAAGGTTGTTTTTCCAGTGTCTAGGGAAGTTCCCTGCGTCTATCATTATTTTTCGTAACTCTTTTTCGCTTAGTCGAAAGTATTTTACAATGTCTGGGTCTCTGGGTGTCTGGGTTCTTCTTCTGCGATGGGGTATACTTCCGTTTGGCTTTCTTCCTCCAGACTTATTTCTTGGCTTTGTTAGTCAGTTCTTTCTAATTTAAATTTCTTTGTGTAGTAATTTCTCCATACTTCGAGTACTTCGCTTCTACTTTCTTCTTTCTTCCTCTAAGGGCTTTTATTCTGCTCCAAAATTTCCTGTTGTTATTTTTATATCCTTCGTTTAGTTCATTTCCAAATTTTTCTCATGATTTTATTTCTTCTTTCTTCACTAATGTTTTTACTGATTTTAGTTTTTCCTCATATTGTTCTTTGTCTCTTCTATTCTTTGTTTGTTGATGTTTCTTCCAAGTCTTTTTCTTTAATTTCACTTCCTTCCTTCCCTCTTCTGTCCACCACCTTGTTCTCTTTTCGTTATTTTTTAATATTCGTGTTCCACATATTTCCTTTGTTGCGTTTAACAAAATTTCTTTCAGCGTGTTTTATTTTTCATTCCATTGCTTTCATTTCTCTTTCTGTTGGTACTTCTGTTTGTTCCCTTCCATATGAAGTGCATTTATTTTAATTCTAGTTTATTTTATTATACAAGTTTTAATCCAATTGCGCTCATGCTAATTTCTTCTTGCGCAACGTAAAAAAAATGCACTAAATCATAAGTTGTGAAAGGTTGTGACATACATTTATGTCCATAGTCACTACGCATACTTTAACATGCTTTTACGAAATCACAATTTATTTTCTCACGTGTATAAGATGGAGCAAACTGCTTCTTATTTAAGTTACTCATGGTAGCAGAAGTGTACATCTGCACGTGTGTTAGATACGTCATAGTTGTGGGTGTAGTGATATTATTTATTATTTCATGGTTTACAGTTTCAAGACGTCTTAGATAATTTAGTTTCAAGTGTTGTAAAGCTGGGCTGTTGCTTGTAGTCGAAGAAGTACGTTTTTACACTTTAGCTATTTGGTACTCTTGGAACGATTTACGTTCATGGTAGAGCAACAGCATCACCCAGATCATGTTTGCAGCAGGCGTATGTGTGCTGCTTTTATTCACCGTCCAAATGAATTTCACAATCTACATTGAAATGTTGGAACAAACTTTAAAAAAATCATCCGTACCGAAAATTTAAAAAATAAACTTAAAAACAATTTATATTTCAACAGGATAATCCATAGAATTTAAAAAAAAAGAGTGCAATGAAATATTTAATGTTGTCAATAAGGAATTCCATTTGTAGTTTTTGTATGTCTCATTTTTCCTAAATAATGTACAAAACATACAATCGCCTAATAACTTTGAACATGGTTGTACTACTGGTTTGTTTAATAATGGAATTTTAAAAACTCTGAAAGATTCCTTTTTCATTTTCACCAAGCATATTCAGCCAACGTCAGAGACTGTTACACACATTTGTCATGGCAACTTAGTCCAATTTAGTAATTGTAACTTGAATACTACCTCGTACTGCACCGTTATAAAAATCATACACAGTTGGAAATTCATAACAAGGTAGGATGTGTTATGAAAATGCGCGAAGCAATAATATTTTCGTTTCGCTGTGGAGCCAAAACGAGAACTGGTTGGCAATCAAAATTCGATACGATATATATATATATATGGATGTACAGATATAGTTACGATTGTAACGTGATTTGTCAAGATAATACTAAAATGTGAGCAAATAGTGAATAATTCACTGAAAAAAATGTGAAAATAAACATTTTTTGTTAAAAATTTTACAATCAAGTGGATGAAATACTGTTAGGTACATTCTGTTACAAGTAAATTCACCCTTTAAATGTATTTTATTTAATTTTACAATAGAATTTGTAATATTAAACCATAGTTAAGGAAATTTTCCTTCAAAGTGTGACTTCACGGAGGTATGGTTTATATACTAGGAAATGTATGCCTGGTTTTACTAATCAGTTAGATGTGTTTTTACCCTTAAATATGTACATGCGACCTTTTTAATCGGCCGATGTGGAAATGATTTACGCTGGGCTTGTCGCTATATGTTTGGGGGTGATTGCCGATGTGACTCGAGTTTATACTGAATATGTTGCAAGTGTACAAAATCTTAGAATTTTAACATGTTACAGAAATTTAATTAGTGCACTTTCTTTAGCGACAAATTAAATAACTGTGAACTATATTTAAAGTTTCATAGAACCTTGTCAGGGGTTATGTTCATGTGTTTGCGGAAAAAATGCTTCGCAAATTTTAAGACATATTGCCGAACAGATACCAACACAACATTTAATTGTTACCGATACTATTACACTATCTACGAGGATAGTATGAGTAGTACCCGTGTTTGCAGACAGATGGCACTTTATGTCAAAATCTGCATTACCGACTGTATCTACTATTCTTTAGACGACGTCAATCAAAATTTCAGAGAGATTCACCGAATAGTGTTGCGTTGAGAGCTGCTGAAAGTGGGCAAGTTTATATATTTGTGGACTCACGCCGGAACGCAAAATTGAGTATGAGAAAGCCATCGGCGAGATGGGTGCCGCGTCTGGTGACGATTGATCAAAGATGGAATCGCGTGATAACAAAGCAATGTTTGGATATGCTTAAGCGCAATATGAGTGAGTTTCTGCGGCGTTATGTGATTGTAGATAACACACAGATATATCACTATACGCCAGAAACCAAAAATCAGTCGGTAAAATGAGTTTTCCCCAGGGAACGTGCGAAGAAGGCGAAGACGATTTCATCAGCCGGAAAAGTCATGGCGACAATTTGTTTTGGGATTCTTAATTGATTATATGGAGAAGGAAAGGACAATCACGAGACAGTTCTATGCCGATTTATTAGACCGATTCGACGCTGAAATGAGGAGAAAGAGGTTCCATCTAACGAAGAAAACAATTCTCTACCATCATGATAACCCTCGGTTCACTCATCAGCAATTGTGGCAGCAAAAGTAGTATATGGCAACTGAAGATTTTGTTGTGCCGAACCTGTACTGGCTGAAATACATGGCGGGCTCATGTCACAAGTCATAACATAGCAACGTAACCTATATCGTTCTATCATTAGCACATGGTTGGTGTATGATCGTAGTAATTAGTAATTAGCCTCGATAACACAAGTTATATTACACAGCATACTGTAAGGGTAAGTTTAAGAAATCTCATCTGATGATATTTAAAAACATTTTCATGTAGATGCCGTTCAATTTCTCAAGGGAACACATCAAAATGATTGTTCATCATTATAAACAACGCCCTGAGCTATATCAGGTGGTAATTTCACATTTTCCCAATCGGTATATCAATTAAGGCAATTAAAGTTAAATTTTAAGTGCATAACCACAATCGACCATCTCAAATGTTTGTTTAGAAATTGTTTAGTAATTTTCAGGGGTTATATTGTATGCGATTGGCAGTAATGTGATTCCTATATATATTCCTAGAAAATTGATTCAAGAAATTGAATTCTGTAAACCCAAATACTATGTTGCAATAATTTGCTGAATTTAATCGACAAGAAATTGAACAATTTATTGTACAATTTATTTGACCATGTAAATCGACCTCCAAAATGTTGGAATATCACTGAACTAAGTATAAGGAGATTCTGCGAGAAATAAAATTACTAAATTCAAAATAAGGTATGTACCATACCAACTTCGTATAGATATAAACTATTAAACTCTGTAAAGTCTTCTAAATCGTGTTGTATGTTTGAGAGTTCGAAGAAGTTGAGCTATTTCAGCATATTTACATGTATCTAAATAATAGGGATCAATTAAGGTGACCCTTTTCGTTATCAAAGTGACAGTGAAATAACATATATTTCGACATCAAAATCAAACGTATACGAATAATTTTAACATGTGAATTCAAATTTTTTTATTTTTTACAATGTAAAATTACCTTTTATTAAGCAGGATCGCTGTTTATTTAATGGTAATTTTACAAAGATTTTATTTTCAGTGTACAAGGAATGTTACAATAAAGTTAAGAAAATTATTTTTATCATTATATACATCCGTTTACGTGATTTACTTTTATCGAGTAAAATGTTGGACAAAGAAGGCGAAGGTAAATGTTATTAACCCGCATCGTGTTCCTTCCAAATGAAAGCATTATTCGGTTGATTTATACCAATAGATACATTAAGGCGGATGTGGGTTAGTACTATAAAAAATGAAGGCTTCATTACGATCGAATATAGAACCTGGAGCTTATACTTGAGGCAAAGAGTTACAACCCATGTAATCTTTCATCGATAAAGATTGAACATGGTTTGGCCGATTGTTTTTGTGCATGTGCACCCATCAATAAATCATATTTGGAATGACATTTCGTGGAAAAGATCTGTACTCGACTATGTTCGTGTGACTTTAATTGTCGTCCGCTGCTTTAGATTTTACGAACTGTATACAGCGAAAAAAAGAGACGCATAAAAGTACAGATACGTAAATAAAAAATAATAGCGCCTAAAATTAAGATTAGCGCTCTTCGTTGCCTTTTGCATCGCTAAGAAGAGATAATTAAAAGAAATTATTAATGTAATGACGTGTTTAGTATTCATAGAAACTTAAAAAGAATTTTAAATAGGCTCCTGCAACGCCAGAGATGACACTTAAAAGCCGACACAAGATTCGCTACTTTGAATAATTAATTAATGCCATACAAAACGAAAGCGTGCTATAATACTCTAGTTTCCAATAATAATAATTCCAATGGAGATGAAATGATTTGATGAGTATCTACTTATTATCCGAAGAATGCAAAGAACGAATAGTTTAACTAATTTGAAGGGGATAAAACTATTTAACAGCTCTGCATAATGAACTCTATTTTAATGTGACTTAAGAAATTAAAAAAAAATGCAAAAACATTTTAAGCTAGTTATATAATATTTGGTGCGAAAGGAAGTGATCATTAACCAAACACGTTTCACTTCAAGAAGACGCCTGGCGTTTGCAAATACGTACCTTAACTTTTCCACTTAGTTGTGCGTTATTTTTTTATTAACAAATTTTTATTGGCAGGAAAGTCAGCACGACTTGCCTGTCATCGTTAGGATGGCGTTTGGGGATGGGTGTTTTCACCTCCCGTTCTGTAGGTTAAATTCGAGTGACGTTACAGTGAAAACGATTTAAATGTACGGCAACGAAAATAAATAATTAAGTAACAAAAAATGGAAGAGATAAAAAGCGAAATAGTAATACTATTCTCTAGGTTTCTGCGTCGTTGTCGTAGCTTTAGCCGAGGTTTCGTCCACACTCATATGTGACAGTCAGTGTGCAGTTACAGCCCTGAAGATGTCACATATGAGTGTGGACGAAACGTCGGTTAAAGCTACGACAACGACGCGGTTTCAACCCGGAAACTAAGAGAAAAGTATTATTAACGACCGCGGAAACGTACGGACCAAGCAAAATAGTAATCTTGAAATAAAACAACGATTGTGAGTACAATAGTTAAAGAATATACAACAAAAACTAATTTTTAATACAGTTTACCATTTAACAGAATAAAGAAACAAAACTCTCAGAGTTTAAATATTTGAAAATCTTCTCTCGATGGCGCAATAAGCATAGTATGAGAATTACGGAATTAAGCACCATAGAATACGCAACATTACAAAAACGTTTTGTTTATTGGTATTTGTGGATGATTTTGGAATTAAGTTATTTTACGAAGCATAAACTTGACCTCTTCGATCTTTCATTTTTTTATATAAAAAAAAGTATTTTCAATAATCCATGGCCAGTCTGTGTGAGCAAACTAATAACCAAGAAAGTAGAAAAAAAACTTTGGTCTGGTTCTTACAAAATGCGGATGAATTTGAACAAAGATACGGATAAATGAAACTTATCTTTCCCCAATTTTCAATTGTATATTTTTTATATTCTTTAACCCATTGAAATCGTGTCACTTTCATTTTAGATATTAGTCTTGGCTTCTATGCCGGACGTCTGCATTTCTAGCCTGCTTCACGAAGACGTCTAGGGACTGTTCGGGCTGATATTTGTATACCTTCTCCACTAAGAATTGTATCAACACCTTTAGTGGATAAAAAACGATGTTCTATAGCCACTTTTACTATACGACGATCATCTCTTACAGTTATTTTGCGTTTGCTGGCACAGTATGTTCTACCACTACTTGTATTAGGAATATTCTCCTTAATGAATTTCGCGATTCTCAGAACAGTTTTATATGACACGCCCTCTTTTTGTGCAACTTCACGTTGAGAGAACTCTCCCGTCTCTAGAACAACAGAAATTCGTACTGTTTTTTCTGTCTCCTTTTTCTTTCCCATTATGACAATAATTGGCCGCGAAAATAGACGAACATAAATAAAATTAAAAATTGGTAAAATACTGTTTCTATTTATATTTGCAATTTGCAATGATACTAAGGAATTATTATTACCTGAAACTCCAAGAATTACTCAATCGAATAAAATTTTAATCGCCACTTTACTGTGTAAGGCATTCAAGATGTCGTCCGTTAAAGAAACAACGACATTTCGCAAAAATTTGGAAGTATGTCAATTATCTCAAAAACTACGATAGGTGTAGGAAATATTATACACAAAAAATAAACTTGTATGGTGCGCAACGGAAACTGAACACCCTGTATACTTGGATATAATCTTATGTTGTACAACATTTATCTCCGACTATTTTTTGTTTGAAAACGTTTTCTCTCAATTGCGCAGAAAGAGAATTATCGTCCGTCCACGCACTAGCTGGACATGCTGTATACCGCTTGTGTCATAAACTCCTGGGGATAGCATATAACTAGAGTAACCTAAACTTGCGGACTCGCATAGGCGTCGGTATTACGGGTTAATATAAGAATACGAAAAAATCATAAATAAACTAAACCGGTAGAGAAGCAGGCATGTAGTGTCGACCTTGAATATAAATCATGTTAAACCGCGCTGAGAGAGATTTCGTTTTAGTACCGGTTGAGCTGTTGCAGAGATTAGTCGAACGGCCAAGGTTATGTACTTACGTGTCGCTTTTGAAAATATAGCTGGTGTTTTTTTGTGTGTTGTAGTATTATACCAAGTACATAATTAGTGTATCGTTTCGTATAGAACTAATATTTACATACCTAAGAAACAATGCCTCGTAATAGATTTGCTACTAATGTACATAAGTATGTGTCACTTTTTCCCCATTTAAAAAATGACGGTAGTGCAGTTTTTTGCTTAATATGCAATGTTCGTTTGGCTGCATTGGACAGAACTGATTGCCAGAGGCATGTCAATGGTATTAAGCATATGAGAAATGCAAGAACTGAAATACCTTATACACTATTCCTCATACATTTATTAATTATGTTTACCTCTTGTAATCTTCCGTTGTCGTTGGTGAGAAAAGCAGCTTTTAAAACGTTTTGGCGACAATACGTTTCAAAGTACCCATTACCCCCACAAACATAATTACAGAATCATTTGCCGCGAATGAAAGAGATGCTAGAAAATGTGCGTAAACGTGATTTGTGTTCCAAAAAAATATGGGTTACCGTGGATGAGACGACCGATATAAAGAAAAACAGTATTGTGAATGTAATAGCTCGCGTTTTATCTAGCGAGAACACAGCATCCCGATATTTGTTAGCTTGCAAACGTGTTCAACAATGTACCGCGGAAAATATTCAAAAAGTGATAATGAACGCTTTGAAAAAATTTTAAATTGCCCAAGATCAAGTTGTGATGATTGTGACAGATAGTGCAGTAACGATGTTAAGTGTTGGGCGATCCTTAAAACATATATTTCCTAACTTAATACATATAACTTACGTGCTGCATGCTTTTGCATTTAGTTGGTGAAGTTGTTCGACAACATTACGGAAACGTTGATCGGATGATTGGAAGTACTAAAGCAATATTTCGTAAATCTCCTAAACGTTTAAAAGAATTTCGTAAATTTTGTCCAGGTATTCCAGAACCGCCTGAACCAATTTTAACGCGATGGGGTACTTGGCTAACAGCAGCTTCTTACTATTTGATCCATTTTCAACAAATTCAATCAGTTATAATGCGATTTAATCGGAATGAATCCAAAGCAATTAGGAGAAAGTCAAAGAGAATTTCAAATTCCTCAACTTTTAGAAGATTTAACAATATGTACCAATTATACAGTATTACTAGATGCCATCAGAAAACTACAATGTACTGAATTGTCATTGCAGGAATCATTAGACATAGTGGAGAGTGTAAAAAATAAATTACACACATTAAATGATACGCCAGGATTATGCGCTAGTCAAAAGTTGGCAGATGTTTTAAGGAAAATCCCGATTTTAATACTTGAGAAGCCGTTTATAATAAGTGTAAGAATAGTGAACTTTTAAGTGATTTTGAAAAACAGTTTCTATATGCAAATGTAACTTCCTTAGATGTGGAGAGATCGTTTTCTATGTAGAATATTTTTTCTTGTCGACGCACAAGATTTAAAGAAGTAACTGTGGAAACATATGCAATGATGCAAGTTTACAGTAGTTCACATCCTGATGCCTCTAATTTGTTGAATAATTAGCAAGTAATTTTATTTATGAATTTTTCGTATTCTTATATTAACCCGTAATACCGACGCCTATGCGGGTCTGCAAGTTTTGGTTACTCTACATATAACTGTAGCAACGGCGTCGATCCTCACTTCAATGTATTAAGCCGTGTGTACTGCGTAAGGCGAAAATAATAAAACCAGAAAATAAACAACAAATTAAATAAATAGTTAATTCTTGCAAAAACAAAAAACAAATAGAATTCTATACAAGAAGCTCAAAAATCCCTCCTTCCACAACAAGACATTGTCCGAGTCTGTTATAAAAACCTTTCGCACATTTCGAAGCATGTCGATTGTCATGGCTCTTAAAAACCAGCTCAAAAAATTTACATTTTCAGACTTTCCAATCATATCTGGCATATCTTGCGAGAGATACTGTAATGTGATAACATTACATACTTATTTTCGAAGTGGACTAGCAGGAATTGCTCGGATTTCACTCAGTCCTCTCCAGGAGCGAGGAGGGGATACCGATATAGCTAATTTCTCATTTTCCCAACCGGTATACGAAGTTAGTGGCTACCTGTATGGATGAGAGTATCTAATTAAAGATGCTCTAATCACTCAAAATTTCGAAAATAATTGCTGTATCGACCTCTACAGAAGCGAGCAACAGGTAATGCCCCACGATCTGCGAGTTAGGGCGAAGAATTTTATTATAAACAGTGGAAATAATAATAAGATGTATTTATAAATTCATACAATAATAGCTTATACATATAAATCTTTTAAATCATATGTTATTTATGATATAAAATTTTCTCACAAAAAATTAATAATTAGGAATTGTCACATTGAAGAGGCAACTACGATACTCTTATTCAAAATACTGAAAGATGGCATAATGTTAATCAAGATTTATTATTGGTAAATTTGATCGTTTTTACTTTTATTTATTAAAGAAGTTCTTATATCCTAATATACATTTTGATTGCTAGATTATGCTGTAATTCAACCAATAATGTTACCTCATAATTCATGAGCTGTTAAACAGTTGTTTCGAATAAATTAATTTTGCGATATGATATTTGGCAGATGTATGTAGAAAAGCGCCATGCCACTAATATAAATGACCGTATGGACTGAGATTGTTTACAGATATTGGGGCTAATGTGGCAAAGGTGCACTGGGCCAACTTTGCCAAATGTTCACATGTTGATGTTGGTGTGATACAGGAAATATAACTCGCAGCAATATAGTATGTGTGTATAGCCGATATTGCCCCAATCTGGTGGTTCTACTTCTGACAGATAAATAAAAAATGCTCAAAATTCTAAGGACTAAATCATTTACGAAACCTGAATAATTACAGGAAGAATAAGCGAATATGTGATACATGTTCTTTTACATTTAACATAGTAAATTTCTTAGATGATAAATATAGCTTGGATTTGTGTATTTACCATGATTGCCTTACTACATTTTTTGTTAGACATCCTTTCAGGTTGGACTGTAGTGAAACTTACCTGAAACAAAAAGAGATGGTGTAAATAGAAATAAGTAACAATTATACAGGTACGAATAACTTATACTAGAAGCTCAATACTATAGAAGTGGATAAATTCATTTACTTTTTTCGACACCTTTATCGCTTCTTCTTCTAGTAAAAAACTATAACATATAATAACTATATGGTTCATATAGTTTCTTGACCATCGTACTAAGAATCCTATGTTTTAATTTAAATCCGCAAATAGTATAAAATAGGGACTGCAATTTATAATTATTTGCCTTATTTCTTAGAAATAGCAACATATTTATGGTACTGGATATTAGATAGTGTATTGCTGTCACTAAGTTGATACCATTTATTACATTTCTAATACCCGGTAATATCTATTTCTCTCAGTGTAGTATTTTCATTTACAATTGCAATTCTTTTCACAGAAAAAGTATTTGTTTCTGTATTAAAGCTACAATTTATTTCAAATTCGTTTTATAATTTTGACCAAAAATGATTTCCGCTATTAATATAGCTACATGCTGCAATTGCGAAAAGTTGCAGCCCTTCGGTAGTGGTTAACCTAATGTATTTAATTGGAATCTGGTAGAAGAGAATAAAATATATATATTCCCACAAATATGCGCAATTTAGTGAATCAATTTGACTCGGCCAAAGCTAACTGAAACTATATCTAAATGTCGATTCAAATTTGTAAATATGATTGATTTAATGTAGCAGGATAGTTGATTAGGCAAAAATATGAGGAATTTCAAAGTGAATATCGCTTGAAAAAATGTTTATTTTTTTTACTTTCTGTATGTAAATTATTGTAACCACTCTTTATTAATAGATACACGTCTCGAATGATTTGTATATTAGATAGGGAAATAGTTATGTTGTAATAACCGCTAAACATTCACATCCTTTGAATATGCTCCTATTCAAGACTTACATATTATTACCGTATCTCCTCAACATTACGTCAATCTACTTGTCATTATTTACGTCATCTTTTGTTAGAGATATGTCCAAATAAGAGACTTAACTTCGTTGAGAAAAATATGTTGAGAGTATCTCCATATATTTATATTAATTTTAAACCATTCTCCATTGTAACAAGAACAACAAGAAGAGGTTTTAAAATAAAATTACAATTTATAATTTTACTCTTTTAACCCAGGTATTTCATAAAAACATATTTTACTGCATTTATCATTTACTTATAATATGTGTACGCAGAGAAACGTTTACTTGTGTCAAAGCTGGCTGCCTTAATTCAAGATAATAACAGTTTCAATCATTCGCAATACAATAACTCTTTTAAATCAAAAGAAATATTTTCTTAGCGTTTCTTTCTCCGCTTAAGAGAAGTATACACTTGTAATGAAATAATTGTATTTCGTTGTTTAAGACATTTGTTAACTTGATTCAACAACATCTTGCAGAAAATTTGATGAAAACAATTCTTAGTATGAATAAATGGCCATTATAACACAAAATAATATTTTCTTA
The DNA here is from genome assembly GCA_029619315.2 of Dynastes maya. NCBI lineage: Eukaryota > Metazoa > Arthropoda > Insecta > Coleoptera > Scarabaeidae > Dynastes > Dynastes maya. The sequence goes on along the minus strand of JAROYE020000007.1, from coordinate 43,655,522 downwards.
AGGATTGTAAATAGTTTTCTTAATTCCAGAAAGCGTTTAGGTATTGTTCATAAATCAACAGTTTTATTTTCTTAAAGTAAAGCATTTTTTACTTAGAATTTCTGAAATGCATATTATTTATATGCACATTAATAATTGCGGTTACCTTGTGTAAAACAGTACGACATATCCGTACATAATACTGTAGATTATTCACATTGCTTGTGATTTTAAAAAGGCTAAAAGTAGACATTATCTGCAGACTAATGTTCAAACAAAAGTGAACTTAATGTAGAAGTACACATGAAAAAAGTGCATAGGAAATAACAACCAAGATAATTATTACCGGCAAAGACAATATGAGAAGAGAGAAGCATTAAAACTTCTTGCTTTTGGCCACATTGCTCTTACATCTCTCAAAAATAGCAATTGAATTATTTCACGGCACCACCTAGTGCCAGTAGTTATAGTCATGCCGTCCTAGATAGTAGTGACGCAACTGGAATACAGATACCATATTTACCCAACAACAGAATCTCTTGGCCCTAAAACACAAAAGTTATCATGTGATGATCCAAAAGTGAGACACTATCTCGATATTTTGCAAAACAAGATGAATTCTGTTATTGCCACGATAGAATTGGACTTTTTCCAACCATGAACCAGCCTTCGGACGTATGGTGTTTATTTATTGATTATTCGAAAACATTTTTGAAGTCAGTGCTTTTACATAATGGAAATCAGAAGCCATCTATTCCATGTCCTCATATTGCATACTCGGGCATAATTTTATGTTGTGCAGAACTTATCCCCGGATATTTTTCTATTTGAAAACTTTTTTCTAAATTGCCCAGGAAAGGAATTATCCTCAGCCCATGCATTAGATGGACTGTTATATTTTGAAAATGCGACATAGCAAGATAATATTTTCATGTAAACCCATTATAAAATACCAAACGAATTCTAAAAAATAAAAACGGTAGAAGCAGTGATTAATAACAGAGGGTAGCTGAATCCGAAGGCAACACAATGATCAATACGATTAAAAGTTTTAAAGAATTCGATAAGTAACATTGGATCGTCTTTATTTACCTGTTTTTTTTGCGTCCAAAACTTAGATGTGTTGTGTAAAACAAACAAAGAAATGTCATTAATGAGTAATTTATATCTAACGAAAAATATGGGAAACTAACTGATTCTAAAAAGTAATAGTATAAATTCTCACTTTGTTACTTAAGACTCCTTTGTGTTGTTGCAGTATTGATAAGGCAACTTTTGAAATCAATATTACCAGGTATGAGAAATATTATATCCTTTAATATAATCTTTTTTACCTGTCATTATCTAGGAACAACCAGATATTTTAATAAGAGGTATAACAATAAGATAAATGTAATGTAATGTTATCTATTTTTTTGTTGAGTGAAAGATGCAAAATATTAGAACAAAATTAATGATTACTTGTGCTACTTGAAGCTTCCATTTAATGATGTTGAATATGAAAATGTATAGCTTCCATATGTTTACAATAATATTAAATTTAAGTTATTTACAATGACAAAAACAGTCATTTCATTTCTTGATTGTAGGCTCAAAATGTGATATAGAAATATTCATTCTTTATAATAAAAAATGCTCTTAATTTGGCAAAATTTAAACATTTATTATAATGACAAACCATTCAATAATTTTTGCCATAATTAACATGAATATCGCCATGCAACTTTCAACATGTTCGAATGACGGCAAGCGAATTTATGTCTTTAATATGCAACTAAATTTATTGGTCGCAATTCATATCATTATGCTACCTTCCCACTAATTTCTAAATAAATATACTATTTCTCTCTTAAATTACGATTAATATTTATATTTTAATACATAAATCCTTCAAAGACCGCAAATTCTATCCTTACAGTGCAATATTGTTCTAGTTCTATTTCGTTTTTCCTCTTTCGGTAGAAATTTCAATTCGAAACCAATTTTTTAGGAACAATGGAAGTTGGAAAGGGCTTTTTTTCAAGTCGGTTGTACATACTCTATTCGATACCACGCATTTAAAACCATAATCAACAATCTCATCAACATGAAGAAACCAACTTGCAGATGTCTGTTAGAAACGCAAAAAAAAAAAGAATTTGCAATTAAATATTCGTACAACAAACTTTGGGAATACCTACATATGTTCGTATGTAAAACTAATTTCTTATAAACGACATGAAGCAGTTTAATCGGTATAAGAATCCATCGAGGCATAGAAGTTGTACAAAAGTATCCGTACAGCTATTAAAAACCAAGGCCGAATAGAATAAGCTAATTCTCTGAGCTTGGCATGTTGCCTTGCTTATATTGAGTTCCTACATATGAGTTCCATTAATTTAAACTACAAATATCATGCTGGAAAAATGTCTACGCGTACGTATCTACATATGTAAGTATACAATTTTCTAAACTGAAATATTAAAATACAAACTTATTAGCTCGTTTGTATTAAAAACTGAGAAGTACATGTTTTAACCGAAAGACTAACATAAAGCATTGCCTCACTCCATTTATAATAATTAATTAATAGTGGCAGAGTAACTTCTTCTAGGAGTTTTTTTCTAACTTTCGAACTTATTACTTTGAGAGTTGGGATAAAAGATTATTAAAAAAGTTGTGGATATTTGTACACATAAAGTTGGTAACGGCATATGTTTCACTCCCATCACTTCTATTTTAAATTTCAAACATTAAGAAATCCATAATTTCTTTTCAAATAAAATTGTGTTTCTACTAATGTTAAAGATCAATTTATATAATTTTTGCTTGTTTTGTCAATAATGTTTATGAATTACATAACCTACTCCGAGTGTTGTGAAAGTGTTTTTAATTAGGAAACAGATTTAACTTCTGTTGGTACAGTAAGAATTTATAAGTATCGGGTTTCACTAAGTCCAAGTCATTTTCAGGAGCCTATCGAATTTTAAAATTATTGTGATAATTTCAAAAATAGTATTGTTACTTTGGTCCCGACGAAATTAAATCGGAAAGTTGAGTATAAATAGAGAAATCAACTTGGACGGACCTTCTTACGATAATTTTATATTAATGAAAATGGCATAGTTTGTATGTAATTATGTAATTACCATTAAATAGGATAATTTGATTGAAGGTCTCAATCTATTTACGCTTTCTGCATAAATAACTTGAGTTTATTAACTGCAAAGGTGATTCTCAAAACCTGTTTATCAGATGCATCGTTTCAAGAAAATTCAGAATCGCAGTTCATGTTGTGTTTAGAGTAAATAACTCACAGAACTGCGTTGTCTGTATGGTGATTTGCATTCCCCGTACGAATTAGAATGGAAATTAAAATGCTAGCATTTAGTAAAAAAAAATCAAATTTTGTTGGATCTTTATTTATTTAATCTACATTTTCACTTGAAAAGATGTTTTTCTAACTTATCACACTGTTTACGATATTGTGTAGTAAATGATCTGAATATATATAAGATTTTACGACTTCTTTCTAGTAATTAAAATTGAGACATTAGTATTTTGTAAAATTTTTAACCTCTAGCGCAAATTGATCGTAGTTTGATAATTATTTACAATATTGGTCCATTCAGTAACGGAATAAGACCACTAATGTTACTGATGTATTAATGTAGAAGTATCGGGGAATTATAATTTATCGGTGAAGAGGGGAGGAAAAGGACGATAGCGAAAGCTGCAACAGAACAATAAAGGTGTTTCTTTTCTGAAATGTTTATTTGGCATAAATTAAAATTATTTCTATAACAAATGTGTTGCTTTTGAATCCCTACAAAATTGGGTAACCGTCAGTGGATTCAAAAGCAAAGATTTCGGTGAATTTGAAGAAAAGGTTAACTTTTTGAAATTGAATGCGATACCGATGATTTAAATTTCAAACATCTTTACGGATGCTTAAACTGAAACAAAATTAGAATCCAATCACCAATAAATGCAAAATCACTATGATGACAGCTAAGGTAATTATCTGAACAAGAATTTAATTACAAGATAGAACATTGTGCTGGAGAAAGGATGTGACGCTTTGTCTGGAAATGCCTTGCTACTGCCAGTTTTGAATTTTGGAGAAGATAAAAAGAAGATCAGTATATTAGAACGATTTCGAAGTTGCTAGAAGGACAATCACAAAGGGATTATATAATAAACGTTGACTCGTTTGAAAGTGCCTAAATGAAAATTAGCTACTGGTTATTTCAAACAAAATGCAAATAGAGATACTGAGAAAAAGCGCGTGAAGATAATGGTCATTTTGCCATGAGAAAAACTGAAGAGATCATATTTCTTCAAATCTAGATACTAAATCTCAGGACGGAGCTGTGTCTGAAACTGCATTCCTTGTATATTATTAGACAGAAAAAGTATGAAGCAAGAAGGGTTTCTAAATCCAATTGATAAAGGAAACTACTATCTACCCTCTAGCTCACGTTGGTTCACTGGAAACAGAAAAGAAAGATTACAAATATCTCCTGATGGTAGTTGATAGTATCACGGGTGGATCTATCCCATGAATACAGTTTGAACACAAGAGATAATTAACGAATTATCGTTTCAAAAATAAATTTTTGGAAATCCCAAACGAATCATTGTAGATAAAGCAACTGCTCTTATTACAGAGCAGTTCAGAAATTACTGCGAATGAGAAAATATTGAATTAGCTAATATCATAACAGAAGCACCGATAGGAAATGGCTAGGTTGAGAGGGTCTACCATATAATAATCCCGGCTTTAAGTTATCCATCAGCATATGGTACAAACATTTGGCCAATGTGCAACTATTTCTGCGTAAAACCAATTAAAGTTCCATTCAATTCAATCTGAAGTGGTGAACTCATGTTTGGTATAGAGCTTAAAGAGAAGAAAAGTTTAAAGAAATTATAGAATCTTGAAGATTTAACGGGATAACCGGAGAAGCTTCAATAAGAAGTGGAAATTGTCACAAAAATACAAACTTGGCGATTTAGTAGCTATCATAAGGACGCAATTCAGTGTAGGCAAGCTAACCATAAAAATTTTAAGGATCATATAAGGTAATCACTGCCAAAAGTTGTGACCGGAATGATGTTGAGAAAGTGGGCGCAAACGAAGGGTCGAACGAAACATCTACACCAGCTGCGCTTATGAAACCAACGGCCCAGATGTAGGATCATTGGGGAGACAAAATCTACGGGAAAATAGGGGAGAGAGAGTAAGATGGCAGAAGTAGTAGGAGCGTTTTTTTTTTTTAAACATTTATTGAGTTTGAATTAATATTAATTCTATAATAAATGTGTTGTTTTTAAATGCCTACATTAATGAATTAACTAAAAGAAAAGTACAACTTGTCAATTGTAACTTTCCAGTCTCACCGCCTGAACTTACTGTTCCTTCTTTAGGTATTAGGTATTAACGCTAACTTAAACTTTCAACTTATGTTTAGCAATCATAAAGGCGTTTAGAAAACAAATTCTGTAAATTTGAGCAATAATATTGACTTGGATACCATCAAGATTTCCACATAAACAAAACTAATAGTAACACGTATACATTTGCAACTTACGAATATGACAGCTTTTCTCATAAATGAAGACAAACATCAGGACTAAGGTCACGGTTACCTAATGTGTAAATCACAGCGGTGCCGGCGCAGAGGTGAGAACCTTCCGTAAAAGGAACAAATGCCGCAACTCAATCTGTCACTCACAATGGAAATAAAACTAAATAATGAATTGGATGTATTTAACCTCAGCATTCCGAAATTGAATTTTAAAACGATACCCTCTGCCTCTGTTATACCGTTTCTACTTCTATTTTCGTAACATCTAATTTGTGTACAAAAATGGTAATGTTAATTAAGTACAAAATTACCGTAAGCTTCTTGAGTTATGTTACTTTTTATAGTGTCATGCGTTTATATTAGACACACTATTTAACCCGTCTTCGTCTTTTGTGTTCTTTGTAATATTATGATAGGTTTTATGTTACTATCAATTGTTTCGCAATAAAAAAAGGCATTTGTATAAATATGAAAAAGGTAAAGTAACGGTAAATGATAGGTGAAACTAGCCATTTTCGTGCGCTGTATAATAGTATTATTGAATAGTTATACTTTGATCATATTAGAAAAAGGCGTGGCGAAAGTAGTATTATCAGTATAATATTAATGCTTTTAACTACGAAGAAAAGGTATTAATGCAATAAAAAAAGGTGAATAGCAAATTATTCTAAATTATTTAAGAGTTCAATTACCAGGCCAATTTTGTGAGTTTGCAAGGTTTAAGGTAAAATTCCTATCTAGATAAATAAGAAGAACATACATTTAATTTAAAAAGACAGAGTTACTTACTGCTAATGTTTATCTATCACTGATCAAGGTGACCCTATCAAACTTTAAATAAAAACGTTTTCTTTTGTAAATGTATACAGGGAACCAAAAAGAAGGTATACTCCACTATATTTCGCTGCACGCGACGTGAGGCGTCAGTAGAGTGTCGTCCACCCGTGCTGAAAAACGCTAACTGCGAATATATTTGTAATTTTTTTAACGTTACAATGCAAATCTACGCAAAGAAAAAATATAGAAATAAGTATTCTATCAAGACGCAGCACAAACGTATATCTGTTACCGTTACTTTGATAAATGAGGGTAGTATGCATAATAACCGGGTATTATACATAACACCAAGCGCTTCTGATTAATGTGACAAATATTTTAAAAGAATTAATCACATTAACGTGTTATTATGAATAATATCCAGCACCCTCTGGTTAGTATGATAAATGTCACACTTATGTAGGTTTGAACCTGCCTGTGTGCAAGTTTCAAGCTGTCTTAGTTGCACGTGGCATCTGATTGCTTACTTTCATGATACCGGTCGTTTTAACACAATGGAGGCCCGTTTTAATCAAAGTTTATTGAATGCTTTTAAGAATAAGAAGGAAAATATTGGGATGATGAGTAAAGAAGACTACCAGAACTTAATTGAGAAAGGGCGAGTGTCAAAATCTAAAACCAGTGGGAAAAAACCTGAGGATTATCAACGATTGAAGCGGTACGGCATTATGAAGTTGGCTGATAGTGAAAAATTAGTATACCCGGCGAGTGACGAGCCATCATCAATCCGTTATTATGTGCATACAGAGCAGATCTTCAACATAATTCACGAGACACACTTGCCGATTTGACATGGAGGAAGAACAAGAATTTTGAAGCAGGTGCAGAACAAATACAAAAACACCACTTAAGGACAGGTAAAAATGTACTTGGCATTATGTGAAACCTGTGAAAAGAAATCAAAAGTAGCAAAAAAAGGACTTGTAATGCGTCCCATGATTTTGAAGGAGATGAACTAAAGATGTCAGGTTGATTTAATCGACATGCAGAGTCAACCTGACTATGATTACAAATTCATCCTTGTTTAGCAGGATCACGTTACGAAATTTGTACAGTTGAGGCCTTTGAAAAGTAAAAGAGCAGAGGAAGTTGCACATAACCTGCTTGACGTTTTCACAATTTTGGGCGCTCCTAACATACTGCAAAGTGATGATGGCCGTGAATTCTGCAATCACATTATTAAAGAAGTATGCGAACTGTGGAGTGAATTGAAGATATGTAGTTCGTGGAAAGCCGAGATATAGCCAGTCGCAAGGTTTTGTGGAGCGCGCAAATCAGGACATTGAAAATATGGTGACGACTTGGACGGAAACAAACCAAACTCCACACTGATCTGAGGGTCTGAGATTTGTTCAATTCATGAAGAATAGAGCCCATCATGAAGGCATAAATTGCAGCCCATATGAGGCCATGTTTGGGGTTCCAGCACAACATCATCACTTTCTACTGATGTCATCAGAAACCTGGAATCTGAAGAAGATCTGGAAACCTTAATCGACTCTTCTTCAGCTGCTTTAGTACGAGATGGAGATGGACAAACAGAGAATGGTGGCGAAGAAAACGGGGAAGTAACAGAGAATGGTGGCGAAGAAGATGGGGAAGTAATAGAGAATGGTGAAAAGGAAGATGGACAAACAGGGGACGAAGACAGTGGTATAGAGGACATTTCGGAAGAAAGTATGATTTCAGACAAAATCAACATTATTAAAAAGAAGACGGAAAAATGCCATAAGTGCATTGCAGTGTCAGGCAAAAAAGATGAGGCTAATGTCTGAATCAAAGTTTCCAAGAGGCAAGGTTGGAGATACTGTAAAAATACGGGTTCCTGATGTCGACAGGGGTAGAAGTAACTCCAGGAACATTCTTGGGGTCATTCTGCAGATGGATGCTGATTGCAAGATGTATACGTATTCTAGGAACTAGTTTGCCATTTGTAAGGAGAATTTCATTTTACCAGAGGAAGTTCCAGATGTGTGACTCTTCGTGAGTGTGCCAGGAAATCTTCAATCACAGGTGGTTAAGGTTTCAAGAGATGTAACTGCAAGGCAAAATGTCTTTCAGGAAAATGTAGCTGCAAGAAGCATGGGTTACTCTGTAATTCAAAATGCCATGACAGTTCGCCGTGTTCTAACAAGAAGGTTGTTTGTTTACAAATTGTAAAAATAAAACATTTTTTCATTGAATAAAACATTGTCTTTTCATTTCACAAGCACTGATGAAAATTCCGTACTTCCTAAATATTGTAATTTATCACTTCAGCCAAGAGGGTTTGGGTTGTATGTAAAATAACCGGTTAAAATAATAAATTGCATACATATTATTACATTAACCACCTTTATTGGTTATTATGTATAATACCAGGTTATTATGTATACTAACACATTTATCAGAGTAACGGTAACATATCAACAAAAACAGGTTAAATAAATCAATATGCATCATCATATCTTTCCGCGACAATCCCGGTCCGCTTGAAATACCAATCGCTAAGCACAACACATGCGCTTGTAAAATTAAACACAAAAGTGTCAGTGACTTTACTACCTCCATATTGTACTGTGGTTGTGCCGTATGTTAATTTTTTGTGCAAGTTAATATAGCAGTTGAAAAGTAGATTATGCCCCCTTGCAACAATTTTGTTCGAACCGCTTATTTTTTTATATATTTGTTATAGTTCAACGCATTTTGGAACATTTTATTTGTTATTACAATATACTATTAATTTTATTATTCCAATTTCAACAAAAACTTTTTTTGATTTACTTCTACCTGTCTCCACATTTTAGCCCTCTCCCCACTTTAGTTGTTCCACACACCACATCAGAATATTTGTGGGTTGCGTTTAAAATCAATGTAGCTGGCCTACCCCCCATAAATCTGCGTTTGTCTAACAAGTTCTTCTACTTGATTGTTAGGCATAACGTTTCACAGCAATACAATCGCGTGTTTATTTTTGGCAAATGTTTAGAATGAGTGCAATTATTGGACATCCAGGTAGATGTGAGATTCACCGTGTAATCCGACTTTTAAACCCAGAGAAAATCCCACCTGTTAAGGTTTACAGATAAATCAAGGATGTACGCAGTGAATAATCCCTGAAAAGTGGTGCATCATAATTAATGGAGGAAGGATGAATATTGACAACAAAGAGTGTCCTAATTGAACATCTTCCGTAACGGAAAAGCTCAGGGAAAGAATTGAACAAAAAAATTAGCAAGGCAGATGATTCGTAATGAATACACTGCACATATCTTTTACAGAAATTTCCAGAACACTTCTCCGTGATATTGTAAAAGATTATCTAGAGTACAAAAAAAATGAATGGTAATTATGTTAATAGGTAGGTTAAGCCTTGTTATACATAGGTACGTATAAATAATTATATATATATATATATATATATATATATATATATATATATATATATATATATATATATATATATATGCATCCAGCTATCCTCCGAGCGCCCTTATATTGACCAATATCTATCCCCTGGGCGTCCGGTTCCAACAGAGCGTCCGTATACGGACGCTTGGATGTATCGCCATTGAAATTTTGTAAGAAGCATTACACGTTGCATAACTTTCATTTAGCAAAAAATGTGTTTGACGCTTACAAGATAGTTGCATCTCTTGTTCTTGTATATTTGCGTATATTTCTGGTTCACATAAGTTGCCGATAGAGGCGCTTCCCATATACACGCAATATTCGGTGTGTTTGAATTCTCGACTTGTGGGCGCCCGCTATGTATATCCTGTTTTTATCTTTTCGATTACTCGGCGTCCGAAATTTGGCAACATTGCAGCTTGAAGTTCTTTTACTTTAATAACAGCTGCGCAGTAGCTACAGCGCGCTTATACTTACGTCTTTGTTTGTTGAGTTTAATAAAAATCGAACTTTTCTGTCTATTGTTCGAAATTGTACTACGTGCGTATCTAGTATTTAATGAGGTTATTTAAAGCAAAAACTCGTTAAAAAGAAAGGTATATGTACAAAATCAATATAGTAAAAAGCAAAACAAATAAAATGCAATATTAAATAATAAAATTGATGCATGGTTTTTCTTTCGTCCTCCTAGTTACTATCTCAAAAAATTGCATAATAAGATTTGCTTATTATTATTTTCCGGTTCTGCTAAAAAAGCCTTAAAGGGGGTAAAACGGGGCACTGAAAATAGGGATGATTTTGGTTTTTTCTAAATTACTCCACAATTGCCGGAGAGACAAAATATTGGTCTGTACGGATGTATTGCGTTATAAGAGCGCTATTAGTAGTACTCGCAAACATCAGCATTCGGGGTGAGAAAAAGTCACCCCCTTCCCGCCGCCCCATCATCGTATATGTTTATTTCTTATCAAGTTTGACGTATCTGTAGGACTATAGAAAATACCGCTTCCTGTTTCTGCTAAGAAACCCTTTAAAGAGGTAATACGGAGCACAGAAAATGGGGATGATTTTAGTTTCATTTATAAATTATTCCACAAAAGGGGAAGAGAAAAAAAGATTGGTGTGTACCGATGTATTGCATTTTAAGTGCGCCTAAAAATCGGCAGCATTTAATAAATAATATATAGAATACAGGTGTTCTAGTTTAAAGCATAAGTTAAAAAATAATAGGTTTAATAAAAACACAAATAAACTTTGTAATTTCACTGTATTTAAAATAATATACTAAATGTAGGTGACTATAGTTTCGACAATATTCAAAGGATTTATAATCACCATACTGTTACTAATTAACTACACTCGTGTGATTGAAAGTGAAACTGAATATTTCACAGTTCGTTTTATACCCAATATAATTACATATCTCCTGCAATAGACAGCAACCGTAAACAAACTGGTAATATACAAACCTTCAACCACCAACAAAACAAACACTTCACATAACATTATTATATCAAACAAGAATATATTTATATGTATTATACTAAAGACAAAAGAAATGTTGCATTTATTTTCGGTGGTTCATTTTACCTCCTTAAAAAGTATTTTAGTCGAAACGGGGCGTAATCTTCTAAACAGCTTTATAAGGTCTTTAAACCCAATAAGAAATAAACATTTTCTTCGTTACGGTGGTGGGACGGCGGGAGGGGGGTGACTTTTTCTCACCCCGAATGCTGATGTTTCTGCGTAGTTCAATAGCGCTCTTATAACGCATCACATCCGCACACACCAATATTTTTTATCTTCAGCAATTGTCGAATAATTTAGAAAAAACCAAAATCATCCCTATTTTCAGTGCCCCGTTTTACACCCTTTAAGGCTTGCTTAGCAGAAACTGACAACGAGGTTTTCCATAGTTTTATAGGGTCTTCAAACCTGATAAGAAAAAAAATCTCCGTTACGGTGGCGGGACGGCGGGAAGGGGGTGACTTTTTCTCACCCCGAATGCTGATATTTGCGGGTACTTCAATAGCGGTCTTATAACGCAATACATCCGCACTCACCAATATTTTTTATATTCAGCAATTTTGGAATAATTTAGAAAAAACCAAAATCATCCCTATTTTCAGTGCCCCGTTTTACACACTTTAAGGCTTGGTTAACAGAAACGGACAACGAGGTTTTTCATAGTTCTATAGGGTCTTTACTTTAGCCAAGTTTCATTCAAATCGATGTCTCCAGGTTGGAACAGTTTCCTTGTAAGGCTAATATTTTTTTACTGCTAATACTGTTAAGTTGGTTCTGTCAAATATAACAACATAGTTGTGATAAGAGCATTTTTTACTAACGACAGCAGTCTTCTGCTACTTTATTTACGTTTCTCATGCTCGCCTCGGTGCAAACCTTTATTAAAATAAAGTTCTTAAATGATTTAAATATTTCTGTCTGCAGGTATATTTTACGTATAATGAGAAATATAAATTATTTTACCAAAAATACTTCCTAAATACTAAATTCAATGGGCAACTTCATATTAAAAGAAAAACAGTTTAAAAAAAAATACAAAAATTTAAATCAGAAGCATTGACATGTTTTGAGCACATTCCTAATACCCAAGTGAAAATACGCGTATTACCTAAAACATCTCTTAATGCCTCAATACAGAATTTGCTGCTGGCTAAACAAAATATCTCGCGGCAGCAGTAATTTCATACTCACAAGAATTGGCAACATCTACGGACGCCCAGTCGTTGTAAGAATAAATATAAAATATACAGCGCGGACGCCCAGGCGTCAGTTGTATGAATGCATTACGAATATCAAGGACGCTCTCTGACTGATTTGTGAAAGGACGCTTGCTGGCTGGATTGTGAAAGTACACGACACGGGCGCCGAGGAGCTTTTCCATGAAAGGACGCTTAAGAGATAACAGGATGTAAATATATATATATATATATATATATATATATATATATATATAAGTAAGTTTAAGCTCAGGAGCCTTTTACTAACTACGCAGGCGTTTATTCAAAGTCTTCTTGTGTGTGTACATACAAATAACTTGACGTTGTCGTAAATAAAAATCCGTTATGCGTCAAATGGAACCGATCAGATCAAATAAAGCGATAAAATTTCATAAATCAGACATTCTCTGATTTGTTCCATCTATTTCTCTAGCTGAATCAAGAGCTTATCAGCGAGCTCAAACGTAATAATCGAAGCAGCATATAGGCATGAAATACAACGATGAATATGTATGCAAGCAAAACATATTTACCTAGCTAACTAATAATGCATCTAATCACCACTCCGAGAGATGATAATCTGGATATGTTTGTGCCAAATACTGGTTACGATTCAATTCGATGTATTGCGTCGGGATAAATCAATTCATCATTCTGTCTTCCTATATTGCTTTTGCTATTTGTTTGCTATCCTTTTTCTGGCGTTGTCCCTTGGGTAACACTGAGTAGTCTTTCTTCCTTACTTTGTAGATTAATTGGCTAGAGCAAGCCAATTAATCTATAAAATAATGACGTTTCTAATATATTTCTTTTGTACTTTACAGTATTAGATAACTATTTTATCATATGTATTGCTGCTTATGCTAAACTACATGATTTCTGTGCATTAGATTTTGTACTTGCAACATATTCTTTCAGAGTGATTGGTTTGTGATAATCACGAAGAGATAATCGAAATTTTAATACTTGAAACTTTGTTTAAACTCCAAAGGATCACACACTGGAACTTTTCAAAGTGAAATACATAGCTTTCGCGAACCTATGCACCAGTATGTGAGTGCTTAAGATGTATTTTTCTTTTTTGGCTAAACTTCATATTTCAGTAATCTTTTTATGCGTGGTAGTTATTCAATGGATAGGACAGAAGTGGAACAACAGGGTTACAGAGCCTTTTATGTAAATAAGAAAATTTTACAAAAGAAGACCAGTCACGTATGCCGGCGAAATAACGTGCCTATCAAAGCGAGGAGGAAAATTTGAGAATACTTGAAAGAAAAGTAATGATGATTACCACGGGTCCGAAAGTAGAAGAAGGCATACCTAGACAAAGGATGAACCATGAATTAACAATAAAAGGGGAAGGCATCGTACAACAAATAAAAAGCCAACGAATGCGATGGTTGCAGGCGAACAAAGGAAAAGCCAATGGAAACCGTCAAATACCAGAGCGAAAGGGTGCCCCAAGATAGTGGAAACAAGTAACCGCAGATAATGAAGAAACTGGTACAACAAATTGGAGACAGAAAGCGCTCAAGAGAGAAGAGTAGAAAGAAGTCGTAAGAAGGGTTCTGTCGCAGAATAGATAGTGGACAAGAGTGATAGAGACTAATTCGCCCAAAAAAGCGGATTACAGAAGCTTCGAAAAGAAACAGTGAAATTAATACGGGAATAATGTTATTGACATATAAAATGTATTTTTCATTTTCGGTTAAACTCCATATTTCGGTAATTTTTTATGCGTGCTGGCAGTCCACGAGTCTGTCCATGGTGGGTATGAAGTGTTCGGCCGCTCTTTTACTATCACCACCTCGCTATAAAAGGTGAACCGCAGTTATTCCTGAACATGCGAATGGTGGCTCAGGATTGTACCGGACCTACCAGAAAAAATCACTTGATCCTCTTAGGACTTGAGCACACATAGCGGGATGGCAGCCGAGCTGCCGATCAGTAACAGACCGTTTTACTACTAGCCCACCAAGTCGTTAAATAAACAAATAACAGTTAATGGTCTATTAGACCAAATTAGGTATAAGAGAAGTCGATGGATATCGCAAAATATATAAACAAAAGAACAAAAAATTGAAATTATAAAACAAAATTGAAGAAAAAAATAGCAAGTAATCGGCATAGAAGAACATAATACATCCGCTTAATAACGGGATGTACCGAAAAATGTAATGGTCATGTTAAAATAATCAATTATAATTTAATTGCAATTTCACGGTTACATGTCTATATGAAATTCAAGTATATGCTAATGTAAATGTATTTCATGCACAACAAGGATACTTCCTTGAATTCCACTAAAACGAAAATGGCCATTTTGCAACACTCAGGGTGGTTTTCTAGATCTACCAAATTTTGTTCAAACCGGTATTTGCCGCTTCTGAAAGATCCTTTATTAGTAGAGTTTGTTAAAGAGGTGGTACCGGATGGCAGTAGCATAGCGGTAGCGGCGTGGGTAGGGGTAATTTTCAACTCGTAGTCGATCTCGACAGTAGCGTGAGAGAGTTCAAAACGACAGTACGTTGCACGCTGCACGCCAAATAAGTACGCGGAGATGGGACGCTCAAAGGGTGTAACGCTCCCTTCGCATGTGAATAAATATCACAAGCATTTCCTTGGATTAGAATATAGAAGTCCGCATATTTATTGCACAATACGCAATAGTGGATGGCTAAGTCGCGATAGGTTTGAATGTAGAAAACATTGTAAAAGTAAACGTCATGTATTGAATTTAAGAAACAGTATTCCATACTGGCAATTTTTATGATTTTATTTTTATGTTAAGTGTGTGCAACATCCCACAACATCTAGTATCTAATGAACACTTTCGTCTTTTTTGGGCTAAGTACGTTCCCTCATGGAAGCTACTAACATCTATGCAATTACGATACAATTTGCCACGTGTGCAAGGTACAGTAAAGGAATGTATAAAAGACGAGTTGAGAAATAAGAAAATCTGCCTATGTGTGGATGAAACAACTGATGCTCAGACACACAGCGTCATTCATGTTGTAGCGCGTCCTATAAAACGTGCTGGTCCACCAGCTTCATTGTTGTTATCCAGTAAAAGGATTCAGAAAACTAATGCAGAAACCGTTGTCAAGATAACCCAAGTCACCATGTTCGTTACTGACGGAGCCATAACAATGTTGAGAGTTGGTAGGATGTTGAAAATATGCTTTCCGACTCTTCTTCACATAACATGCCTCATACACGCATGTCACCTCGTAGCAGAAACCATTCGAAGCAAGTATCCGATGGTGGATAAGTTAATAGCATCTACCAAAAAAGTGTTCATCAAATCTCCCAAACACATCCATGTATTCAAACAATTGTGTCCGAAATTACCACCACCACCTCAGCCTGTAATAACGCGATGGGGAATATGGCTCCAGGCAGTATCTTACTATCAGAAATATTTTTCACAAATAAAAAATGTCATCTTGAAACTTGGATCAAATGATTCTGCAGCAGTTCGAGATAGTCAGCAACTTTTTTCCAATTCTTTTTTCCATTCAACAACAAATAGATGAAATTTCCATGAACTATTCTGAAGTTGCACAAGTTATTGAGCAATTAGAAAACAGTCACTTCTCTGCACGAGACGCATTAAATTGCATAAACAATTTACAGGCCGCTCTAGAAAACTTGATGAACACTATAGGAGTCGATTTTGCTCAAAAATTTGGTGCAATTTTAACGAAAAGGAATATCTGACATTTGCAAATCTTACTTCACTAGACGTCGAACGATCATTTTCGAAGTATACGACAACGTATTCACAACACCGTCGACGGCTGAATGAATCGACAATGGAAGCGTTGCTGATGTTGCAATTCTACGCAGCTTACCAATGCGGTTGCCAATTGCCACAGTGGACGTCAAGACGACAGAAAAAGGTAACAATATTATTTTTCACTAATATTGTATATTACGTACCAACTTTTATGCGGTGTGCCACTGCCGGTACCACCTTTTTAACAAACTCTATTTATTAGCTTATAGAACATTGCATACAGGCTGCACATTATTTCATGTTTGTTCCATTATTATTGTATTATAGGGCGTAAATTTTGAAATTATACAGTAAAACAGTAACAATAACAAATATACAGTAAACAAGGTTAAGCCACAAAGTCTCTTTTCATGTTATGACGAAAAATCTGGATTTGCTCTTACAAAAACATTCGAACAATTCGAGGCACGTCATAAGGGAGGATCCATCCATGCATTGCCCCTAGAGCATTATACCGTACTTAATAACAATCACGTCTTCTGGAAAACTTCTTGCTACACGTACACTTTGTGTAAAAGAGTATACAGAATGTAGTAAGAATTTCAATGTGTTTTAATTTGCATAATTTTATTTAGTTGCAGTAACTTTCTGAAGTATTAATTATTCAATACTGGGAATAAATTATTCCTTTCTTGAAAGTTTTTAGAGTGATTGGTAAAAGTAGTACAGTGGTTAATGTTATCGCCCCCTTATTGTTATCGTTTTAATCAAGTACGGGCCGACAATATATTAAGGCATGCAAATATTTTCCATTTTTATGATTACCATTATTGTTACCATGTTACGATTAAATTAATATTAGGGTTTCATTTGTCAAGTTATGGTAGTGGTTATCAAATGAACTTCTTACAGCTATTGGATATCTATTATATCGCGAGGTCCTAAAATATAGCCCCGCGATAGTAACTTTTCAACGTCAGAGAAACTAGTGTTTTTAGGAAAAATCGCCCACCTTTTGAACGACAAAAACTAGCGTTTTTAGAAAAAGCAATTCGATTTCTACTTCTTTTGAAATAACTTTCCTTGTAATTGGCAGTTTAGTTGCACTTCCGGTGTTACGGCAAGTAACGCGAACTTTTTTATTGACACTATATATTTTTACGTTTCTGGAAAGATAATGGAAAGACGAATCCAATGATACCACATGTGTTATATTACAACTTAACAATTACCACGATATACAGCGTGCCCACCTAATGCGTGTAGGATAATTTCCTATACCCATCTATCTTAGCAACAACGGAATTACGTAGAAATCTTAAATTTTTTCAATTATCTCAAAAACTACGAGAGATTGGGAATATTGAAGAAAGTTGACATGAATTGAAAATGGGCATCCAAATACGTAATAATGTATAGGCTATCCCATTTAGAAAGCTAAACTTATACCGTTTGTAGTGAAAACTGAACACCCTGTATACTTGGACATAATTTGCTGTGTGTGAAATTCGTTTTCGAATACTTTCCATTCTGAAACTTCTTCTTTAAATTGCTTAGGAAAAGAATTATCTCCCGCTCACGCGCTGGGCGGGCACGTACAGAAATAAAGGTTTCGATAACCTATGCCTTGCTTTTATACAAAGTTGGCTAGAAAAAAGTGCTAAATTGCCTCTTATGATAAATTCAAATGAATACCATGAAAGCCACAATCAACTAACTCCAACGAAGATAAAATGAAGAAATAATAATTAATAAAACTGGTAAAAATAAAGGAAAATAATAACAAGAAAGAAGAATGAAAATAGGAAAAGCGCAGAATTAAATAAATAATAAGAACAATTTGTGCTTTTAGAATTCAAATTTAACAGGTTGATAATTGTTGTAATTACGTTAGCCAGCAGCAAGCTCTCTGGATTAACCTGGCGTCACAAGAGACAATTTGGCGGTTTCTTCTAGCCAACTTCGCATAAAAACAAGAACAGATTATCCAAACCTTTATATCTTCATATAGTGGTAATCCTCGAGTTAAAGTAACGTATGTGATATCGTTGGATTGGTCTTCCAACTACTTTTTCAAATACGTAAAATACACAACGTGTTTCATTCAAGATAAGAAAGTCGACTTCTTACCTTGAATGAACTTCTGGTGACACCGAAAATGTAATTGAACAGCCGATATAACTACTTTTCTTCTCGGCAAATTTGTTTAATTCAATACTCATAACCACTTCAAGTTAATTTGTAGCTAGGAATTTACTAATTATATTTGACCAGCTTTTTAAGTTGTTTTCGCCAACGTGAAAGCAAATTGAGAGCAAACAACGTTCGGTCAATGCGTGTCTTTGAATAAAATGTTTCATTCGAAGTAATGTGCACCCAGGGATATATTTATATAGGTATGTACATATTTGTATGTATAGTTGCATACAGTGTCACATGTTAGCATCATATGGAATTTTATTTAAATAATCAATCTAGGTAAACTTTGACTTCGTCACTTATTTGTGCTTAAAATCAATTTTGGAATATTCCGATCAAAGCAAACCTGTATAAAATTATTTCTTCATATAAAGGTTACCATTTAAGCGTAATATTGTTATTAAATATTTTTCTTAGGTAGATATTTTTAAGCAAACAAAAAACACAAATGAAACTGCATTAATTTGCAGAGCTAATTTAGTTTGTACAATTTATTACAAAACTCACTTTATTATACGATTTTTTATGTAAGTAGTACATTTAAGCAATACGTCTTTGTTTCTTAATCAAATTTCATTAAAGGCATTTTCTGTTAATATTTACTTATACCCAGTCATTCATCTGATTACTTCATAAAAAATCGTTACAAAGTTACAAAGATTTTCTAATTATTTGTACAAACTAAAGCAATTTTGCATCAAGCTAATGTAATTTCATTATTTCTTTACCTAAAAATATCTACCTAAAAAAAATATTTAGTCACAAAATTACATTTAAATGATAAAATGGTAAAAAATTGGAAAACAAGCAGCTTTTTCCTTTGACATTTCCGTATTTTTGTAATTTTCTACCAAATTTGGCAGTTGAAAATGTCACGTAATTGCTTGTGTGCATATTATTTGATATCACATTTTAAACACAAATAAATGGCGAAAATTTAGCTATATTAATTAATAACAAAATTTCAGATATGATGCGGACTTTATGTGACACTGCATAACAGTGAATATAAAAAACAAGATGGAAATACAAACTCTTAGACTTTGGCAAAAATGATTTTCCATATTTTCCTTCATTTCTCGAAAAAAAAAAAAATACAGAAAAACTTACCAAAAAAATTATACGATGCATAATTTTTATATGCATAATTCTGCGCAGAATCATGTGAAATGACAGGAATTTGTTTACGTGTTGACGGGGCTGGAATAGTTGATAAATTGACAAATTAATGTTAGAATAATGTGTGGCTTGAAATCCTTTTATTTACTAAATTTATAGACTTATGTATAAGGATAGTATTTAATGCTCTCCCTGAAAGAAATGAGGGTGTTGCATGAGACTTTAGTGTGACTTAAGTAGAGAGATATTTGCGTAGTACTCAATAACCGTCCCCTACCAAATTCTTAGAGTTTGGATTACTATGTAGTTAATAGAATAATGTGCGAGTATGGCATCGGAAACAATCAACTATCGATATCCTCAAAATTATTAACTGCAGAAATCTTAAAATTGTGTAGATTACTAATATCATTGTAGCTAAAATATTCTAACATGCCTATCTTTCTTGGTCGCACCAGAAGTCGGTACCAAATTGTCTATTTTAATTTGAACATCTTGTATACTTTAACATTTCTGATAAGATTTTAAAACATATTTATACAAGATTGCTTATAGATAACTGTTTTTGAATAATAATGAATAACAATAGCAAGGACCGTAGGGTAGTATACCAATGAAGGTCCAACGAGCCTTCGAAACAGCTGTTCCGAATTAATTCAAATTTTGTGTGGTGAGGAGTGGGCCGATTCTCTGTGTTGTTTGCTAACCGTTTTTGAATTTTTTGAAATGTTAAAAAAGATTTGCCGTATATAGCTCAGACGCGGAGGAATGTCTTTTTCTCGCAAATGTTCACTCATTTTTGTAATGCGCTCTTAAAATGTTTCCATTTTTGTGATACTAAACATGCTCGTAAGACATAATTAAATTAACTGTTATACTTCGTACATTTCAACTAGGACGTAAATCGTACACCAGAAAGAACGGAGATTATAAAATGAAACGGGTTAACGGGAAGCGAACGGTAGGCGATTGTTTATTGTTAGTGTATTCTCAGTCGAACCCTTCTTTTATTTTTAAAATAAACAGCTGAAATTGAAAAAAAAACGTTGCTTGTAAAAGCTAACACGTGAAACGTAAATTGAATGTATTCAATGAGATTGAAAATTGAGTTATACAAAGATAGAGGATAATATCTGAAACACACATATAATTTTAGCCTAAAAAAATTTTTGTATTACCCAATAGCTACATTTACTTTAAAAGAGTTCTTAAGAACAGTTCTGTGGGTACGAGGGTGAATCAAATATAAACCGGAATGCTTTTCGTACCGATAGTGAGGTGAACAAAGAGGAACCTGGCTTCTGAGGTTTATCGATGGGGATGTCTCGAGGACATTCCACCGCTAGGGAACGCCACATTACCACCTAGTTAGTAATTATCGCGATATCGGAGCGAGTACCGTCGTCCGTTGCGCAACGGATAGTTAAATTTCTTACGAAAGAAGGCGTAAAACCATTAGAAATTTTGAGAAGGCTTGAAGCACAGTTCGGTGATAAGACACTTAAAAAGACACAAGTGTATTCATGGCACAAACAATTTGTAGAAGGGCGAGAAGCCATAGAAAACAAAGATCACCAACGTCGACCAAGAACCAGCGTGACAGTGGAGAACATTCATACTGTTGGCCGACTTCTCGAGGACGACCGACGATTAATAGTAGCGGAAATTGCTTCTGAGGTGGAAATCAGCTTTGGCAGTGTTTACGCGATCATTACTAACAACCTTGGGTTTCGGAATGTGTCCGCAAAGGTGGGTTCCTCGTCTTCTCACTGAACATCAAAAACGGAATCGTATGGAAGTGTGCCAACGGCATTTGAAAGGCTATGCGGCTGAAGGGGGTCTTTTGCACCGGATAGTGACTTGTGACGAAACCCATCCGTTGGGCAAAATGTGTCACGAAATCAAGAGATTATGTAGAAAAATAATTTTAAGTCTTTGTATTTTTATCATGTCCCAATAAATTAAAAAAAAAATAATTCCTGTTTATATTTGATTCACCCTCGTAATTATGATTTCCAGTAATTTCCGATAAATTGTATAGGAAACCATACCTATACAATTGTCCCGATTATATCCCACTTAAAGATAGTGATGCATTTAAAAATAACTTCCACCTTCGATTTAATAACTTTTTGTACTTTCACTCCTGAATTATTTCTTCTTGTATATTTGGCATTATAAACGAAATCAATGAAATTTCTAAATGATCCGCGCTAGTGCATCCTCTCACTTGATTTATAATCTATGTTGCCTTCTTTCTTACCGACTACAAACTTTTAAACGCTTACTCAGTAACGTCACAGGCTAGATGAAAAACAGTGTTGGCCTAGTACACACAACAAAATTGTATTTCATTGTTACGAACTATTATAAATTTAGGCTTCGAATTAATTTTTTACTTTCACGTCCTGGGCGAGTAGATACATTTCCATTTTATACATCCTATCTATATTTGAAATTTAATTTAGCCATAATTCAACGATTTTCTGAGTGCTTTTGCATGTACAGCGGCTGAGATGTCATTAGAACGAAATTAATTATTAATGTACACAATCTATCAAACATTTTTATTTAATTGCCACTACAGTTGAAATAAAATTGCTTTTCTTCCTTTCAGTTTCCTTAGTTAAAGCAGGGACAGAAACGCTTAAATTAGAACATACTTTCCTAGTGGTGGTTTTACTTACACAATACAATTTATGAGTTGTAGAAAATTATGAAGGTTAATAATAACAATACTTAGCAGCAGTTATTATTATACGTAGTTTAACAGTACAAAAGCCTGCAACCTCATCTCTAAGCCCTTTGACAAAAATTCGTTAAGATCCCTAACGGTTACATGGAAAGATATTAACGAAATGAGAAAAAGAGGGATTATTTTCAGAAAATATAAAGACATATGACAAAAGCGAAACGAGGGGTACAGGATTTATCGAATCAGATGTCAGAAAAGAAGTAAACTGACAGCGGAAGTAAATATAAAGGGATAATTTTTGCTTTACGACCTTCTGCCCGAAATCGAAACGTAACAAAGCCCTTAAAATGTCTATGTTTGGGGGACAGTAAATACGAAACAGACGTACTTCATCATAAAAAATATCACGAGGCGAATATACTTCATTTGTTTCGTATCGGTGTGCAAGAAGGAAATGAAGATATAGGAAACAATATTTATAATTTTTTTTTGCGGTATACCTGAACAAGCGTAATATACGAGGCAATTTGGCTCGATAATGGAAATTGGAAATTCATATATTTCAAATCTTACTACTTTAAAGTACTTATCTCTATACAATGTTGCATTGTTAGATAACATTATTTAGGTATATGTGATAAATTGCTTAGTTTTTCATGCCATTACATACTAACCAATAGTTATCTTGGTTAATAGTAACCCCAAAAGGAAGCTTAAATCATTGAAAAATTAGCCAATTTCCTGAAACTGTCGAATTTGATATCAAAATTATTAAAGGAGTAATGTAAGTATTTTGTAATTCTTCTTTAACATTTTCATTGATTTTTATTTTGTCATATTTAACAGAGCTGTCATAATTTTATTAACTAATTTAACAATATTTACCACCAATTTTCTTTATTACATTTCGAAGAAATTGAGGACATTTGTAAGATAAATGTTTTCTAAAAAAATTTTTACGTCTTTGTTCTTTAATGCAGAACATGTCAAATTGTCAAATAAATTAGCCACTTGAAACAACTTGATTTCAGTTAAAGGACGTTTTGAACTAGCCGTTGAAAATGGTCCTTCGCTTAAATGAAAAACTAGAGATTTGATATCAGGGTAGAGCTTGAAAATATAAGATGGTGTGCAATTAATTAATTTAAAAACTGAATTGGTCATTGCCAGTTAGTATGATCACTTTGAATTTTTGCTTTAATAAAGTAACTGCAACAATTATTTTGTACTGTCCTGATGGCATTTATATTCACTGCAGAATGGGAAAAGAAAAGAAATGTACCTACTGTATTTATTGTCTCTAATATATGTATTAAGCATTTGCACTTGAAGGCACTTATTCTATTTATGTTCTAATATATTTACACCTTCTTTAAAAAACCCACCGTTTTGATTAAAGAAAAATGTTTGAACTTCTGTCATCGTCGCTGTTAAATGTTTCCCCGATGACTTTCTTCAGCTTTAGTTTTAGCGAAACTTGCATTGCAAACTGCGTTTAAGGAAGCACATTATCCTGATGAAAGAGAACACCACACGACAAGTTTCCTCTTCTTTTTTCAATAACGAAGTTGGTTAATTAATGTGGCGTAATATTGACCTGTGATTGTCGGGCCGCGTCCTAGGTAATCAATTAGCAAAATTTCTCCAGCATCCCAGGAAATGGTAGCCATAATCTTACCTGCTGAGGGTTGGAACGTAAACTTGTGAAGTAGTGAACCCACGTTTCGTCAACTGTAACAAACCGATCCAGAACATGTTTTGGATCACTGTTGAATAATGTCAAATTCGTTTCTGAAGTGGTGACTCTCGTTCCCTATTGCTCGGACGTCAACATCCGAGGCACCCAATTTGCAGACGTCTAGTAGTTAACCGACGATCTTGTTTCATCAAGCCACAGACACGAGCAATATGTTCTTAAGTGCGCACAGTTTGCGGTAGACCAGCACCTTTTGCATGTTTGCACATTGAAATTCCCGAGACCAATTCTTCACTACCTAATATAAAGAAGCATCATACCCAAGCACACGAACCATATCTTCATGAATTTGTTGTAGCGTTAAACCTTTCTTCTGCAGATATTTAATAACAAGAGATAACTCATTTCTCTCCATTTCTAAAAATGTTTGGGCAGCTTTTATTTTAACTTAACGCAACTTGTTAACAAATGCAGCTACAAAAAACAATATCGACCTTTTGTTTGACAAATAAATAAAAAATATAACACAACATATTTATTATTTATTATGCAAACTTTATTTAAGCGCCAGCTGTGTTAGAGACAATAAATACTGTAAGCCCTCGTAATGAAAAAAGGTAAGTATTAACTCAACTCTCAACCGTAATCGAAACTGTACTTTAAATTTTTAACTTTAACGGTAGACTATTTTCAGTCACTACTTGAGTCCTTTTGGAAAGCGCACTGGTATTATGAATTTCGTATTTTTTTTCAAAATGCAATGAAAACAGGTATACAGAGGTTTCCAAAAGTAACCTCTTGCAATACCTCGATCGATAGACTTTTTTATACTGAATACAACAAAAAAATTGTCAAAATCAGTTGATAAGTAACGGAGATTTCTACCAAAATGTATTCAAATAAGAAATTGACAAAACAAAATTCAAGTAAATTGATAAAAAATAACAACGGAAAATTATTAAATGAAATGTTCAAATTGCTGTCCGTTAACGACGAGACAATGCCCTAATCTATTGACAAAGGCTTGTTGAACATTGTCTACCATTTCCGGGGTGATGGAGCCGATTTCTTGACGAATCCTTTCTTTTAACGCCTCAATATTTTCAGGTCTATTAAAATGAACTTTAGTTTTTAAATAACCCCAAAGAAAATATTCCAACGGGGTTAAATCTGGCGATCTTGCTGGCCATTCAATAGGTCCCCGGATACCAATCCACCGATTAGGAAATATATGATCGAGGTATTCCCGAACTAGACGTGCATAATGTAGAGCAACCAAATTATGTGATCGGGTGCATCAGGATCTTGTGCATTGGGAAACAATACCGCAAAAGTAGGAATTAGTTCATTTCGGAGGAGGTTCAGGTAATGTTCACCATCCAGCGTTCCGTCTAATAATTGGAGAACCCACTACACCAGCCCACACATTAAGTCTTTGGGGATATTGTGTATTCGCTTCCATCATCCAATACAGATTTTGAACCGCCCAGTATCGGCAATTTTGTTTATTGACGATACAATTCCAACAAAATGTTGCCTCATCAAAAAAGGCGATATTTCTAATTAAGCAAGGATTTCCATTGGGGAGTTCCATCATTGTCTCACAAAATTGCACTCGTCGATCAATCTCAACGAACAATTCTTGTACCAAGTGTACGGGTGAAATTTGTGTTTATGAAAAAGTCTGGAAACTGTATTTTTGACGCATCAACATGTGAAGCGACCTCCATAAGAGTTGAATGTGGATTTTCTTGCACCATTAAAATAGCATATAATTGTCTGTTTTCATCTAAGGCTAACTTCTTCATGCGTCCGGCTTCTATTTCCAAACCCAATCATCATTAAAACTTCGATTCTTTCGGTTTCAGTAAGTCTCATTTTTGCTCTTATTTCTTGATTTGTGAAAAAAATAACACACTAAATCCATTAAATTACGACAGTAATAAGCAAGTTGCAATTGTTTAAAAATCTCCGTTATTTATCAACTGATCAGATTTTGCCAATTTTTTTTGTTGTGTTCTGAAATATTTTTGTCAAGGATTTTATAGGATTTATCCGTTATTTTTGGGAAGCTCTGTATATACCCAAATATCGTCAAATTTGTTTCTAAAGTGCTTGCAGTTTATTCAGAAGAATGCTGAGTGTCCCATTAAGCAATACTAGAAATACTACTACAAATATGGCATAATTGCCACATTAGTACTTTATCATTAAAATACTAGTCGACTAAATTTTATGGGGCACGATGTATGTACATGATCTTCATTTAATACTTCTTCCATTTACTTCTACTTGCTTAACTTCTCACAATTGAAGGGGCAAGTGGATGAAGGAGTTATATTACAAAAAGCTGTTTCTGAACAGATTAGGTTTTAATAGGTCTACTTGCTATCTTTTGTTGACCGATTATTTTCAAATGTAATTTGTTTGGTTAGTACAAAGAGGTTATGGATTAATAATATATGGTCAAACATTCGAGTTTCCACGAAACTTATTCATTACAACAAAAAGGAGATTTAAAAAAAACTGTGACGTAACCCCTTCACCCGCTTGCCTCTTCAATTGTTAAGGCTGTTTATAATCTCTCCCCATAAATCTAATATTGTTGTCACGTATTATGCAATGGATGGGAAAAATAGAATATCAAATTTATTACCAATTGTAGTGGTTATTTATTTTTAAAGTAAATGTTTGCATATAAGATTAGTGCGAAATTGACATTGATAGAAGTTTACAACGAAGTGTATGTATTGCTGGATTGCTGGATATTTATTTAAATAAAGCGTTCTGTAGCTTTTAGCATTAGTTTTTTTTTTTCACAAATACGTTGAAAGAAATAACTATGCCCCCCTTGGTTTTCTTAACTTTTATTTAGATTTGGGAAAGACACATAGGCATACATTTCTTTTAGAATAGGATTCTGTTCTTACGAATGCTGGGTAATGGTTTGCGTAACAATGACACTCTTTCAGATGTGACAAGCAATATCTGTGAAACTTTAACCGATACTTATCAGGTTTTAACACCTATTTTAAAAGATATTGTGTTCTAACTCCTTGAAACATCTGGTTTGGTATAACATACGACTTCTAATGCCGACTCGTTAGACGTCATAATATTACTGGTTATAATAGTCTATTATAAGATTGTGTAAATATATTACACTTATTTAACTTTACATAATAGTGTTAATTAACTAAATATGACGAAAAGATAAGAATTAAATATGTTTTCTATAAGAGAAGTAAATACGTTACACAATATAAAAACAAAAATATGCTTGATAATAATTAGAATTATGTCATTTTTTCTTTGAGATGTTTGAAGCTAATACGATTAATTATATCAGTAGTAATTAATAAGCCGATGACCTTGCACCGCAGAAATTGATATTTTAACTGTCTCATTATTTCAAAAGATATTCGTATCGTCGCTAATAAATTCATGTGACGGACGCTTCACACTTATGATTTCGATCTAAATTTAAACGAAATGGGTCATAAATAATATAATAAAGTGGATATGCGGATCGTGTACAACGAACAAGATGTTCATAGCAATTTCAGCAAATTTTGAAGCTATTTCAAGAGATAGCAATGTCGAAACTGCGTGCTAAAAACTTTATAGTTTTTCACAATTTCGTGTTATTGCTAGACTACTCAGTTATAATTATGGTTCGACAAACGAGTGCAACGTCAGAGGCGTATCGAGCAAAAATAGGTACGTGAGATACAGATTATTAAAAAATAATATATTCTTACCTTTTATTGACGTCTTGATGTCCACTGCGATAAAATACTACTGCCCCGATAAGGCAAAAGGTAAGAATATATTATTTTTTTAATAATACTGTATCTCACGTACCTACTTTTGCGCAATACGTCTCTGACGTTGCACTCTTTTGTCGAACCTTAGACTTATAATCAATACAATCTCATACAAAACCAATTTGTATTT
The DNA here is from genome assembly GCA_029619315.2 of Dynastes maya. Classification (NCBI taxonomy): domain Eukaryota; kingdom Metazoa; phylum Arthropoda; class Insecta; order Coleoptera; family Scarabaeidae; genus Dynastes; species Dynastes maya. The sequence continues at coordinate 43,627,594 of JAROYE020000007.1, read as the reverse complement.
AAACGATGCAAATATCAGAGCTTCTTATGGTTGAAGAAAAATTTGAGTGTGCGACGTTGCCTATAAATATGTCACAACAACGTAATTCCGTTTAAATTGTTTGAAATTTCCGTCCTGGGTACGTTTCTTTGCCATTTAGGTTAGCAGGAAGTTGAAGCTGTATATGTAGTCACTGTTGCAGTATTTTTATATTTTATTATTTTTTTCGTATACCTAAAATAATATGTAAAATGTTACCAATTACGTAGCCACAAAAATTGTAAGTGTTATAAACTTTCTATTCGTTTTAACAATATTTCATACAACTCTTTAAAGTAAATACGAAGCAATCCACCAAAAACCTTAGTAGGTCTTGGAAATTTTATCGCGCTGCTGAGTCGGCCGTGGAGGACAAAGGTTTCGTTAGGTATAAAAAAACAGACACGCGTTATCTAAATTATTACTTTATCTTTCTCACGTACTTTCTTTCAAGATAATAACTTAAATTCAGATATAACAAAAAAGAACGTAAAGAGGATCAAACGGCCTTTAAGATACGTTTTCATTTAAATTTCTCCGGGTATAATTAATTCCACTGACAAGTTTGAAATTACGTTAATGTTGGTACACGTGTGTGGTATACTTACGCGCCTGAACATTTTTCATGCGATTGACAAAATATCACAGTAGAATTTTTGAAATAAGATTCCTTATTAATATTAGCTATAGCAGGGGTTCCCAAACTTTATCAGTCCGCGGCGCAATTACAGGTTTAGTATTTTGTCCCGGCACCTTTTTCAAAATATGTGTGCAATAACATAGACCACACAGGCACAGAAATGAAAACAACTGTTAAGATAAACCATGTTAGAGTGATTGATATACTCGGTCGCTAGACCTCTTAAACAAAGCACACACTGTGGTCTCTCTTCATTGTTTACCTCTATTGAAGGAAAGTCAAAATTCAAATACTTATCAACGTATTTACGATATTTCCGTTTTTTTGTTACCCCACCACTTGATGCTTGATCACTCTCATTTGAACTGTCGACTTGCTTATTTAATAAAAATTTTTCCATTTTCCTACAACTTTACGAAAACACAAAGCGACGCACTGAAACAAAGCGGGTGTCTTAAAACAGTTTACTTTTCTTCTCAGATGATTACTCTCCGATTGTTATTTAGGAACTGAACTGGTTTGCCGAAGCGGTGCCGTATTTATACTAGCCGCCCTACCAATGTCCGATAGTATCCTACATAAGTTTACAAGAAAGTTCTATAAACTTCACGAAAGTTCCATACTTTTCTGGAATATTCCATGTGCTTTAAGAATGTTTCATATCTGTCTAGATAGTTCTACAAGCTACGGGAACGATTTAGTCTAGATGTTCTAGAAAGTTCCGTTAGCTTCAAAGCCGTTTCGAAATATTCATTCTAAGATGTTTAAGACCGCTAGGTCTGCCCACGTTCGCAGGAGTGCCTAGCGGCGCCCCTGTTTACTTTCTACGGCACCCCTGGGTGTCGCAACGCGCACATAGGGAACCCTTGAACAACAGTATACAACAGTAGATAAATACAGCAATTTCATTTTTAAAGGTATGCTAACGAGTATTTATGGCTAGCAGATGGTGTGTTACTGCAGTAGCTAGCTGCTTGTAACGCTATATTTCGTATTCAATATAGAAAAAAATGTTTATGGATGTGTAAAAGGACAGGAAAATGTTAAACAATGGGAACGAGCCATCAAACAAGGTGGCGAAACAATTGTCCTAAACGGATTCCATTAACGAAGCAGTTGCAGTCTTGTATGATTAAATTAATTGCACTAATTTAGTATTGCATCTAACTGTATATGAAGGCGTTTGGCTGCATTAATCATGCATGGATAAATTCACATCGAGTTATAGTTAGAAAGTTCTGTTTGGTACACAAATTGACAAATGGTGTTCTAGGTCTTCCGAACTAGAGCATTCGATAGGGCAGCTATGTGGTGCCTTCCGCTTGGAGTACTTTTAGGGCTTCAATAAGCGATCATAGTAAAAGATCACAAATAGTTGTTACACTGTGCGAACTTTTGTTTAACAGTTGTATTTAATTGCACCGATTGAATATACACATACAAAAAGTATAAACAATATTGTAGGGGACTAAACATGAGCAAAAGTTAGTCAAAATTAGAAAAGGCACAACAGTTAGTATTATTCAATAAACAATGCAAGTTCTTATATACTCCCGAACGGTAAACACGAAACATTAACGATTGCATTGCTGTGAAAGAAGAAACAAACGCAAACCGAAAACAAAACAGAAATTGCTGGAATGAAATACACTTGTTGCAGGAAATTCTCGCATTTAAATTATCTTTAAATAGAGATATCATGGAAAAGCGAGTGTTTATAAAGAACGGAGTGTAATTGCAAACGTTGCAGCCTTTTTTAACATCAATTTATATCTACTCAATACCCATAAATCCGTAAACACCCTTAAAGCCAAACTTAAGCTGGGTACTTAACAGGATATACGATGGTAGCTTCTTAAGTGTTTACAAACGACCACATTACTATTTTCGTAAAACTTGACATTTGTTATTGTTAAAGCAGTGACAACACAGAAATCGGCCGAGTAGTTTGTTTATAGTATGTGCGTTTAACAAAAGCAATTTAAAAACAAATTAAATTTCACGTGAAGGTTTTTGTTGATGATTTTCTACGATTTTAGCAAAGGCCTAACACAATAACAATGCTTCTAATCGCTTCGTTCAACTTTTGGTAATGAAGTACCATAAAAAAAAAACTGTTTACAACTAGGTTGCACAATTTCGTCGTGATCCTGCTTTCGTCAGTAATGAATTTCGTGAAAGTCGACCAAAATCGGTTGTTGTTCCAAAAAACATCAATCCTGAGAGCAACATGATTGAAGAGGATCGGCATGTGACTTAACGTGAGATGGGAGCATCCTTAGGCATATCGAAGGCTGCAGTACATTCGATTTTGTATGGGAATTTAGGGGTAAAAAAATGATGTTCCCGATGGATTCTGCATAATTTAACTCAAGCACAAAAAGACTTGTCTGAATTGGTGTAAGGAGTGAATTAATTTGAAGTAACAGGTGCGTGTGTTATTGGCAGTAATGTAGTAAAATAACTTACTACACTGTAGTTTTGTTTGGTTAGGTGGCATTTTGCGCAAGTATACAGTGTGTAGGTCTTGTAATTAATTGTTTTTCGTATGCGCACATATGTATACACATAAATAGATTGAAAACAAACTACCTTATTTATTGATTTCGTAGTTCTTTAAAGATAAAAATGTGCTTGCTAGTAACATCTGTTCTCTAGTTAGAGTTGATTGAAAATTAGGATTGGTATATCAAATTAACTGCAACGTATACAGCATGATTGCAAGTAATTTCATTTTCATGCATTCGCGTGCATCCAACACGGACATACGCAACTTATTGCCCCTTTGCTAAAGCTAAATAGTTAGATACAGAATATTGATTTATGCGAGATTAAACGTGGACTCGAAAATCAGATTGGCCTTTTAGCCATTAAAATCGCATATTTGCATTTTCCGCAGAATAACGACACACAATTTTAATTTTCTGCGATTTTGTTGAAAACAGTAATACAATTTAGTCATTATAATATACACTATGTCATAACAAGCAAATAAGTAATAAAAAAGTTAAACGGATACTCTAAAACTGTGGCACTGGAACACTGAAACAGTTCACTAAAACCCTTACCACAACACTTAATTCGTACTGGACGCACGTTTCGATAGCCAAGCTATCATCATCAGCAGCAAGACTGAACTGTTCAGTCTTGCTGCTGATGATGATAGCTTGGCTATCGAAACGTGCGTCCAGTACGAATTAAGTGTTGTGGTAAGGGTTTTAGTGAACTGTTTCAATAAAAAAGTTCATATAAAGATCTTCCATTATCGACTTGAAAGCTGGAAAGTGTTGTTTGTTCACTGGGAATAGTCATATTGAGTTATTTGTGGAGGGAACATACTAGCGTTGGAAAGGATTCATTTATAAGCGCCAGCCCCATAGATATAGCTAATAACGTTGCCGTCTACATGTAGGCACGCCCTCCTCACTCTTTACTTTCACCATACACATGCCAGTCAGTCGCCTATCATAAGAGCTTTAGTTATGAGCTCGACTTCACTGCTAATTTTAGAAAATACGTGATACATCTTATTTGATTTTTTATGGTACCGATGTACGTTAATCGTTGATTATTTCCAAATAAATCTTAATTATAATATTGCCGTATATATAAAATATGTATATATATAAAATAAATAGATTCCAAATATCCAGTATATTAATGTTCAAATAATAGTAAGTGCATAACAAAAACATGTGTAAAAATTGAATAGAACCTATTACTACAATAGATATCCAAATAAGTAGTCATTTGCAATGCTGCTAGAAATGCAGTACCATCCAACGAGTTCCTAGTAAGAACAATTTAAAAAACTATTCCACAGTATAACAACGACATACGAACGAAGAAAATCAAGAATAACAAAGGAGCAAAAGATCGAAAAAGGCAATGCTAATTAATTAAAGAAATAAATTAGGGGTACTTTACTTGACTAGAATCTAAAGTGGTTCTCTCATGACAGCGGTTAGATTATTATTGATACTGATTCATTCCCGTCGTGCAACTCCCCGCCCTTATACTTTTATAGCGAGCAAATTTTGCAACAATGCCCATGTATTTTACCGGTTTATTTTATTGCGGATCTTTCTAACGCACTATGTTAAACGTTAGTTACTAATAAGAGTGTTTCACAATCTACTATTGCTTACATCCATGATCACAAATATATGAATGTCCACCATAAACATTATGTTCTGAGCATCGCACTACACATTGATGGAAATCAGATTTTGAAGGGTTATGTAACTCACTTTTTGATGAACTGTTACACAATTGCTTCAATATGGACATTTTTCAAATTAGAGATCAGAATCAGTTTTTTTGCAGTTTACAATGACTTATTGAAATTCTTTTCAGCTTTTTTTACGCCTTAAGCATTTGCTGAACACATTTACGTAAGTATCAGTAATGTTTACGCAGAAAACAATTGAGGACGGACATTGCAAAACGCAGTTTTTGACGCAATTCAAAACGCAGTATATATTGTTATGTTCAATATTTATATCGGAAATCAGCTGTCAGTCTCAGACGTATAGGGTATTCAGGATAGCCACCCGATAGTAATGAATTTCCCTCTAGCGGAGAAAAAGGTAATTTTGGTAGTTACAATTTCCTCCCAGGCCGACTAGCCTTAGAGTGTGGAAGTTAAGAAATTAATTTAAGTTCAGATAACGACAAACGTTGAAGTTATTACTCTTTAGTTCATCTTCCTATTTTTGTAACCCTTCAAAATTAATGTAAAATTCTCCTAAAACGAAGAACATGGTATTTTCAAAGGTATTTCTAACATTAGTCCGTACATTAAATATGTTTCATTAAGGTGTCTTCATTTAGGTCAGGAAGTTTTTGTATTTTTGGGTTTGTCATGAGGGTTTGTCTATCACAGAGTCGTCTAGTTGAGTCATTTAGTAGCGTCATCACATTCATTCTCTCATGCTACATCTAAAAATAACTTAATTTATCGAAATTCATCACAATATTACGTTTAGAAAAAAAAATCATCAAAATTTGCTATGGAAAGAAACAATCGCTATCGCGATTAAATAAAGCAGAAGAGGAAGCCAGTAAATTAATCAATTCTGGTTAAGCTTTAGTCGAGTTAACTAGTGTTTTGGCTGCGGTCTCAATTTGAAGTGTTCGATATCGAAATTAGAAAGTAAATTCAAAATAGAAGGGAAGGCTCAAGGTTAGAAAGGCAGATTTCCTGCAAACGTCATAGGGAATATAATGTTTATATGTCATCTTCTTGAAAATCAAAGCTAGTTTACGTTTTCAATTTTAATATTTGTTAAGTTCCATTTATTAATTTCAAAATTTATAAATAATTGCGAAAAGAGTATTAAAGAATACTCCCGAATCCCACAAAGAGTTAAAAATCTCTGCAAATTGCAAAAATTCAAATTGTTAAAAATTTTCCCTGAGATAAAAACATCAATATATTTCTTTATGTGCCCCCGGTAAATTAAAGAAACGAGCAATATTTCTGGAAACTGCTATATTAGTATCTCGCATCTTACATAACATAGTAGCATTTATAAAAATATATTTTATCTAGGACACGTGCCGTTAATTTATGTTATTTTTAGAAAAACACACAACTCAAAAACTGGGTTTTTCAGTGTACGAGGGTGTATCAAATATAAACGGGACTGATTTTCTTTAAATTTCCGGAGGGCTTCCAGACCTGGAAGGGATTGATGCGCAGGTAGCCTGTACCGGTAGGGAGAGGGGAGAACCGACCGCAACTCTCTCGGGTCCCTTTAGTATCAAAAGAAACCATGAGCGAGAAACAAGTGCATGTCTCCGTGGAGCAGCGGATTATCATCAAGTTTTTAGCCAATTTTGCGGCGATTACAGTTTGGGGATAATACCTTGTCAAGAACCCGTGTCGTTGCATGGAACAAAAAAATTTCTGGAGGGCGTGAAAAGGTCGAGAACGAGAGCCATGATCGCCGCCCAAGGACAAGTGTGGCCGAAGCCAACATCACGTTGATTTTTTTCACGATCGAAGCACAATTAATGCGCAATATTATTGTGAAGTACTGGATGCCGCGAAAATTTCATTTCGAAGGAAAAGAAAGAAGCAATCGGCTAGAAGCGTCATTCTTCTACATGACAACGCCAGACCTCATGTGGCTAACGCCACGATATAAAAAGTAGATGCATTAGGATGGGAAACGCTGGAACATCCCCCTATAATCCAGACTTGTCACCTTGTGACTTCCATCTTTTTGGGCCCCTCAAAGAAGTACTTAGAGGCCAGCGTTTCGGCGACAACGAAGCAGTGGAAGCGTTTGTGCTCCAATGGCTACACGAGCGTCCGAAGAGTCTTTACGATGATGGAATAAAAAAGCTCCCAATCAGATGGGAAGAGTGTATTTCTAGAGCAGGAGAGTATGTAGAAAAATAATATATATTTGTAAGCTTAGTTAAATAAAGTTATATAAAAAAAAAAACGAGTCCCGTTTATATTTGATACGCCCTCGTATCTACTCAATCGCGCCATTATGCAAAATGTTTTTATTGGCACCTACATATCATAAAATTGATCCTTGTTCTGAATATTTCTGTTCAATGTATTTTAGATTTCCCAGTAAATAAGTAAGAGATGTAAAGTTCGATATCCATTGTTTACCTTTAAGTTCAAAATATTTCGACGTAGGGCAACTTTCTAGAAATAGTATTATGTACATACCTCAATTTCCATGCTCTTTTAAATACCGTACCAAATACCGGGAATTCGTGGATTCCCGAAACAATTGTTCCGAATTAATCAAATAACTTGTATGGTACGGATGCTTTAGTGTTTTCCATACTACTCCACAGTTTTTGCTATCATCATTTATTGTTAGGAACACAAATTATCAGCAATCTATAAGACAATTATACTTGTTCATAATGTGGAGAGTAATGCAGTTGCAAGTTAAATGTTACAGAAATATTTATCAACGATAAGAGAAAGGCGCTCTGCAAAACCTGCCATTTCAACAGTTATTGCTAATTATTGGTAACAGCTTTAGAAAAATATAATCAATATTTAAGATTGTTGACATAATAAAATATCAATTGTATATGGTTTTGGAACACTTTTCAAAACTGTACATTTATTTAGTATATAATACATAATGTTGCACTAAATGTATTTGGAGGGAATATATGATTCAACAACGTGTGTCCAAATTAAAACGATGTACGCTGCAAGTTTCCCTATTTAATGCAATTGTTTGATACGAATTCTATTTATTTACTTCTTAATTGAAACAGGGAAGTTATTTATATCATTTGTTTTCCATTAATATCTTTGTAATAACCTCCAATACTGTAGTATAGAAAATGGTTTCATATAAAAATGTTATTTATCGTTAAGTAATTACTGCTAATTTAACTTACTAATTTAGATAGGCAAATTGCAAAACGTATGCAATTCATGGATTTTAATACATCGTTTACATCCAATCACATTTTATTGCACTACCGTACCTAGAAAATTTTAATGCTGAGGATAAGGGGTTAGACAACCCATGACATTGATATACAGGACTATATCCCAATAAATTTAACTCTGTGGCATATATTACATTATCAAGGGGTTCAAAGTGCATAAAAGTTAAACGTTTACTGCGAATTTTTAATGGCTTCAAAGAAGTAATTAAAGTAATAATTTGACACATTCCTTTTTGGGTTAAATTTTATTTTTGTCATAAAATAAAGTAAGAAACAGTATTAATAAACATAAAGCACTTGTAGTTAAATATTGGGCCAATTATTCTTCTCCTAGAGATTGCTATCCAAATTCCAACTTTTAGAGGATGTAAATCAGTTTCGATAAAAGTATAAGGATTCTCCCTAGCCCATGTGCGATAGTTCTGGCTATTAACATATCCCGACAAATGAAACCAAGCTTCATCCGTAAAAAATGTCAAGTCTAAGATATTATCATCGTTTAAGTAATTATTGAACCACTGGCAGTATCTTATTCGTTGTTTAAAATCTAGGGGGTGCAGCTGTTGAACAGCGGTTTCTTTATATGGAGTCATATGAAGATGTTTTTTTAAGCTTTGTGACAGGTTCCAACTGATAAACCTACAAAATGCAAAAGAGCAATTGTAATTTATAAATAAAATGCTAATCACAATTATCACACCTGCTTGTGCTGACAGTTTAGCTACTGATTTATGTGGACAAACATTCATACGATGTTCACTGTCTTCCACAGTATCTTCTGTAAGAAGTGTCAGTCTTTCACTGGCTTTTCCTTTGCAGATGTAATGCTTATCCTCAAAGCATTTAACAACCCTGTCTTTATGATTCGCAAATACTTTGTATGGAAGATTTGTGTTCGGAAATGCTTCATCAAATTGTTCGATACATGACTGTAAAGAGTATGACCAGGTGCCATCTGCATTTTGGTTCTCACTGTGAAAGTGCCATCAAAATGAAGGCGTCTTGTTTCGGTGTAAAAACCATCGCCGATGCAAATTATCTGAAATAATTTCGTCTCATAACCTAAAAATTTATTAGACTGCATCTATTTTTACATATGGACTTTTATTATTTGGAGTTTAGCTTTGAAAAGGACTGAAAATTGGTGATATTCACTTGAAAAATGGAAGAAAACAAAGTTTGAAAATATTCGAATAAGATATCTATCTAACGACGCCAATGGTAAGGAACATACTAATTTGATAACTTCTAGTTGCTTTCTCTAAAATAAAATTTGGTGTGTAACTTAAGAACAACAAAAATAATAACTAAGACGCCATATTATCCTCAGTCTTATTCGAAGACCCAGTACTACGTAGCCAAGGAAGCGGATGGTATTTGGAATGGTCTTTGAAAAGTCAAGCTTTATTTTATTTCAAGAATAGTTAACTGGGACTCTGAATAAAAACAAATCAGAGACAGATAAACAAGCTCTTCGACACTCAGAAATTTTTCTAAATTCATCAATACTTTCATTAAAAACTTGAATAAACATGAAACTTTTCTAAAATAAAGCTGCAGTACAACATTTTGTAAGCCCTTTCGACATTGTAATTTGAAAATATCAACCCACGGAGCAAGGCCCGAGGACCAAGTTACCTGGTTACCAGCGAAGACTGGTTACGATTTCAAGAAAAGAACACCGAAGAGCTGCTACAGTGTGCAGGTACCGAAAATTAAAATATTTGGCCAGATAAATAAAATTCGAAAGAAAAATCCAATAATTTTTTAATCTCAAAATCCAAATTTCAAAATTTCATTTCAATTTAAATATTTAAAAAAATAAATTTTTGTACATTTATTGTTCAAAAGAAATATAATCTGTCAAAATTTATTCATTTAAAAATTAAAAAAAAAAATCTCTAATAATAAAATCGTTTCATTTCTCTAATCATTGGTTAATATGCAAAAATGTCATTAGGAGAGATTCCCCACGATTAATAAAAAAGTTAGTCCCGAGATTAATTAGATTAATTTGATTCATTTAATTCATATTCAACTTTTATTTACTGCATATTATTTACTGGTATTTTCTACATAGCTCCCGCCATTTTGTAGGCGCTTGCCATAGCGCGGCACAAGTTTTCGTATGCCTTCCTCATAAAACGTTGCCGCCTGTGTTATCAACCATGTGGTAACATATATTCCTTGAGCTCTTCATCGTTGTTGAATTTTTGACCACCAAGGAACGTTTTCAGGTGACACAACTGCGTTGCGCAATACGGAATAAGCGCCGAGGAATGCTTACAAGCGGTATTGTTTTGAGTCATGACAATGTCCGACTTCAGACTGCGAACAGGACACAACAACTCTTACAGGACTTTGGGTAGACCCAGTTTGACCACCCTTCGTACAGCCCTGACCTTGCCCCTAGCGACTTCCATCCCTTTTGCATCTGAAAACGTTCCTTAGTGGTCAAAAATTCAACAACAATGAAGAGCTCAAAGAACATGTTACCACATGGTTGACAACACAGGTGGCAACGGTTTATGAGGAAGGCATACAAAAACTTGTGCCACGCTACGACAGGTGCCTACAAAATGGTAGGAGCAATGTAGAAAGGTAGCTTAAGGTTTGTAATTTTCTTTTTGCAATAAATAGTTTTTTTGTATCTGTACTCGTTTTGTTTTTATTACCAAACGGAACTTCCTGGACGTGCCTCGTATATCCTATATTGTATCTAGAAAAACGACACTCTTCGGAAATTTAACACATTTTACTTTATTTACTGTCAAAAAATGTAATTCTACAAATACAGTCAATGAAATACAATACTCTTGCCTACTATTTTAAAGATTAATTATCTTTGATTAACATCCTATAGCAATTATGTAGCATTTGTTTGATTAAAATATAATTATTCTTTAAAATTATTATTCTTTAAAATTATTTAGTAAGCTTTGCAAATTTTTCCATGTAAAACAAATACTACATAGAGTTAAGTTATCTTCTGTTAAGAAAATATTGTATACAAAGCAGCGAGTTTCTTGATTACGTGCAGATCTGTTTGACAAAAGTACAAATTTCTCTGCATGTGCTAGAGGTACATTATCTAACGAGCTGCGAGAGGTACATTATCTAACTTATGAACTGCAAGTGATACAATGGTTGTTACATCGGTCGCGTTGATAGCTTGATATTTGAATCTAGTTGCCTTCCGCGCTCTGTATATATCATGTAATGCCATAAAACCTCAGTAGTAGTTCTTTTGGGTTCTTGACAGCAATATCGATTCGCTTCCTCTAGTGTTTCCTTTCCCAATTATGTACATTATTGTTGCACTGCGATCAGCTATTGTGTATACCTCGTATACATGTACACAATATAATTAACCTATTCTACGGTTGCACATAATAGGATATGTTGATCTGTTAATGTACTGCTCGAACCAATAATTGCTAACGCATATCCCTTATTTGCAGATGCATGAATAGCATTTCCACCGTGTGCTACAGGTAAAGACGTCGAAGATCATAGCGCATATGCAATGTGTATACATACACACATGCTCTATTATGTGCCAGGAAAGTATGAACTTAACATATACACGCGATATCTTGGAAACTACTATAGCTATAGCTATGGGAAAATTTTTTTCGTAATAAAAGTGGCAAATAGAAGTTTGATGAAAATTTTGTGTGTAAAAGAACAAAAGTAATTATTCCTTTGTTTCATGGCCAACTAAGATAGGTTTCAATATTATAAAGTAGGTATATGTAGCTGATAGGGAAATTATTACTTACTTCCTTATTATTTACAAAAAGGGAAAAAGATATCATTATGCAATTTTCGCCACTACTTTAGTCTGTCAAAACTCTTCAAACACAACATAAGAAAAGCATATTGTTATATTTGAATCTTTAGAGGTAATTGAGAAAAGCTCGTACAGTTGGAAGAACGTCACGTGGTACATTTCTTGAACGTTAACGAGTGGCACTAATTGCGTCGTTTAAAACAGCGCTTAGCGTCCTTTCAAACAAGTCCACGTTCTTTTAATTCGGGTAAAAACTGCAGAAGTTATAGCAGGTTTGGTTTTCCATGATTCGACAACGCCCACTATATTTATTATTCACAATATGACAAAAGGTGTTGAACCAAAATGGTGCGTAATTAACTAAACTTTTTAATCAAGCATTTAAAATTATAGTTAATTCTTGAACTTTTACCAGCTAATTTAAAATTTACTGTTGACCCTAGCAACTGCGTCCCCTAGTGGTCATGTTTGGAATTTAAAAATATTTTCATTAAATTTTCCTTTGCCGCTTTAGTTGTGGAAAAAATTCTCCAATCACTATAGCTATTGCAGTTTCCAAGATATCGTCGGTCCCCTCTTAGCCGGACACGTCGTATATAGGAGGGTGTATCAAATATAAACGGGAATGATTTTCTTAAAAATTCTGGGGGGTTTTAGACCTGGAAGGGGTTGAGGCGCAGGCAGCCTGTACCGTCAGGGAGAGGGGAGATCCGACCGCAACTCTCTCGGGTCCCTTTATTATCAAAAGAAACCATGAGCGAGAAAGAAGTGCATGTCTCCGTGGAGCAGCGGATTCTCATCAAGTTTTTGGCCAACGAGGGGGTGAATCCAACGGAAATTTTGCGGCGATTACAAACACAGTTTGGGGACAACACCCTGTCAAGAACCCGTGTGTTTGCATGGAACAACAAATGTTCTAGAGGGCGTGAATAGGTCGAGAACGAGAGCTATGATCGCCGCTCAAGGACAGGTGTGACCGAGGCCAACATTGAGGCGGTCCGAAATCTCATAGAGGGAAATCGCCGCATAACTTTCCTCGAAATCGTTGTGGAAGTAAACATCAGTTACGAGAGTATCCAACGGACTGTAACAGATGACTTGAGATTTCGCGAAGTGGCCGCTAGATGGGTTCCACGTTTGTTATCGAAGGATCATAAGCGACATCGGTTGGAGGTTTCACAACGATCCTTCAATCGAGACCAGCAAGAGGGTGAGGCCTTTTTGAATCGCATCGTCACCTGTGACGAAACTTGGGTGCACCACTACATGCCCGAGTCGAAACAGGCGAGTATGGAGTGGAGAAAGCGCGGCAAGAGGGCACAGGTGAAGGCAAAGAGGCGGTTGTCACCCGGAAAGGTAATGGCAACAGTTTTTTTTTGACCGGCAAGGTGCTTTTCACGTTGATTTTCTCCACGATCGACGCATAATTAATGCGCAATATTATTGTGAAGTACTGGATGCCGCGAAATTGTCATTTCGAAGGAAAAGGAAGAAGCAACCGGCCAGAAGTGTCATTCTTCTGCATGACAACGCCAGGCCTCATGTGGCTAACGCCACGATGCAAAAAGTGGATGCATTAGGACGGGAAACGCTGGAACAACCACCCTATAGTTCAGACTTGTCACCTTGTGACTTCCATCTTTTTGGACCCCACAAAGAAGCGCTTGGAGGCCAGCATTTCGACGACAACGAAGCGGTGGAAGCGTTTGTGCTCCAATGGCTACGCGAACGTCCGAAAAGTTTTTACGGTGATGGAATAAAAAGCTCCCAATGGGGAAAAATGTATTCCTAGGGCGGGAGAGTATGTAGAAAATAATATATATTTGTGAGGTTAGTTAAATAAAGTTAGAATTTAAAAAAAAACGCGTCCCGTTTATATTTGATACACCTCGTACATAGGAGTAAATTGTATAAACATTGGTTACGGTAAATTGGTAAAACTGCACGCGGACCAATGTGTACCTACAGGTACAGAAGCTGCGATTTTGAATGGAAGCACCTACTGCTTAAGAAAAAAGAACTCAGTTTGAATTCAGAAGCCTGGCTCAATAATGATGCTAACCAATTTATGTATATTAGAAATATTGTTCAATATGTAAGTGTTTGAATTATGCAGCATATGTAATCTTTACCAAGTTTCATCCATTTTCCTTACTTAAAAGGTCTCTATTTTGATAATGGAGTTAATTAAGTGAGCATTAAAGTTTAAAATATCCACATCGACCAGGAAGCCTAGTCCTTATTATTAGAAACTGAATGATGTAGTTAACACATCTTATTGTAGTAGAAGTTGGTTAATTTTGCAATGTGGAATCAAGAAAAAACAAAGGATCACCGTAATTTTTAAAATATATTTGAAATTAACATTATATTCATTACAAAAGAAAACTTTGTAACAAATTTAGTGCAGTCTTTAATGTTTAACTAATTTGCGCACTAATAATTTTGATTATTCGCAAACTAGAAAGCTGAATACTCCTATTTACAGATGTTGAGTTAATGATTCGTTCCTTTTTTTCTTCAAAAAATTCAGATTTCTTTCAGTTGCAGGTATTTTTTTTTAATTTTCAATGTAAGACAGGAATATGTATAAATTGTAATTAATAGTGGATCAATTATTTTTTTATGTATTAATTAGCGCAAATTAAGATCAAATATGATTGTGTGTAAGCAGACAATGTACACTTTTCGTTGTAAATAACGAATTAATCACGTACAGTTAACGTCATTTGATAGATTTTATTCATATTTATGTTTTATAAAAAGTCTAAACAGAGAACTAGTTGACCACTGAACAATGTTCAACGTATCAATAACGTCGTTAAACGATTCTAAAATTGTTAGAAAGATGAACGTTTTACATATGTATATAAATGCATATTAGCTCATATTTAATAAATTAGAAACAGCAACCTACTAATAAAAAGTTTTAAAAAGTCGAGTGCAATCTTGGCTAGTAGGATTAAGGGATGCCATAGTTATTGATCTAAAGATGAAAAAATGTGTGCAGAACTTGCGAGCGCTGAGTTAAAAATAAAGATTCTTCTAGATTATTTTTAGCTTCCTGTTACAGCACATCTTTTTTGAAAAATACTTAACGATATTAGAAAAAAGGAGTCCAAACTACGATTAACTCAAATATGTCCTTTTGACTTTTATTTGTTCCGAAACAGAGGCAATTTCTTGGGAACAAAAAATTTACGACCCAAGAAATTAAAGAGGCTGATAGCGCCAAGCTTTTAAACATTAGATCTCTCCACGAGAATCTCCTTGGCCCTGGAGCGTCGCGGATCAAAGCACGTTGACGCCAACAAAGACTATGTAGGAAAATAAACTTACACGTATATACACATAAGGAAAGAAAATGTCTAGCTATACTAAGCGAGGATGCGACAACGGTAAGCGAGAATGGGTAATTCACCACAAGCGGAGGGGTTAGCGGCAGTTCACGACGGTTACCGATGTGGTTACTTACGAGGTAGACTGCAGTATGTGCAGGCGATCTTAGAGAGAATTTCTAGAGTATTTATTTTTCTTTTGTTTCATCAGAATGTTTTTATTTTCGTTGTTAGAATTTCTTCTTAGTTTCGTAGCAACAACAAAATACAGTAGGTGTTCATCGAATTAGAAACTCTTGTAATACTTATAAAATAAGCATGAACATGAAATAAAAAAACATTTAGTATGGTTTGTCTTTTTTCGGCACTAATGTCTTTTCGGCGACCCATGATAATAACATTGAATGTTTAATTTCACTACACTTAACACAGTATTTTAATTAGAATATATTTACTCTATTATTTACACTACACCAGAAAACAAGTTATTATGTTAAATAAAAATATAAATCACACAAAAACTTAGGAACACTAAATAAATTTAGAATTTCTTAAAGCAGTGCTTTCGTCGACCACCGTAGTATAAATACCGGTAAACGTGTAAGCCCTCGTCTCTCTATACTTCTACCTACTACAAAAGTTTTATTGTCGTCTGTACTATTACTGAAAACTTATAATCTGAACATTATATCATCACTAAAGCTGGCCACGGGCGGTACCGCGCAGTAGCGTAGAGTCGACCAGGCCTCGCGTTCTACTAGAGTTATTCTGCTAATAGAGATGTTTACTGCCGCAAATAATTTCGCTCATCTTTTAAATAAAAATTAAATAACACGTGCTCAAACCTTACCATTTTAAGAGTCCCCGTGAAATCACAAAGTGAATAATGTCTGTTAAATATCTGCAATATTAGATATGATTCAACTGTTGTTTCGGCAAAACTAGTACGGCATGAGGAAAAAATGCGTTTATATGCAGAAAACGAACGTTCTACATATAGTGACGTAATATTTGCGTAAGTAAAATAATCTTTCAAATAACTTAACGATTCTGTTGACGCACCTTCACAATGTGTCTTAATGTGCCAAAATCAGAATTTTTTCAAAAACACTTTCAAATTTTTCTAGAACAAAAACATTTTTTGCGTCTTCAATCGCGCATAGCTGTGCGTGAACATGTTGCACTATTTGTAGAGATTCTCTAACGGCACCGCAGGATTTTGTAATTTTTCTATTGCATCTGCTAGCCCGAAGTAATTGTCGTGAATGATTTTTAAATCCATTTTAACCTGACTATCTTGAAATTTCGACTGGCATTTCTGGATAGCGGCAGCTTCCTTTGTATCGAATTGTAAAACCACGTTCTTAATATTGTCAATAATAAAACGCGGCCTGCAACCATGTTCCCCAACGAGTTAGAATAGGTTCTGCTGGCTCTGGTATACGGGGGCACAGTCTGTGAAATTCGCGAATACGTTTCGGTGATTTGACAAATACTGCTTTGGTATGCGCTATTAAAGCGTCTACCTCAGGATAACATTTTCTGATACTATCCGCCACAAGATTGAGAGCATGAATTTTACACGTAATGTGTAACAAATTAGCAGAATGCTTTTTAAGAGACCGGCCTACAGAAAGCATGTTTGCAGCACCATCACTCACTAACATCAAGAGCTGGTTTGTTGAAAGTTCAAACTTGTCCAATGTATTTAACACTAACTTTGAAATTACTTCGGCAGTACACTGTTGTATTCGTTTGGAGACTAATAGAGTTGAAGGTGCCGATTGATGAGGTTCCAATTTGCGTGCCATTACATTAAGAACAGAATATTTCTTCCTATCTGTTGTTTCGTCGACACATAACCACAATTTTTGATCTTTCAACTCCGATTTTATTTTTTGTTCAATATGTTCGCGCGCAGATGGCACAATTCTTCGTAACGATGTTCGACTTGGTAATTTGCACTCCGAATAGTTATTCCAAAAGCAGATAAATGGTTCCTTGTCTAGTAAATTAAACGGTATATTACATGCGATAAACGTAAGCATAATTAAATAAATGTCTTTCATTGTGTTCGTGCGCACATTACTTTTTGAGAATCTTTCACTATTTACTGTCGTAGACAATGTTGTCTGGACCAACACATTAACGGGATTTTACAGATTACACATTTAATTTTAGCACCTTCATATATTAAGTCTAGAATTTCTGCAATAAATTTTCGAAGTTTGCCCAGACGCGGTCGTTTTGCTGACGAAATCATAATTTTTCTAGGACAGATAAACAATTGCGCAAATGACCGGCAGCGAAAATGTCCGTACTGCTCCGCAGACGAAGTAATACTACCGTTCCTCTCGGTCCGAACTGATTCTACGCCGATGCGCGGTACCGCTCGTGGCCAGCGTTAATCATCACTTTTCGATTGCATTTAGTGCTATCACTTTAGCCCCACGAACTATAAATACTAATTGTCCCTCTTTTGGTGTTTCTTATGTCACTGAAGATGAGGTGCTAAAAAGTGCCTCAAGACTTAAGAATGATATGACATTTGGTGATGATAATATACCTAGTTTTCTAGTACGTGAGTGTGCCTGTGTATTTGCATATCCGCTGAGGATACAATACAATTTTAAAAAAATCGACATTTCCGACAATTTGGAAAACTAGTAAAATAGTACCTGTATCTAAGGGTGATGATTGGGCTAATATTGTGAACTATAGACCTATAAACATTTTAGCGAACTTTGCCAAAGTATTTGAACATAACTTATGTAATAATATCTACTTTAATGTTAAGCCATATTTGTCAATCCATCATGGGTTTGTGTCGGG
This sequence comes from Dynastes maya, assembly GCA_029619315.2. Classification (NCBI taxonomy): domain Eukaryota; kingdom Metazoa; phylum Arthropoda; class Insecta; order Coleoptera; family Scarabaeidae; genus Dynastes; species Dynastes maya. The sequence continues at coordinate 43,609,530 of JAROYE020000007.1, read as the reverse complement.
CAGATCCACTCTAACGAACTTGGCAAATATCACCCAGTGTATAGCTCGGGCACTAGATCAACGAGGACAGGTTGATGTAGTCTACACTGACTTTGCTAAGGCTTTCAATCGCATTAACCACAATTTGCTTTGTACTAAACTAGAAGTTATTGGTTTTTGCCCTTCATTAGTGAAGTTGATTTCTTCTTATCTCTTTAACAGGAGTGGTTATGTTTTCTATAATGGGTACTCATCTACTCCCTTCACGATGTCATCTGGGGTACCGCAAGGTTCCAATCTCGGGCCAGTGCTATTTAACATCTTTCTTAATGATTTGCTTCATAAATTGCAGTGTGAATACTTAGCATATGCAGACGACCTGAAAATTTACAGCGTTATCAATACGCGAATCGATTGCGTTAAGTTGGAGACTTACCTCACTCTTATCAATGACTGGTGTACTCTGAATGGCATATCTTTAAATATTGGCAAATGTTTAGTGGTCTCTTATACCAAACGTTCTAACCCAATCATTTTCAACTACACTATTCAGTCTACGTTCATTATAAGAACGGAAAAAAATAAAGGATCTGGGGGTACTTTTTGACTCAAAACTAAGCTTCTCTGATCATATGTCTATTGTATGTCTGTCTGCTTCTAGGTCTTTGAGCTTTTTAATAAGAACTTGCCGTGCTTTTCGTGACATCTCGGCGATAAGAACTCTGTACTATGCTCTTGTTCAGTCCAAATTGGAGTATGTCAACTTAATTTGGTATCCTTACTATACGTATCAGGTGATCTCTATAGAGCGTGTTCAAAAAAAGATTCCTCAAATATCTTAGCTATAAAGTCACCGGTACTTACCCCGATCGTGGTTCAGATTACGTGGCACTGCTGTAACAACATAGTTTTGATTCATTGGAAGATCGTCGCAGTAGAAATAGCGCGAGATCTCTATTTAACCTATTATCTAATAAAATAGACTCTCCGTCATTGTTGGCTTATGTGGATTTCCGAGTACTATCACGTTACACACGATCTGTTGATTTTCTCGTAACGTATAAACACAATACAAATGTCTTAGTCGAATCACCTGTGTTCCATATGGTCAAAAACATCAATAAAATGTACTCGTAGAATTAACGTCTATTCTGACTGTATACAACTGTTTTAAAGTTATGTTCACTCATATCAAATGTAACGTAGAAGTTTAAAATGTTTCCTCATTGATATTGCATATATGTATCTAGCATTCAAGGTGCAGTGATGTATTGTCTTGATGTATTTCTATATAACTTCAAAATTGTTTATGTATTGGCCTGTAAGTGATTAATCATTGGACAAATATAGATTATTATTATTAATATTATTATTATTATATGTATTTTTTAGAAATAATTTAATGTACGATAAAATTTCAAAGAATTACAAAATTATATCTATGGTTTCTAATTCGATGAACACCTACTGTAAATATGCGAAACTCTCATTTCCAGGCGACCATTACTTCAAATTATTACGTGCGCTCTTGCAAACAGTAGGTCTACACCCCAACATTGCTGGAAGCGTACTAGCCGGTACTAGCGCGACTCGCATCGAATTGATCGGATTCGACTTAATCCCCTCCTCGCTCTCCCGCCGTACATACAGCGGTATAGCTAATTTCACATTTTCCTAATCACACTGTATTTGGAAGTAACCGTCAAAATCCCTTACGTCACCTACGACACCGAGTTCGATCTTCGAAACATCAAAATTAAATATCAAGTCGTTAGATTGCCAATGCTAGGGACGACGAGAAAAACAGAAGTTAGCAACGAAAATAATTCTGACAGAAAACAAACATCTTTCGATTGATTTTTAGAAATTGCATTATAAAAGTTAATAAAATAAAAGTTAAGCGTTTTAAGTGAACCATAAATCATCACCAACGATTGTCAAGAATATCACATCAGTCGAAAAATTTAAAGAAGTAATTCGAAGAAATTTCATTCGAGAAAACGATCAACGGGCTACAAAATAAGAGGATTTTATAAAAAAGAGGAAAGAAGGAACCATTAGGATTATATACACACACACATATCAAACACCCGTCAAAACATAACTGTAACTAATTTAAATAGATAAATTTCATTTTCTTTTTTCTAAGTGAAAAGCTTAAAATAAACATAAAACTGATTATCTCCCTATTCCAATCTAAATAGCTACGACAACGACGCGATTCCAACCCAGAAACCAAGAGTATTGCAATATACTAATACTACTATAAATAGTAATACTTGATCGCATGACGCTTATTTTTAATAGTCACGACATCGATGGGACTTGCTACTGAGCGACATTGATAGAGTTTTAGTTATTCACAGCCTTCTTTATATCAGCCCATAAGTTTTCTATCGGGTTGATATCCGGCGATTGAGCTAGTCATTAATATTATACGTTAGACGCATTTTGACCATTCTCGCCGTATATTTTGGGTTGTTATTCTGCTGGTTAATAAACATCTTGAGCCATAATAGCCCCAGACCATACCAAAAAAAGAACTGGCCCATATCATACTACTGATGCCTCCATGTTTAATAGCTTTTCTTGTAAACCATGGAATAGGTGTCGTGTTTGGAGGTAGTCGCACAAGCTGTCCGTCACAATTGTTGTTATACAGAGTAATTTTGGACTTGTCGCTCCAGAGAATATTCCTCCATCAACGTGATGTGTCTTTTTACAAAATCCAAGCTTGCGCTGATGTGCGTTACTATTAACAGTGGCACTCTTCTGGCTTTTCTAGTGCAGAGATTAGCTACCCAAACATTAGTAAACATTCCTCAAGGAAAGATGAATGCGCGCGTGTTAGTGAATCATGGGATGATTAATTCTCATGGGGAGAATGCTAGCCTTGCAGTTTTTTCCGTATGGAAAGAGTGTCATAGGAAAGCACGCCGGTAAAGGACGTTAGCGAGTGGGTAGCTGTTGTTTACTCACAGAGGTTGCCTTACTGTGAAACTACTAAAATTAGGGTTTAATTCACTAACACCACTAGAAGATGCTGTGTTTTTGCAGTAGCTTTCCGTTTGCCACCTTAATTTCCTTCTCTATTTTACCAATTAATCTCATTCGCAATTTTTTCGCTGAATAGTCAGTCCAACACATTCTGTCTACATTTATAGATTTGATCTTCCGTAGGCATTTTCCAAATTAATTTTCTTTTTTGTACTGTGCACTGCTTTCTGTGACCCATGACAACATGGGCCATAGTTTTAGAAAATCATAGTTTTATCGCTATTTTAGAGCAATATCGCGTAACAAACCTTTTTCTTCTATCAAGCTATTTTATTGCACAGGCATATAATGCGCTGATTCTAAACTTCGATAATTCCTAGATGATTCGGTGCAGTTCTTCATAACAGTGTCGATGTTGAGATATTTAAGTCTTTCTGTTTCAGTAAAAAATTACATAGAAATGGTAAAACAAAAAAAAATTTCACTATATACTTAGATGTTCCAGATCCGATAGCATGTTAAAAATATTTTTTTTGCAGACATGAATACATAACAATGCCTTTCAAAAAGTAATAGAAACTCGTATTAGGACAATTCTTAATTGGAACAATCCTTCTTTTTGATGACTATTACTCGTCTTAATGAAAAAAATATGCGCGTGACAGTCTCGTAGTAAGGCATTCTATAGCATTCGGGTCGCTTCCGACCAGCTGGTACATAATGCTTAGAGAAAATTTAAACCATTCTGGTTTCAAGGGTACCTACAAGTATGTGTGTATATGTGCATAAATGTCTGTTATCATTAAAATTTATAATGAGTGTCTTTTTATTTACACTTTAGATTCGAACAAATTTTACTAGAGCAGATTGCTATATGTTCAAACAAACTGTCAGCAGTTAGTTTTAAAAAACGATTTACGACAAACGAGCAATCCGCTTACGCGTCAATTGTAGGTTAGAATGGCTTGGATGGATATATGTAGCAGCAATGTTTGAAATTGTCGTAAATATAGGACGTTAATGGCTACATGCAAGGATAAGAGTATTTAATTAAAGATGCACTAATTACTGAAAATTTCGAAAATAATTGTTTTACCGACTTCTACAGAAGAATTTTATTACAAACAGTGGAAATAATAATAAGATGTGTTTATAAATTCATACAGTAATAGCTTGTCATAATAAATCTTTTAAATCATGTGTTTCATTTGAACGATGATATAAAATTTTCTCTCAAAAAATTAATAATTAAGGATTGTCACATTGAAGAGGCGCAACTACGGTATTCTTATTCAAAATGCAGAAAGATGACATAATGTTTATTAAGATTTATTATTGGTAAATTTGATCGTTTTTACTTTTATTTATTAAAGAAGTTCTTACATACTAATATACATTTTTGATTGATATACTATGCAGTAATTCAATCAATAATGTTACCTTATAATTCATGAGCGAACAATGTGTTCGTTATATTGGGCCGAAGTATTGTAACGTGTTTCTCAGGGTAAATTTGTGAAATATTTGAATTTGCTAAATTAATTTTAATTTTTAAATTTTTTGTGGGATCGGGAGTATTCCTAGATACCCTTTGGGCAATTTTCTTGTGAATTTTGAATTAAATAAATTGAAATTAACCAGTTTTAGAATTAAAAATACAAACTAACCTTGAACACTCTGTTTATGATGACATTTACAGGAATCTGCGTGCTCTAACCTCTAATCTTTCCTTCTTTGATATTATATTTTAATTTCACTATCAAACACTTTAAATTGAGACCGTAGTCAAAACACTAGCTAACTTAACGAAAAACTAACCAGAATTGATGAATTTTCTAGCGTCCCTCCATTCCTTCATTTAATCACGATAGCGAATGCTTACTTCTACAGTTAATTTTGATGATTTACAAACAGAGAAATTGCACAGAAGGCTGAGTTTTATCTACGTTACCCTAAGACCGTCGTTATCTAGACTTATATTTTATTTTTGATACCCCCGCTCCCAGGCTAGTCGGCCTGGCGGGAATTTTGGTTACCAAAAATTTCCTTTTTATTCGCTAGAGAGACTTTCATCACAATCGGGTGGCTATCCTGAACACCCTATACGTTCTAGATTGACAGCCAAATTAAGATGTTGTAAATATTGAACATTACAGTATATTACAGGATATTTGGCAGATGTTCGTAGAAAAGTGCTACACCGCCAATATAGATGACCGTATGGACTGAGATTGTTTACAGATATTGGGGCTAATGTGGCAAAGGTGCACTGAACCAACGGCAATCTAGTATGTGTCTATAGCCGATATTTCCCCAATCTGGTGCTTCTACTTCTGACACATGTAAGTAAAAAATGCTTAAAGTCCTAACGACTAAATCAATTATGAAACCTGAATAATTACAGGAAGAATAAGCGAATATGTAATACATGTTCTTTTGCATTTAACATAGTAAATTTCTTATACGACAAATATAGCGTAGATTTGTGTATTCACCGTGATTGCCTTACTACATTTCTTGTTAGACATCCTTTCAGGTTGGACTGTAGTGAAACTTACCTGAAACAAAAAGAGATGGTGTAAATAGAAATAAGTAACAATTATACAGGTACGAATAGCTTAACTTATACTAGAAGCTCAATACTATAGAAGCGGAAAAATTCATTTATTTTTTTCCACACCTTTATTGCTTCTTCTTCTAGAAAAAACTATAGCATATAATAACTACATGGTTCATATAGTTTCTAGACACTCGTACTAATAATCTTAATATAATTAATTTATAATACACAAAGAAAATAGATAATAAAAATAGGGACAGCAAACTTTATAATTATATCAAGCCATATAATTTTTCTGACAAATAGTAATATATTTATGGTACTGTATATTAGATAGTGTATTGCTGTCGCTAAGTTGATACCATTTATTACATTTGTAATACCCGGTAACATCTATTTCTCTCAGTGTAGTATTTTATCATTTGCAATTGCAACTCTTTTCACAGCAAGGATATTTGTTTCTGTATTAAAGCTACAATTTATATCAAATTCGTTTTATAATTATTGCGAAAAGTTGCAGCCCTTCGGTAGTGGCTAACTCAATGTGGGGTGATTGCGCGGGTGGTCGGCCTGTTAAGAGTATTTCTGATTTCAAGATAGTGCAACATCCATTAAAAATAACAAAACTAACTTATATATATTAATAACTGCCTTATCTAATTTATTTTGTAGAAATTGCATCATTTTTATTTGTCTATAACCACAACAAAGGCAGTAATTTTATTTTTAGAATTGGACACTTTTTTTTTGTAGTCGGCCTCGCCGTTAGTTATGTCCGGCCAGTCACATTTCAGTAGTCGACTCATGTAAATAGAAACAACACTTAGAGTAAATATTAACTAAGTGTTTAATAAATCTTCTAGAGTTTATTTTAACAATATAAATAAATAAATATAAACTCTTCAGACTAAGTAAATATTCATAATAAATAATTAAAAAATTTTAATAAGTAAATAAAATTAATAAATATGAAGTCTTCAAACTCAAGTAAGTATTCACAACTAATAATTAAAAACATTCATAAATTGAAATAACAAATAAGTCTTAACATGAGTAAATGAACACAAAGTATCCAAATAAACGTTAATTGCTCCAAATCAGATAAATATAAATAAATAGATAAATATAAAGAACTTTTGTTTACATTTTTAACAAAAAGCTTAACCCGACATCCTCAGGGTACCAGGGTATTGAAAAAGGAAAAACAAACTTTTCATGTTCAACTTGATGATACTGCAAATGGTACCAACGGGCGCACATATCATGGCCAATGCTCTTAAGTCCCTCTTCCTCAATGTCACAACTCTGTACTACATACTACACATTTCCTTTTTTAGATCAATATTTTCTTGATTAGTGCCATCTGTGGAAGTGAAAGGTCCATCCTTTGGAATTTTCCTACTATTCTTACGATTCCTTGCTTTCCTCCGTATTACCCTTTTAACTCTTGCCTCTTTTTTTTTCAACTGTTCTACTGCTTTTTGCCTCTTTTCTTCTTAACTTTGTTTTTAAACGGCGTAACTCGCTTCTCTTTATCAATAATAAAAAAATTTCACTGTGTCCAATAATTCATTCTTTTTTGTGAAAATCCGACTTTGGCAGGATTTAGCAGTCATTATATAAGGAGACAGGCATTATATAAGGAGGCCCATTTTGCAAGGCCCTGTTGAAATTCTCCCGTGTAATCTGTCTTGTAAGACTGAGCTGTAATGGTTATAGTACATGTATTCGAAAATTTGTAATAAAATGTATAATTCCTATGTAATTGCTCTAAATTCTCCATTTCCGCATTATAGAACATTGTGGCCGAACTACAGCGTGGCACAACCAATAGTGTGCCGTTAAAGGTTACCCCCGGTCGACTACTAGAAGATATTAGAAATGTTTTACTTGCTTTATTCAAATACATAAACATTAACTTTACGTTAATGCTATATTCGGTCTAAAATAGAAAGCCAGCTTATTTTTCAGTAATCGGCCATCCTGGCCGACAAACGGAACGTAATCCTTTAGCTAAGCCCAGTAGTCGACCACTCATTTACAGCAAAAATTAAACGATATCGAAAATATTTTGAAGTCAGAATTTATAAAAAAATGTCCAGTAATAATAATTAATGTCTGCAAATAGTTTGAATAGTTATCTTTATCCTTATGAATCTTATTTTCTTATCCTACATTCCTTACAAAAATAAAATTTACGTATCAGTCGTCAGACGAACATGGGTTTCAAAAAGCACAGCCAACTTAATACTGAAATTGAAGTTACTTATGAAAATTTCCTTCCGAATGCGCGAACGATACGGCTGACTATTAGGATGTAGAAATTAGACATGTTAAATCAAGTATTTCATTAATATAGCCGTTTTTTTAGTAAAGTGGGCGACTACTGGATGCGGCCGAACTAATACGCAATTTATTGAATCAATTAAACTCGGTCAAAGCTGACCGAAACTATATCTCAATGTCGATTCAAATTTGTAAATATGATTGATTTAAGTAGATGTGTAGCAGGATAGTTAATTAGGCAAAAATATGAAAAGTGAAAAAAGTGAATATCCCTTGAAAAAATGTTTATTTTTTTACTTTCTGTATGTAAATTATTGTAACCACTCTTTATTAATAGATACACGTCTCGAATGATTTGTATATTAGATATGGAAATAGTTATGTTGTAATAACCGCTAAACGTTCACATCCTTTGAATTTGCTCCTATTCAAGACTTATTATTATCGTATCTCCTCAACATTACGTCAATCTATTTGTCATTATTTACGTCATCTTTTGTTAGAGATATGTCCAAATAAGAGACTTAACTTCGGTGAGAAAAATATGTTGAGAGTATCTCCATATATTTATATTAATTTTAAAGCATCTCCATTGTAATAAGGACAACAAGAAGAGGTTTTAAAATAAAATTATAGTTTATAATTGTACTTTTTTAACCCAAGTATTTCGTAAAAACATATTTTAACGTATTTCTCATTTACTTACAATATATATTGTGTCTCTTAAAATTATCCACAACCAAATAGATCTATGCACAACTAGAAACCAGAAATTAGTGTACTTTCATCACTCAAATTCACGGCGGCATTGTTCCACTGTGGTTAATTTTGGTTTTAAAAGAAACTTGGCACGTAAACTAATTTTAAGTTAATAAAAATAAAATTACATAAATTGGTACAAAGAAGAGAAGAACGTTTCATTTGTCAAACAAAACACTAATTCAAATTACAGGACAAATTAAAATATTATACATTAGCACAAATACCCAACACATTACATTATTATAGAGAATTATAACGAACGTAATTAGGAGCAAGAGTAATAAGCCAACGCAAATAAAAACACAAATTAAAAATTAATTGATTAAATATTGCCACCTAGAATAATTGCCCTAGATTACAACGAAATGTGTTACAAGTTAGAAGTATCGAAAATTTAGCTGTAGTTGCGGCAAATCTAAATTAGCACTGATTTTAGAAGGATGTTAATCTTAACGGCAAAACAGTGGAATAACTTATAACGCCTACACAGAAATATTGGAACAAGAAAACACAATTGCGACAGAAGTGTAGAGCAATTCACAGAATTGTGTGTATAGTTTATATAGAAAAACAACCGCGTTTCTTCATTTTTCGCGAAAAGGTATATCAAATCTAGATAATTGGCACGTGGGTGGGACGTGGTGGGACATATGTTTAAAAGTAGAAGTTCTGGGAAATAGCAGTTAAGAATAACTGCACCCGCTTGTTATTGAAGTTCTTTCCTTTTACGCAGTAAAATATCTGGCTCGAACAACTTGATAAATCAGTTCGAAAAATCTCAAAACGCAAAACTTTCTTTGAAAATGAGCTTTCCGTTACTCAACTGTTCAATCAAAGGTTTGAGCAATAACAAACACACTCAATATTTAAGCTTTTCATTCAATAAAGCGATTTTCACGAAAAAATCGCTACATCAACGGGAACAGCGGGGTAGAGCCAAATAAACAATCCAACACAACTTATTTCTAATACATCAAGATATATAGGAGCCTACATCCATGGTTTTCTCCATATTTTATAGTGAATACCAACATTGTTTCATTTGCAGCTATTTTTTTCGCCGCACTAAATGAGAACTGAAAACGTTTAGATTTTGACTGATTTATTAAAACGTTAAATTTATTCCCGTGGATGAATTCCATCCTATGTCAAAACTCTGCTGGAGCTCATGCTAATTTCAAATACTTGCGAATTCCAATCTCTGCGTTTGATTTACGACACTTATAGAAAATTTTTTTTCTTGGCATTTTGAAGTAATGATCTTCCCATTTGAAATAACTCCGTACATTTGTGTCAAGATGTTAATTAATTTCCACTTATTCTTAAAGATGGGATTGCTTTGCCGACGCTTTCCTGATAATAACCTACTCTTCTCTACATTTTAGCATCGGCGGTTGCTTACTTCAGGATTTGCTTCTCCCGCATAAAAATGTTTACACTTTCCGCCTTAGTTAGCTCAATTATTTTTCCAATTTTCTGAATGGATTTCATTTATATTCATCAAATAATTAATTATTATTACTTTTAACATCGGAAACTTAGTAATAATCAACAATGTTACCGCTTTTTGACTTGCATTTTGTTTATTCTGTTATCACATTATTATGAAATATACAAAATTCAAGAAATCATTTTATAGGAGTGTTAATTAAAATAGGCAATCAAAGCATCCAACAATTTTTAAGGAGAGCATGCGTAACATACGGCAACCGGTTGGTTATACGTACAGACTTCATACACTTATATCATAAATTTTAAAAGAGAGGAAAGTAGTTTCTTATTACGCTTCATTCCCAAGAGACACTAGCACTTTATACAGAGCACAATTTCCTTTTTTGTTCTGTGCTGGTACATACACACGGAACATATGCTCTTTTAAAGCATCGACCTTCAATTTAATAGCGAATACTTCATCTTAATGTACGTGGAATAAAGGGGAAGTAAGTTTTAAAACTTAAAATTAAATTTGGACAAATTTTACATTTTAAACTAATAGTGAGTGAAATATAGAATTATAATCACAAGTACTTTTATTTTAAATAATGTAGTTACAAAAATTTTGTAAAGCTTTATTTGTAGCTGCAAATTTCTTATGTGTGTGTGTGTACGTGTAAATAAAATTCTTATTAAAGTATTCTTCTTTCCCTGTAAGTCCTTCTTGATCTGTCCTCTTTAAATTCGTTTCGACTGCTCTTCGGTTCTACTTTTTTTTACTTCCAAAAAGCTTTAAACTTCTTTTGATATTGTTAATTTACTAATATTGTTTAATGATTGAAATATAGTTATAATTGCTTTTTAAATAATTTCTAGATAGTTTTAGTCAAAAACTGTCTTCTGTCAGAAAAATTCTATTCTATTTGTTTAATCGATGTCACAGGAATGCCAATCCAACGACTCCCATATTTGAATGGTTAGCCTATCGATGATCTTATGTGATGTTACAAACATTATGGATTTTGATGACTAGATTCCGATGAAGATAGTGTTTCGCAATATTTATGCGTATTTGACAAAAATTATTATTAAAAGTTAAATTCTTGCAACTTTGATTATTCTTTATAAGTAGAGCAACGCAAACTGCGCTGAAAGCCAGTGGCTGACGCATAAAAGTTTACACAAAATAAACACGGCCGGGACAATGCGATATAAGCGTCAGTATAACTGCGACTCGAAAGCCGATCTGTTGTGTATGCATATACGCTGTCGTATACTATATCGTAGTTCTACGTTTGTTTTGAAAATGTTTCCTACGTCGCGAAAACGACCAAAGTTGGACACAATAAGAGAATTTATTGCAGAGATGCCTGATTTAAAGTGTGATGGCGCTAAAATTCTAGGTGTAGTGTGTAAAATAGATTTAATGCGTTGGTCGAAAAGTGATTGTCTACGGCACGTAAATAGTGCAGGGCATGTTTCAGAAAAAAATTCCACACGAGATTATGACAAATTTAAATTTAATTTATGTGTTTATTGCATGTAATTTACCATTTCATTTACTAAAGAAGAAAGCATACGTCTCGTTTTGGAATTAATATTCGGACTTTAAGTTACCAAGTGAGAGAACATTACAGAGAGTTGTGCCGTCTGCTCGTGAGCATGTCGAGAAAAGAATTAAATCGGAGTTGCAAGATAAAAAATTGTGGTTATGTGTGGACGAAACAACAGATCGTAAAAAACATTCTGTGGTTAATGTAATGGTACGCACAATGGAACCACATCGACCGTCATCCCCAATTTTACTAGCTTCCAGACGAATACAACAATGCACTGTCGAAGTAATTTCAATGTTGGTGTTAAATACATTGGAAAACTTGAACTTTCAACAAATCAACTGTTGATGTTTATGAGTGATGGTGCCGCAAACATGCTTGCTGTAGGTCGATCTCTTAAAAAACATTGTGCTAACTTGTTGCATATTACATGTAAAATCCATACTCTCAGTCTCGTAGCAGATAGTATCAGAAAATGTTATCCCGAAGTAGACGCTCTAATAGCACATACAAAAGCTATGTCTGTAAAATCCCCAAAACATTTTCGGGAATTTCATAGACTATGCCCCAGTATTCCTGAACCACCACAACCTATTCCTACTTGTTGGGAACATGGTTAGAGGCTGCATTTTATTATCTTAAATATTTTAAGAATATAAAGAACGTGATTTTACAATTCCACCCAAAGGAAGCTGCGGCTGTCAAGGTAAGCCGCTTGAAATTTCAGGATAGTCAAGTTAAAACAGATTCGGAAATTATTCAGAACAATTACGTGGGACTAGCGGATGCGATAGAAAAACTACAAAATCCTTCTGTGTCGTTAGTGGAATCTTTGCAAATAGTGCAACATGTTCACGCACAGCTATGCGCGATAGAAGACGCAAGAAATGTTTGTGTTTTAGAAAGGTTTTTTGGCACATTAAGACAAATTTGTGAAGGTGCGTCAACAGAACCGTTAAGTTATTTGAAAGATTATTTTACTTACGCAAATATAACGTCACTAGATGTAGAACGTTCGTTTTCGGCATACAAAAACACTTTCTCTTCACGCCGCACTCACTTTGCCGAAACAACTTTGGAAACATATATAATGTTACAAATATTAAATAGACATTATCCACTTTGTGATTTCACGGAGGACTCTTAAAACGGTAAGTATTTGAGCACGTATCACATTTAATTTATTTTGTGTAAACTTTTATGTGTCCACGCAGTTGCTCTATTTATAAGTTAATTTTAATGGAATCTTTTTTTAAGAACAGAGTTAGTAATGTAAATTATTAAAATACCATAATTCGAATAATAATAAAAGATAATTCAAATTCTATAAATATAACGAGTAATTCTGGTATTAATTGAAAATTCAAATTATAATTACGTAAATTAGTAACATAAGGTGCTAGTGTACCCACGCCACCCCAATATCCCGTTAAAATATTCTGCACCATCTTATGGATTAATAGGTATTATAAGCAGTACTATAATTTATTAATTTTAAAGAAGTTCTATCAGCTCTCGTACGCAGCAAACAGAAGATCAGTTGGTTTGTAACACTTTTTGGATATATTTTTAATTGAAATGAAAAGTGAAAATAGTAAATCTTGATTAGTTTCCATTTTATTTTTTGGAAAATTGTTTTTCTAAAGAAGATATTCTGTGAACTATATTCATGATAGATTTTACTAATTATCAAGACATAGAAATACTATCTGCGGAGTTAATGCAGTGTGCTTCCAAATTTACACTTTTCACACCTAAGATGTGTCCCGTTTCATTTGCTTTTCAAAGAATGTCGTCTGGAATTGATCTTACCGTGAGAATAAACAGAAAGGAAACACTAAATATGCAGCTTTCCTTAAATTGGATGAAAGCTGATGACTGTCTAAGAAAATGTGTCTTTTCACATTCATGCCCGTTTCGTACAGAAGAGATTGCACGTAAAGATTTAAACAACTGTAAAGTTGTTTGTTTGTTTTCTTTTATTTGTGAAAATCAGTATCGCTGGCGTGTATAGGCTATGTTACTTTCAACGGCATCTGTAAAAATCGAAATAAATATAAAAGTGATAGCAAAAGTAATATCACATTTTACAATTATTTCCTTTTTACGTTTTTCTTTTCACAAATACCGAAGCCAAGTGTGTAAATTTTGGTTTCCGAATGTTAGGAAACAATTTTTATTATATGTATCATTGATTAAAGTAAAACACATTACGGTTACTATAGCGCATTTCATCCTAGGTTCGAAGTATTGCGCTTATGGAAACAGCAGTAAGCGTTGTAAGCTTAGGCTATTAGATACTTTGATATAGCAGGTTGGTACTGTATACTCATGCTAACTTCATTGTTATTATTAAAAGGTTAGAAATTTTAGCTGTCAATCTTATTTTAAAATTCACATGAGAATAAATATGTGGAAAAAAAACAACTAGTTTGTTCTTTCTTGAAGTGCAAATACGTACGACTTCAATAGATTATTTTATGAGTTAGACGAACACCTCCAAAACGATGTTATACAAAGCTAATCTACCAAAATGATATTCATAAGACAATCGCAAACAGTATTGTTAAATGTTATTTACTACTTCAGAGATTAATATATTTATAAGATACAGTGTTAATTGCTCAAACAGGTATATTTACAAAAAATTACAATAATTTTCACATGTCAACCTTCAGTAAAACAAGTACTCTTTACTATAATATTAAAACAATTTTATAAGAATCGGTTCAATCAGTTGACATATCTGGTAGTCAGGATGATGAAGATTAACCTAGCAAATGTATAATAAATTGGGTCATCCTGCATTTCGTCCAATTTCCACGTGTCTTTTTCTAAAGTCGAGTACAATGATCACTTCTCAGGACTACCTGACAGACTTATAGCGTCCCATCATTTTAATGATACTGATTACGCTGATATCAATACTTATATCAAATCATCTCCACATTCCTTTTTTCTCGGCCCAGTAACCGATTTTGATGTAGTTGACGCAATTCGCAAACTCAACTCGACAGCAACAACTGGTATTGATAGTATCTCAGCATTTCTGGTCACACATGCACAATCACATATTGTTTCACCTTTGACTCATTTAATTATTATGGATCAAAACCTGATTGCCACACTTCGTAACTTTGATAATGACTGATAATATAATAATTAATAATATAATACATAATAATTTCATCAATTTTGGAGAAGGATGCTGATTGGTCGGTAATTATCATAATTGTTACAATCACCCTTTTTATATACGGGTGTAATCCGTGCCACTCGAAAAAGATAAATTAATTAAATGAGTCAAAGGTGAAACAATGTGATTGTGCACGTGTGACCAGAAATGCTGAGATACTATCAATACCGAGAAAAAAGGAATGTGGAGATGATTTGATATAAGTATTGATATCAGCGTAATCAGTATCATTAGAATGATGGGACACTATAAGTCCGTCAGGTAGTCCTGAGAAGTGATCATTAGAACTGTTACATAATTCAGAAATGCTATGATCCTCAAGGAGAATGCATTGCTTGGTGTAATTATTGCGTTTTCTGTTAATTAATGACCAGACAGCTCTCGATTTATTAGCAGATGCAAGAGTGTATTGATCATTCGCTTCAATTTCAGAAGATTTTAAAGTTTTATTATAGCGCAACTTATATTTTGCGTAATCTTATTTGAATGATGGATATCTCACTCAATTATTTTAAAAAATGCAGAGTATCTTTCATAGTTAAAATATCAGGAGAAACCCATGAAACTCCACACTTATTATCACTACAAAATTTACATTTAATATATGGAAAACAAACGTCTAAATAATATGGAAAGACATCAGCAAAACAGTTGGAAGCTACCTCAGGATCGTTGCACTCATATACATTAGACCATAATTCATTAGATAAAAATAGATCAAAAGATACAAGAGAGTCTTCACAGTATTTCCTCCTATAAATGTAATCGGTCGTTATTGACTTTCTCGATAACGGTACCTTCAATATCTGCGCAACATGGTCAGATAAATTAAAATCCACACATCTTACATTACACACACGATAATCTATGTTGATAAAAAAATTGTCTAGACAGGACAATGTAGTATTAGTAACACACGTGGAAACATTTATTACAGGATGAAGATTCACAGAAGCAAGCAGGTCTAGCATTATGTTTAAAGCATGTGTTCCTTCCAGAAAATTTACATTGAAATCTCCACCTATAACAATAATCTTCTCCTCAGCCTGTAAAATGTTAACCACTTTTGAAAGAGACAAGTAGAGATCGAAATCGGCCGAGGGAGGACGATGAGCCGCCAGAAATAGTAAGGTTTTCGACGTTAGTTCGGCAGCATACACCATATATACCAGCATATACGCCGATGATACGGTTATTTACACCGCCTCAAAGAATGACGATTTCTTGGTTAGAAAATTGCAAGTAGCGGTTGATATGGTGGTTGACTGGACCGAGAAATGGTATTTAAGTATTAATGGTCCAAAATGCGTCGCGGTCCGTTTCACCAGAAAACGTGCAATATCCTTCGACGACGACATTTTTATTAATGGTCTACAAAGTCCCTAGAGTTCTACGGCAAGATATCTAGGGATAATATTAGGTCGGCGGCTTACCTGGAAAGATCACGCTTAGCATATTCTTGATCATTGTTTCAAACCAAAAAATTGTTGATGACTTTGATTTTGAGGAGGGGTCTACTGAGTCTTCAAACGAAGCTTCTTATCTACAAGGTCTATTTTCGACTAATCATCACATATGGAGCGTTGTCCTGGGGTACCACTCGCAACATCAGAATGGAGAGAATTGACGCCCTTCAAAGCAAGATTTTGAGGTGTACATTTTTCTAATTAGTTGAAAATGCATGATATGCAACTGCTGTGTTTTATCCACTATGATAATAATGTCGTCAGAGGAAGACGTTCTTAGTCTCTACGCAGACGCGAACTCATATCACGTCGTATAAAATAAATCCATATTTAAACAACAAGTAGCAAGTCGCAAATTGCACGTGGCATAAATGCCACGCTACTTTAGTGTGCACAAAAGCCTTTGTTTATATACGTTTTAAATGAAGTGACATACAGCGTGTATGTAAGCTGCATGTCGCACATAGTATGTTACTTTGCTGTGAAAGCCCACTGAAACCTGGCAAGAGTAGAAGAGAGTGGATCTTAGTAGAATGAAAATGCAAACAATTATAGCGCCGCCCGAAAGTGCCAACAGAACTAATAAGGATTTTCCTTTCGCTTAAATATGTGAATATACCAACAGTTTCGCTGTCATCAAATTAATATATTTTTAAAATCGTACCTAAATTATCGTAATGCACTCGCAGATCTGCATGCAATTGGATTAGTTGTTGTTGAGGACTGTACGCGAGATACACAGTCCTTCTCTGTTCTGCAGTTTTCTATCCTGCCTCCTCGTCTGCTAATTTCACCGTCACAAATATTCTTGACAAGGTATGCCTAAACCGTAGATAGATGCTTTTCATATATGTGGTGAGCAGTTCAACGGGGGTTATAACCTATAAAGCTTGTTATAATCGCTAAAGCCTTAGCCTTCCATAGCTCTGTTACTATCATTTACTCGCTAGGTGAAGAGTAGTAAATTATTTTCGAACACGGATGGTGATTCGAGATTGTATCCACCAGAAAAGTTGCTACCGTCCCTGGTATGTCTCGAATTATGTTATTCATTTTTGCTAAAAACTTCATTTAATATGATTATTGTGTAAATGTTGTTACGATATTTTTGAGAAAGTTAATTACTTCTTACTGATTTATTGTAGTAATCAATAAGTTTTAGAAGACATTACTTTAAACAGAACGGAAGAACATGAACATAAAGGGAGATGTCCCGACTAGAAGTTTGAGACGCAAATTCCGAAATTTAATTAAGTTGTGGGAACCATATTCAGTTATATACTTCTCTGCGGATTATGGTTTAGTTTTTGTTAAAAGCAAGGCGGTTACCCTTAAACGTCAGAAGTAATATATCAACTAACATGGCGTGCTGATTTTAGGTCTTCCATACTATTAATTGCAAGTTAGTCACTACTAGAGTAACCAAAACTTGCGGACTCGCATAGGCGTCGGTATTACGGGTTAATATAAGAATACGAAAAATTCATAAATAAACTTACTTGCTAATTATTCAACAAATTAGAGGCATCAGGATGTGAACTACTGTAAACTTGCATCATTGCATATGTTTCCACAGTTATTTCTTTAAACCTTGTGCGTCGACAAGAAAAAATATTCTTATACATAGAAAACGATCTCTCCACATCTAAGGAAATTACATTTGCACGTAGAAACTGTTTTTCAAAATCACTTAAAAGTTCACTATTCTTACACTTATTATAAACGGCATCTAAAGTATTAAAATCGGGATTTTTCCTTAAAACATCTGCTAACTTTTGAGTAGCGCATAATCCTGGCGTATCATTTAATGTGTGTAATTTATTTTTTACACTCTCCACTATGTCTAATGATTCCTGCAATGACAATTCAGTACATTGTAGTTTTCTGATGGCATCTAGTAATACTGTATAATTGGTACATATTGTTGTTAAATCTTCTAAAAGTTGAGGAATTTGAAATTCTCTTTGACTTTCTCTAATTGCTTTGGATTCATTCCGATTAAATCGCATTATAACTGATTGAATTTGTTGAAAATGGATCAAATAGTAAGAAGCTGCTGTTAGCCAAGTACCCCATCGCGTTAAAATTGGTTCAGGAGGTTCTGGAATACCTCGACAAAATTTACGAAATTCTTTTAAACGTTTAGGAGATTTACGAAACACTGCTTTAGTACTTCCAATCATCCGATCAACGTTTCCGTAATGTTGTCGAACAACTTCACCAACTAAATGCAAAGCATGCAGCACGCAGGTTATATGTATTAAGTTAGGAAATATATGTTTTAAGGATCGCCCAACACTTAACATCGTTGCTGCACTATCTGTCACAATCATCACAACTTGATCTTGGGCAATTTTAAATTTTTTCAAAGCGTTCATTATCACTTTTTGAATATTTTCCGCGGTACATTGTTGAACACGTTTGCAAGCTAACAAATATCGAGATGCTGTGTTCTCGCTAGATAAAACGCGAGCTATTACATTCACAATACTGTTTTTCTTTATATCGGTCGTCTCATCCACGGTAATCCATATTTTTTGGAACACAAATCACGTTTACACACATTTTCTAGCATCTCTTTCATTCGCGGCAAATGATTCTGTAATTGTGTTTGTGAGGGTAATGGGTACTTTGGAACGTATTGTCGCCAAAACGTTTTAAAAGCTGCTTTTCTCACCAACGACAACGGAAGATTACAAGAGGTAAACATAATTAATAAATGTATGAGGAATAGTGTATAAGGTATTTCAGTTCTTGCATTTCTCATATGCTTAATACCATTGACATGCCTCTGGCAATCAGTTCTGTCCAATGCAGCCAAACGAACATTGCATATTAAGCAAAAAACTGCACTACCGTCATATTTTAAATGGGGAAAAAGTGACACATACTTATGTACATTAGTAGCAAATCTATTACGAGGCATTGTTTTCTTAGGTATGTAAATATTAGTTCTATATGAAACGATACACTAATTATGTACTTGGTATAATACTACAACACATAAAAAACACCAGCACACCACAAAAGCGACACGTAAGTACATAACCTTGACCGTTCGACTAATCTCTGTAACAGCTCAACCGGTACTAAAACGAAATCTCTCTCAGCGCGGTTTAACATGATTTACATTAAAGGTCGACACTACATGCCTGCTTCTCGACCGGTTTAGTTTATTTATGAATTTTTCGTATTCTTATATTAACCCGTAATACCGACGCCTATGCGAGTCCGCAAGTTTAGGTTACTCTAGTCATAACTTTACAGCGTTTGCAAGTCATTTTAAGACTATATCGAAGTTAAGCGCGCCTTGTTACAATTACATATGCATTATAGGACGTAATAGGACAAGAAATTTTATTACCCTTGGTAGTATTAAATTATTATATCTATGGTAACATGTTTATTAAACTTATTGTACCGTTTAAATCTATAGGTAAATTCAATACACTAAATTGAGAAAACAAATTGGCTAACAACTGAATATTACGTAACATAATGACATGAACACGAAGGTCTGTACGTACAGTTGACAGAAGATTGATGCCCGTAAATAAATACTCTAAATTAACGCGCTGTAAGATCTACGTGGACCAACATCAAAGAATGTTCTTTGTAGACAAAGTCAACCCAGCAGGCAATAGACATTTCACAAGTCGACATTCCTCGGGTCTATTTATCAGGATGTAAGGAAACACTCCAAGAAGGAAACCCGTGTAAAATTTAAAAGAAATAGGTCGAGGAAGTGGAATAATTTCCTAAAATTACCAAGACCTCAATATTTGAGCTATGTGTGGGTAGATAGTATAGAATAGAATAGAATATTAATTGAATTAAAAAATTAAAAAATTCTAACATAATTTAAACTTAAAAAAGATTTTATTAATAAAACAATTCCACCAAAACCAAAAAAAAAAAAATAACTAATAATTGGAAAAAAATACAAGGATGCTGGAATTAAAATAATTTCAAAAACAAACACAACACAAAAAATGAAATTATAAGATAAATCAACTAGAAAAGAATTCTTGAATAGAATAGAATGTATGCTGACTACTACGTTAGTCGTGATTCTATCTCGGCATAATAAAGAGAGCGCAGAGAATTCCTAGACATTTCTGTTCGGAGACATCGAAACATATACGCTTTTGTTGAAATGGTGTTAGCTCTTGTTGAAATGGTGTTAGCTCTTGTTGAAATGGTGTTAGCTCTTGTTGAAATGGTGTTAGCTCTTGTTGAAATGGTGTTAGCCACGTTTTCACAATGAAGTGTCCATGTGAGAGTAGACTGGAAATGCACTGCAAGTGCATTTTAATTATAATTTTATCGTGTCTGTGTGCTTTATCTCGCTTTCGGATAATAGTAAAGCTTCTTCGCTGACTAACCTTTGCCTAGTATGAAATGTCATGAACATCGTTTTCTCCGCACTCAATGCCAGCTTATTCTAATGTGTGATAAATGGATTATTTCGAAGACACTCGAAAACATTTCAGCTCTATACAGGCAATTCATAAAGACAAGGACTACATGCCAATGTATAAAACAATAATAGAATAATTCATAGATAATATATTTATAAAAATCGATATTCTCTTTTTTTTGGTAGGATCTGAATCTACGATCCCCATTCTTTGGAATTAATGAAATTTAATTACATCGGTAGAACAAAGGAAAATATGGATTTTTCGGTATTCACCGATGGAAGCCATAAATGTATTAATTATTAGTGTATACTTGGCAGGGAAATAAGTATGTCTGTCGAGATAGTGCAATACATCTGCAGCTATTAAAACATCTATACTTCATTCACGTTAAGAGTGCAGTAGATAGCGCTACGATCGGCGTCCATATTACACCGAGAGAATATACCGGATAGGAAAACAGCGGTGAATTCGAATTGTTAATTGACAGCGCCGTAAGCGTTAAAAGTTTGGTTATCAACATTTTGTAGTAAATAGCAAAGTGTAGTATCGTATGAAA
The DNA here is from genome assembly GCA_029619315.2 of Dynastes maya. Classification (NCBI taxonomy): domain Eukaryota; kingdom Metazoa; phylum Arthropoda; class Insecta; order Coleoptera; family Scarabaeidae; genus Dynastes; species Dynastes maya. The sequence goes on along the minus strand of JAROYE020000007.1, from coordinate 43,588,314 downwards.
TTATAGTTCTTCGTATTTTATGTGCGATATGTTATGGTTATATTATGACGTGATAAAATAAAACAAGTGAACACATCTCTGAAATCAATTTCAATATAAATACATCTAATCGTGTACTCGGGTAATACATCTTTCGGTTGTTTGATTTGATAGAATAGTTGGAGCTTGTTTAATTGTATTAGTAAATAAATGGGACTACAGTTGGCGTTAATGGAATAAACTTTTGCACGTATTACAAATTTATATAGTTTTCTCCCCTTAATATTTGAATTAACATTAATAAAAAAAGATTTGTTTAGTTTCAGCATTTTATTTATAAAATAACTGATGTATACATAAAATAAATATATAAATGTGATAGAATGAACAAGATGAACAGATAATTTAAATTTATTATGCAAATGTGATTAACTTAATACACATACGAATGATTATTCAGATTCTGATGACAGGTCTGACGATGATGATGATGATGTATTTGCTGTTATGATAAATTCTTCAATCATATCTTCAATGATATTATCCAGTTGATACATCTTATTCTCTTCTGCGATAACATGTTTGATACAATTTCTCCGTGCATCACTATCCACAATGTTTAGCCCTCAATTAGCAACGTTTTGACCTCGGATAATTTAAAAGATTTGTTATTAGCAGCGACATGATGTTTCACTTGTGCCCATATAAGCTCAATGGGGTTTAAGTTGCAGTGATATGGAGGCAATCTTAAAATTGTACGACCACTATCTAATACCATTTGATCAATAACATATGTAATAGGATTATCAACAATATATTTTTTTGCAAGTTCAAGTAACTCAACCTTTAGTAAAGTATTGTCAGCACCAATTTCTTTCGCAAGAAGCCATTTAATAAATTCTTGCTTCTTCCAGGCAGAGGTAGGCAATTTTTCGGTTCTGACTAAGTGGTAAGGAGCATTGTCCATGACAATAACATAGTTTGGTTCAAGAAAAGGTAGTATACGTCTCATCCACTCAGTGAACACTTCGCTGTTCATGTCATCATGGTAATCTCCTGTTTTCTTCGATTCGAAAAAGAGGAGACCATTTTCAACGAAACCATCATCGCTACCAATATGCAATATAATTAAACGTTTCCCTTTTCCTGCAGGATTCCTCAGTCCCGTGGTAACCCCTTCCACAAATGCTTGTCTTGCTGTAAGTACTGTGGTATCTTCCCACATTTTTCGTTTTGTATGACCTGCGTTGACCCAAGTTTCGTCTAAGTAATATATCTTTCTACCATCTGCACGAAATTTCCTGATGTTGGTTAAATATCGACGTCTCCATAATACAATATCTTGTCGTTCCATTAAAACACTGTTTCGACTTCGCTTCATCCACTTAAACCCCAACTTCTTCAAGATCTTCCATAATGTTGTTCTTTTCAATGTGGGCAAAGTATCGTCTGCATTAACAACCTATAAGATTTAGTAAGGTGATATAAGTGTAAGATAAATGTATATATTATATTTACACTCAATATTTCTGTGCATGTTGGTAATTCGTTCTTCAAGAAAAGGGAATGCACGTGTCTTCTAATTATTGACTTTTGCGTTTCATCCAGCTAAGTTATAATTCTGTCTAAACATTTCGCGTTTATTTCTGTTTTCGCTTACCTCTTTTTGTAATATCTGAATGTAAGATAAATCTATTGTTTTCATCTACATATTTGAGTATATTTTCTCTCTTAAGCCTATTAAATACGCTTGTAACTTATACATCGCTTGATAATTGTAAAAAAAAGCGTTCGAGCAGTTAAATTGTTAAATCAGTTTCAAATCAGTTTTAGTTTGCGCATGCGTAGATTAATCCAAATTAACCTCTGCTCAAACTATCACAAATCGGCTGCAGAGACAAACCTTATGAATATGTGTATGCAGAATGTTTGAGGATTTCCACGAAAACTTCAGCTTTTCGCTCACCGGACAAAAGTGAACATTTTTATTACGTATACTGACCACTCATTGGGGTACATAAGCTTTAGAATTTGTCATTGAAAATATTTGACTTACGAAAAATATCAAAATTAATCTTCGAGTTAATAATTACAAGAGCATCAAGTAAACTGCACATAACTGTTGAAATTGAACTATGAATCCAAAAAAACAATCATAATTTCGGAGTTGATCTGAAACAGGACATGGGTATTGGAAAGGATTTCTAATATTACTTTAATTCGAAGAACTACTGCGAGTAGTAAGAATTTTTCTATTTGGCCAATAAACTTAAAAATTAAATAAATTTAAATGCAGCTGTCGGTTCGGTTTTGCGTTAGGAAATTGAAAAAAATTGTAAGAAATATAATTATTAAATCTAATAAATTGTTTGGCCATTGAAAAATTATTTGATTTGACCTAAATCTAGGTGAGAAGAAAAATATAACTTCTTTGCTTTAAAATCACTTAAAGAATGTGAAGATTTTACGCACTTATGTTAATTATACTTGTCAATTAATTCGCCTGATATGGGCCGACAGATAAGTGGTACGCAATGCTTCGGAATAAATACTACTTACCAGCATCTTAATATTTGTCTTGTAACCGAATATTAGTTATACCACTGTTGCAATAAGAGATAAAATTCGTTTTTATGTATTAAAACACCAATGTACATTTACCAATCGAAACACAATAGATAATGTATTTGATGAAACAACTTTTAATAGCCCTTGAAGCGGAACGAGATATTTGTTTTAGAAGCATTCTCAAAGTAACGGAATGCCATTAATACAACTTACCTTTTACTATTTACAATTTATAATTAAAAGGCTCTAATTGGTTTCGTAAGTATGTAATTAATACCTAATACATTCAATAATTGTTTCGACCATCGCATATTTATTCGTTTGAATTGCAAATGGCTTTCCCACAGAAACGGATATTGTTACCAATTTATACGGGAAACCAACAAACCTCGTCCATAATCTTGAATGTTACATGAACTGCGAGGATATACAAACAACCCCGCAACAAGTAGGTCGCAGAAGTCAACTATAAGAGAAAATACATATAACCCTCTGAGAAGTGGTAATAAATTGCTGGACTTCAGTGCCAAGGCGACTAACAGAAGCAACAGCAAACAATGTCAAGATTAACTCACCAGAATCTTATTTTATTTATTAATTTATGATTGCCTATTTTCTTATATTTTCGGACATATTAATCTAATGCAGCTAATATGATAAACTGGTGGAGGCGTTGTAATTTGACAGAAAATACCTTTATTTGAGGGCTATTAAATTAATAATTTTTCCTCTCAGATTAATTACGTTAAAATGTTATTCCTTTCGTTAGCACATTTTCTGATTTTTAGGAATTATATTTAAGTTTGCTTATATCATATCTACCTGAAGTAGATAAGAACTTAACGAAATTATATAACTACCTGGAATTTATAACATCTAATCTATATTTTGCATAATTTTGACTCTTGTTAATGTTGTTATTGGACGTATGAAAACGACTAAATTAGTTGATTGACTTTTTCTAATAATTAAAATGATAAGAAACACAAGAAAATAGTGTAATTAATGTTTTATTCGAAATATGTGTTTACAAGAATAGTTTTGATATGACAAATAATTAACTTAACATAATAGAAATATTAATGGTTAAACAGAGTTGTTGAAAACTGAATGCAAAATGATGCAACGCAAAACTGTTCACTCTTTAGTTCAAATTAACAAAAGAATTGTTTTCCCTCAACTGCTTTAGTCATCAATTTTTCCAAACAGGAATATGGTTCATTAAAATCTCTTGTTCCACTAACTACCATTTGTTTTCACCATGTATTTACTAGAAATTCAAAATATCTCTACTGTTGGACTCTAGCATATCAATCAGTCATGATCTATCATTAGTTTAAATAAACCAAAGCTTACCTTGTTAATTCAGTTCTTTATTTATTTTTTATTTAAAAATGGACTGATTTTTCAATTTCTTTAAATAACTCGGAAACCAGGAACTATAGGTAAACTATGTTCAGGTTCACATGGGGCTTGTTTCAGATCAGTGGAGCATAAATGTTACGGATCAATGAAGCGTGGTGGGATTTCCACGTATCACGTAAGAAGTAGCCATCTTCGCGATTTAAATTAGATTTGGTGGCCAGTTTCCAGTCTATGCTCAGCCGGCGCGAACCTGGCTGCAACGACTGCATACTAAGCTTGTACTTACAATTAGTAACGTAAGTGCTGACCGATCGCTTTGTTTCATGATGTATGTATATATTACCACACAAACATGAAATCTGGTAGACACCAGGGGCTTGTAGATGATTGCGGTCTTTGATCGAGAAGCAGTGTGAGAGTTTAAAATTGGGTTTGAAGATGGCTTCTACGTTGTTCCTAAGGTGAATCTTCCTGACGTGATCGATGACACCTTGAATGTAGGGTACGCTTGCTTACGGAAATTAGTGTTTGATGAGAGGAACTGCTGTGGAGAAGGATTGGTGCAGTGGTTAATGACAGTTTGATCGAACTTTCCTAGAATATTTGTTGCGGATGAGAGTTTCGGTGATATGGTTCAATTCTTGAGGAAGCGAATTAGGTTAAGATATGGAGAAGCCATACAGATATTTATCCATGCGCGTTAGTTTTCAGTAGATGGAATGACTCAGGGCACCGCCAGGACGACGATGCACGAGAACATCTAGGAAAGAAAGGAAACCGTCAAATTCGACATCTTTGGTAATACAATAGGAAATTGTGTATCCATGAGACCAGATAACAAAGGCATCAGCTACGTAACTGTGCCAACACTTTGGTTTAACGCTGTAGGATAATAGGGCTTGTTGTTCGAACGCTTCCATAAAAATGTTAGCAACGGTAGGAGACAGACTGGATCCCATAGCTGCACCCGAGGCTTGCTCGCAATATTTGCTATGAAATAGGAAATAGGTAGAAGAAAGACATGTTTCAACAAACTCAGCCAGATCACGCGGTTAATTACTTGTACAGTTTGTGGGTAGGTCTATTGATAGCTGATGAACTAATGCCAAAGAAATTCATTTCTCAAAGTTGACACATCGTAGATTCACGATATTTTACACCAATTAACATGCATTTAAGAGCGCTATACAAAGAATCCATAATATACGTAATATGTTGTATTTGAAATAAGAACGCTGATTTCCGTTTCCCATGTAATCAAGTGTCCCATGAAATTGAAAATATCGACTACCAACATTTCAAAAAGGTACTTTAATTACTTTGAGATACGTCACCAATAGGTCATGGTCGTGAATAAATGTTTTGACATAATGAGGATTTCAACCATTTTTAAAGTATTTTAATAATCTACAGTGACCCTGTGAGTTATTCATAATGAAGGTGAAAGTAAAATAAGGTATTAAAACATCTTAAGGATAATGATCATACATTTGACGGTAAGAATAATTTTATTACTTTTACATTCTGCCAACAAAGGCAACCTTCTTAATAGCATAGAATCCTTGGAAATCTTACGACAGCAACTGACTGAAATAAACATAATTCCCTTAGTACCCAATCGCAATTTCAGGCGACCACTACATTCCAAGTACTTTTTTACGCAGTCTTGCCTTATACGATTTTCAACTTAGATTAATGGTTACACTTGTTTATTGGTTGCAACACCTAAGCATCGATGTCCCTAAATAAAAAAAAAATTCTAACTTTTAAACAATGTCATATATGAGAATTAAAAGATTCTAATCTTGCAATTCTGTTTATTGTATCACTGGTATTCGATTTAACTTGTAGTGATTTATCTCCGTTTACACAATAGTTTTTATTTGACATTTGTCTTTTTTTGTGACCAGTGGAGAAATATACGACTTGATTATCATAATTTTAACTTTTGACAAATTGTTTACTGCAATATTTAGTTGTAAGTGCTTTTCCACTCACCACGTATTACTGAACCTAATATAGATTTAAGAAAAGAAAGGAATTAAATTTTATTCTAATTAATCAATACTAACATTTTTTAATTATCTTAGAATTATTTATAATATTTACATTATAAATAATTTATAATGTAAATAATAATTATTCACATTCAAGGATTTTTGTACATCTTTTATTAATATAACTAAAATTTTACACAAATTTGATTGCATCAATGTTATATGTTACAATATTTTAAATTGAACTTGTAGCTGGCTTGATGATATTGGCACGTAATTAAAGAGAATTTTGTGAAATAAAACCTTATTTTATTTTCACTTTTACTACACTATCTACTTTACATGTTTGGTATAATTTGACTATCTGAAAATAGATGCTAGAAACAAAATGCTATATAGCACATCAGTCAGTTGTACATGCAAGTACTTATTCTATTTATATAAAAATTCAACACAGAAAACTGGCGTCGTATTTCTCATATTCCTGTATCACCTCGTATTAAATATTTTTCTACTCTGAAGGTGTTTAAATTTTATACTGCAGTTTTTAATTAAAAACAACCAAGAACCCGTTGAGGGAGTGACATGATATTAATTCTACAGAAAATAATATCCGTTCCGTAGAATTATAGTGTTTGTATGGTGTCCATACAAATTACTAACTGGTTTCGGTTTCCCCAATATGCTTAATGTAATCGTCTACAATCAATCGTTGCAGAGTTCTGGTATATTGCGCAAAAATCATCGCTTGAGATGTAATCAAAATAATGCCAACGTGCATGTGTTTCTCCTAAAATGAATGAGGTGTTGAAAAGAACGAAGCAATGTCGATCTGCTTTAAGAGAGCAAAAGAGAAGCTTAACTCTTCCCATGATTCAGAGAAGTTTAAATTAATAGTATATTAATTTTAGTGGGAAACAACCAATTCTACATATGGACGCGATATTTTTCACTGTTCGCCAAGCGAATCTATCAGATAGACGGAACGTAACCGTCGCAAGTTTCTAAATACCATCAGACGTGTGTACATACACATCAAACGGTAGAGGCAGCAATTTACGTCAGATATCTCGGAGCAGATATTATACTCTGTTATGCCACCCGATTGTCAGTTTGCATAATAAGTTACTTGTTTGGTTGAGCAGCGGGTTGAGTTATTTACGAGTACAACAAAGTGACACATTAATGAGCCGCATCAACAACGTGACAAATTTCTGGGCCAATCATTATACGTCTAAAATCGTTATTTATCTGAAATAAAAAATAAGTAGGTGAGAATTGAATTAATTGGCAATGTTTATAACATTTTTGTAAAGTTCTTTTTCCTATTATTTAAGTTATATCATCCATAGTTTATAATAAATGTTAAAGTATTTGTTGTTTTGTTAATTCTCTCCGTAATTCTGGTTTGAAAATGTGCGAGATCTTTCTCTATTTAAACATTATAAGCTGAGCCTATTTTTAAGCCCAAGACCTTGGTGAAAATTCGTGTTCACTTAAACTTACCAAACAGTTTTCAAAATTTTCCATATTAATGGTTTCAACTAGTGCGAGGATTCTAGCATCGTATTATGATTGTGATTCATAATTCATAAGCCAGAATTCCTTGTCAATATCTTACTCTTGTTAACTGCTCAAAAAATTGCGTTAACGATTGAAGGAGGGCAATCGGATGAAGAAAAGTTTAAACATAAAAACCATGTGTATTTTTAATGTTTCACCTTCTCGTTCTGTAATTTGACGTAACCGTTCAGAAAAAAACATATTTCGTTTGAAAAAAGGTGTGAAACTGTCAGAATTTTTTAGTAACCACCTCGAATGTTGTTTTTTAAGAAGAGTCTACTTACATAATTTATATAGGTCATAGAATATGGAAACAAGTATAAATCCTTCTTCAAAATTGTTTGGTACGCCGTAATAAAATTTGCGCATAACTTTCTGAGGCGTTATTCATAATTTCTTTTACACTATGAACTAGTTCTTCTATAGATACATTTGTTTCGCCGACCACTTCATTCTTTGTTCTTCGCGCTCCTTGTTTCGGTGAAAACTGCTGTGCAATACTTAACCGCATGCAGAGAACTATTGTAATCAGAAAAGGTTGGAATTGCATTTTGAAATTCTTCCCAACAAAATCGATCATGAATAATTATTCAGTAGTAGAGGTAGTTGTAAAATTGCGATATTGTAAGTTTAAGTGCTATTGTTTTCTTAAATCAAAGTTTACATATTATATACATTCTAGTAATTCCTTATTCCTTAAAGCATGCCCAATTTCTATACAATCAGTTAAGGATATTTATTTTTTTGTTCTTGTAAAAAGATTTGAGCTACTAAGGTATGCGATATCATCTAGTAGCTAGGATACCTGCCGTAGTCAGTAGGATAAATGAATGCAAGGCTGGCCGAATGGTTTAAGGTTCCAAATTTAAATTCCCATACTATTTTAAATTTGAAAGCGGTCTTAACATTTTTTAAATTTTAACAACTGCTCAGTCAGTTAATTATGTACACAGGAACAGCACATACGCAGTACAAAAGTTTTAACACTAAATATTCTATCTATACATTACATGAAAATTACATGGCAAGATTCTTTACTGTGTATACGATTTTGTAACAGGAACATTGTTATTAACTGAAATCAATCTTATTATAGCAGAATTACACTTTAGAATAAAATTTGTGAAGAGCTATACACTTCAATATTTGAACAACACAAGAGCGGATCCGATTCTGTCGCGCCACCCAGAGTGACAGCTCTAGTAATAACCTTTATATTGTTCTTCGTGGTGTTCATGAGAGTTACAATGAACACAGCTTTATTTATATTGGCATCGGTTGCTTTGTATGTTTTGTTCGTTACACTTTGTAAAAGAAGATATTATTTATTTCTCAACAGCTACAGATTCAAGGACCGGTGAAACTATAACTGTAAGTTTAAAAAATCCTAGGCTTAAAAAAGATGCTATTCCAATTCAATTCCCTAACTGTCCGTTGTATTTGACAAAAAACATGAAGATTTTATTATTCGAATAGTTTTATATTCTTACGTTATATTTATCAAAGTTATTTTTGAACACGAAGAGATATTTTTAAATGTGTATCTTCCTAAACGTTCTGTTTTAATACAATATATTTTAAATTATATCAACGAACATAACCATTTCAATACTGATATATGTAAATGTATTATTCACAGCAGTGAACGTTTTGCAACAATTATAATAACTTGTTCTACAAATGGCCCCCTTAAAAATTATTGTGGGAAAAGAAAATGATAGATTAGGTAAAACACCACATAATAGGAAATTAAAGACCCTGGTTAAATAGCATGTCTGTAAATTTTCTCGTTAAATTGAACAAAATTTCGAATAAAATTGCAATTACTGTATCACTTCAACCTTAGTTTCGTCCAAATCGATTAAATATCAACCACAAATACATCTTTCATGAAAACGGTGCCCGATTACGTGTTTGGTTTCTGCTTTAAAACTTCGTTTTTCCAAAATAAAATCGAATGGTATGCGAAGAAGGGCTCAGTTGACGACTAGCTCCCTCTTTAAATCGGAAGCCCTTCAAAACCTACAAGAGAAATGCAAAAAAACGATTCCTTTACCGCTTAAACTAATATCGTACATGGCCTATCACCCAAAAGCCTATCACCTAAACAGCGTGACGTCATCGAAGAGTGCAGCGGCCTTGTTATATCGCCGGTAACAGTTCGGGTCGTTTTCTACCAGCTAGTATATCTACATCATCGATTTTAAAAGCTTGTTTTATAAATTATATCCATTAAATACGTATTGTAAGCAATGTCTCTTCTTTAAAGATTATATTTTTTATTTGGGCACACTTCTTTAGTTCTAGATCATTATCATCTTATAATTTGGCTATAAAATTGAACAAAGATTGAAATTAGAGGCTAATAAATTCACACAAAAGGCTGGCAAATAAATTGCAAAATATGTTATAGAAATAAGACAGTGAGTTGCATAAATTGACAATCTTTATCCTTGCAATGTCACAAATGCATTCACATCCAAAATAACTGAATATATGGTGATTCGTTAAATAGAGTTTTTAAGCAAAATTAACGGGCAAACAGCTTTCCTTTAAAATTTAGTATTGGGCAAAACGACAGTAAAAGGTATAAGAATTATAAAAGAGTGTAAGAGTTTGAAAATACGTGATTTCCTTGGTATTTCCGGCGTAACTAAATATTTGAAAAAATCAAATTTAGCATTTCCACCGTTTGACAGAAGTCATATTTTAAGCTGCGCGCTTTCAAAACTTTAACAGGTAAGTATGTACATATGAGTGATTATTTGTTTTTATTTATGTGTCTGCTACTAAAAATGGGTTAACGCTAAATGGGTTTTACAAAAATACAACTGCCATTTATTATTTTTTAATACTTAACGAAATCTAATCTAAAATAATAATAATAATAATAATAATAATAATAGTTTATTATCCAACAGCAGCGGATGTTGCTAATTACAGGATAATCTACAATTTATTGAAAGTACAATTGATACTTAAACCTACCGAGTATACATATGCATATATATAAAGATAAACAATAATTATTAATTATACAATATTAAAAAAAAATGAAAGAGAAAAAGGCATATCCCTATGAATAGATGTATACGTAAAAAGAAAAGGAAAAAAAAAGATATATAGACAAAAGGAAAAAGAATTGTCTTAGGTCGCTGAAAATGTCTCCAGCAAGAGCGCCCTTAATGAACTTAAAGAAATAGTAAACATATCGATATCCTGACAATACTTATTTACGCTGGCACAGATTGACAGTAACGGAGAATGAAAATGATGGACAGTAGAAGCGAGAGGAAGATAAAAAAGTTGAGGATGTCTAATACACAATCTAGGAACATAAAAGTCCAATAACTGCAGTAATTCAGGAACCTGTAATGCATTATTCATTAACTTATAAGCGAAGATTATTTCAGATATGATTCTACGTTTGTCTAAAGAAATGTAGTTAAATTCTACCAGTAGTAAATCATAATGGTAACCATGCGGCAAGAACGTTCGATGGGCGCGGTGGTAAAGAGTTTTCAAAAATTTTCGTTGAACTCTCTCGATCATATCAGCGTATTTAGCGTACGTTGGATTCCATATAACCGAGCAATACTCAAGTTTCGATCTGATGAATGCGCTGTAAAAACTCACAAGGGAATTGTTTCCTAAACACGCATCAAATGTTACACCAAGGTCAGTGAAGGAAAAACAACGGTCCAGAGGTACATTACAGAGCCCGTATGGATAGGTAGCTGTATTTACTCTCCTCGAAAAACTCAACACTTTACACTTACCAACGTTAAAGGATAAACCGTTATCGGAACACCATCGCACCAGGGACGCTATGTCATTCTGCAAGATTTTGCAATCTTCTTTGGTTGTAATCTTACGGAAGATCTTTAAGTCATCTGCGTATAAAAGATAGTCAGATGAAATAGCATTTGTGACATCACTAATAAATACAAGAAAAAGTAGAGGACCTAGCACAGAACCCTGTGGTACACCGGACTGGGAACAGTATTTAAGGGAGCTAAAACCATTGTATTCTACATAGTCCGACCATCCAGGTAACTACCAAACACCTCAATGAGTTCAAAGGAAATACCAAACTTGTCTAGTTTATCAAGAATCATAGTATGCTGTACCGTATCAAACGCCTTACTGAAGTCGGTGAATATTGTGTCTACTTGATGTTGATTATCCATAGCCTCAGAAACAAAATGAACGAAGGAGCACAAATTCGTAGCAGTTGATCTTCCTTGGACAAATCCATGTTGAAAGTTTGAAAACTGCTGTGCAATATGATTATAAAGAGGTTTATACATCATAAATTCAAATATTTTGGCAAAATTAGATATAATTGATATCGGTCTATAATTCTTAATCTGGTTTTTATCACCAGATTTAAATACGGGAACAATTTTTGAGCACTTCCAAACCTCTGAAAACTTCCTCTGATTCAAAATCAAATTGAAAATATGTAAAAATGGGAGTTGAAACACATATTTGCAATCTCTAACAATTAAGACAGGGACAGAATCGGGACCCATCGTCATTTTGGATTTTAACGAGTTAATTCCATAGAGGACGTCACTCAGGGTAAAACTTTTGATCATGAACGTATTAGTATTCAAGCAGAATTCATTTCTTTGATATGGAATGCTATCCACAAATACAGAGGAGAAATGATCTGCGAAAGCTGCAGCAATCCCTTCTGGAGAATCAAACACGTCGTCACCACTAAACATAGATCCCGGAATACGAGTCTCATCCTGCGCTCACTAACAAAGTTCCACAGCTTACCTGGATCATTCTGCATGCAGCATTCAACACTGGCGATGTAGGTTTTAAAGTCAACGTCAATGCTTGATTTAACTTTCCTACGGAGATCTTTAAATTTAACATTATATACTTGAAGACCTTTAGACCTCTAGACTAAAATGTGGGTTGTTGGGAATATGGAATACCACTATTCTATATTTGCACACATGTTACTTGGAATATGTTTTCTATGAAAGCTTTCCTTTTTCTGTCATAGAATGCCAGGAAGAAGTCAACGTCGAGTTTGTAAAAAAAGAAAATAGCACAGTGAAGAAGAAATGACCCTGGCAATTATAGCAACCAGAGAAAAAAGGATGTGACTGGTGCTAATAATGATGTTATTATTGTAGTCATAATATCTGTAGGTTTAATAAATAAATGTTATGTAGCAAATTTTCACCGTATTCCATATTTGTACTCTAGTTCCTCAAGTAATAATTTCGGTATTTTTTTCAAAAAATATTTGTTTTCGAGAATGTGTAGGATCACAAGAAGTCTAAGTAAAGATCTTGGTCCGTAGCTGTTTTGAGTATATTCTAGTGAAATTGAACTTCAAATAACTCGATTTATAACGAAGATGTACTCATAAAACAAAATGGTATGCCATATTTGCCTCTTCTACTCTATTATAATCTTTCGACAGACGATTTTATTCGTACTTGCCCGGCACATTAATTAATTACTATATTTTGACTTCCGATTCCTTGCCAGGGCGAGATTTTTTCAAATATTTAATTACGTCGGAAATACCAAAGAAATCACGAATTTCACCAATTCACCGACGTAATCCAAAATATGTATATAAGAGTTTGATTTAAGTACAACATCCTTTATTCACATTCGTCATTTTGAGAGGTTTTTAAATATAGTGCAACTTTGCCATTTGTACCTTCCTGAGATTTGTTGTCGTTCTAGAGTTACTTTCAAGAAGCTTTAAATTTGCTAATTTTCAGAGTTTACTTAGTCAAAATGAATTTCCGCTGATAAAAGGGTGTACCTGGAAAGCTCTTCTTGTAAGTTATAGTATCAGCGCGTATTTTATATGAGGAACAAAGTATCTAATATTCACTTAGCTTATTAGTTAGTTCTTTGCCACGTCTTTGTGGCACAGTTTCCTTAGTGGCGTTACCGATAAATCATTTTAGAACACATATCATGTTATTTGTCTACTTGTCAAAGTGTGCTAAGTGTTATCAAAAACGTAACCGTGGTAGTTTTAGTTACACCTGATCAGTGCTGTTGGTAGCCGATAAAATTGAGATCTAAATATCCGGATTCACCATCCGGTTATCGGACCCGGATCCGTTATTATTTTGCAATATAGAAAGCGTTTAATAAAGAAAACAACAAATTATGTTATCTGTGCACAATTCCATGCGCACAATTTAAAGTTACTTTGCATTACATAGGTGTTCAATAAATCTGGTAATTATTACACCTATATTGTTTGATAATTATTCGAACTATTGCAGGTTTTCACAATTTACTACAACACTTTACGCTACTTACTATTTGCTCAAAAATGTGTATCGGAGAACGGGGCTGGATCCGCGTTATAGGATAATGGATTTGATTGGATAAAGAATCTGAACTCAAGATTTCGGATAGCGGATCCGGTTCCGAGTTATTGGATAACGGATCCAGATCCGAGGTTTCGCATAGTGGATCCGGATCCAAAGTTTCGGATAACGGGTGCAGATCCGAGGTTTCAGGATCAGGATAACAGCTGTACGCCTAAAATTATTCTCCAATGTTCCTTTGAAAATTTATTTTAACTTATTATTGCGAAATGGGAAAATATAGATGTATTGAGCTATGTAAATACCGGTAAATTGCATTTAACATTCCATTTAATTACTATATCTGTTATAATTGCTTCTATGTAGAAGTTCTCATTACGTAAGTACGCAAATCTAACGAGACAGTTGAAAGATAATAAAGTTACTCGCGTCGTTCATAATCAGATTCCGCGTATTCGCTTTTTGATTAACTCAGATGTTTAGAATATGCTAATAAGCTTTGGATTACATTAAGTGGGCTAGAAACGTAAGTTAGAATGTCTGTTAGGCGAAACTACTCGAAAACTAGTTTCCATTTTACGAGGGTTCTTGTTTTCCAGACTTCCTAGGAGTCTCATGTGGTGTTCATAACGTATGATATGCTTTCATTATGTCGCAAGAATGCAAACCTTAACCAAGGGCTTCGTTTTGAAAATGGAATTGTTTGATGATAAAAGAAGAAAATGTATTGACTTCCTGCTTTCTTTTTATATTTGTTTCTTGTCGCAATGTGAGTAAATGTAGCGTGCTTCAGTAAGAAACTACCGCGGATTAACAAACGTCTTTACCTCCTAATACATATGTATATCAACAGTAACTTACATTATCATCAGATATATTCAGTGGTGAATAACTCTACTTCCACAGATAACTTAAATTTAATCTAATGCAGAAATTGGCGATGAACTAAAAAAAGAACAACTGCCTCAGACAATAACATAATCGAATAAGTACAAAAGCTTTTATCAAATTTAAAGGCATGAAGGTATTGATCATATTTTATGTACTATATGTATTCTAACACGTGGAGTAATTTACTTTGCTTTTAAAAATTATTGTAAATAAAGCTATATTTACATTTATACATACATTTTACATTTATACATACATTATGACTCATTGTATCCGGCTTAGCTGGCTCATGCAACGTACATACATATGTATATGTATATGTAAGTTTTATGAATGTGAAAGATTTTTGTGATTAAAAGATTAAAGAGTAATTTTAGATTAAATTCGTTAATACATTTGCATATATAGCAATTTATAAATGTATTTCGTAACAAACTGATTGGATTTTGTGGTTGTGGACGATGAGGGGTTGAGATAGATCCCACAGCATTTAGGCCCCAATGGGCATATTGTGCATCCTCTTTATGCCTTCTAGGCCGTCAACCAACCCGTGTCTTGGCATAGGTTAGAACGTTGCCCAAAGAAATCGCGGCCCCCTAATGGCGGCAAGACGTAGCCGCTCATCACCCAGCATGACCCTTCTAATCAGCAGCCTCTACATGACAGGTCTAATCCCATCTTGTGGAGGTGCCCCTTTAGCCAACAATGTTCAGTCAGAATTCCAACAACCATCCGAAGGTCCGTTCGTGACAGTCTCAGGTATCTCAATGCTGTTCGCTTGTTCGGATACGTCCACATTTTTTTGCTGTACGCATTCGCTTTACAATACCTGTATAAGTAGTGCTTATGTGAAACAAATACACTCTTACAGATACTTCTTAATGGCTAGTAGGTAAGTACTTCCTAATTCTGTATTAACTATACATCTACATTATACTAAGACGTTTGAAATAAAGCGTGACAAACGGTTGCACCCACAGAGACGCCTGTTCGGGGGAGTGTATGTACGTATGTGCATGAAGAGTTTAGTAATGTGGTAGACATTGAGGAGTTTTCTTATTAATACTGTGTCTACTTTTGCGCGGTATAGCCCGGACGGTTCCACTAGTTTCTCGAACATTATAAATAGTACACGCACACCGATCAACCGATAATAACCGAACGTCCACTCGATTCCTTGTATGTACATAGTAAACACAGCTCTTTTCGCAGCGCCTCTGCGGGTGCAACCGTTTGTCACGTTTTAATAATAAGTCTATTTATAATTGACGTGTGAATATAACACTTTAGTTATTGTAAGTACATATATTTGTTTATAACTCTAAAGGTATTTTTAATATAATAAGCAGAATAAAATTGTGTTTGAACTTATATACATATAAGTAGAAATGCTCACCAGCGCCAACGGGCAGCGGCGGAGGTTCGATACAACCTTCAGTATAACTGCGAGTCTCAACCAGATCTGTTGTGTATACATGTACGCTGCTGTAAATACTATTTCGTGGTTTTACGTTTGTTTTACAAATGTTGCTTACGTTGCGAAAACGACCAATGTTGGACAAAGTTACAAAATTTATAGCAGAAATCCCAGATAAAAAACTGTGGTTAATGTAATGTACGTACAATGGAGCCACATCAATTGTCACCTTCAACTCCATTAGCTGCCAGACGAGTACAACAATGTACTGCCGAAGTAATTTCAAAGTTAGTGATAAATACATTGGAAAAGTTTGAACTTTCAACAAACCAACTGTTGATGTTTATTAGTGATAGTGTCGCAAACATGCTTTCTGTAGGCCGGTCTTTTAAAAAACATTGTGCTAACTTGTTACATATTACGTGTAAAATTTGTGCTTTCAGTCATGTGGCAGATAGTATTAGAATATGGTATCCTGAGGGAGACGCTACACAAAAGCAGTGTTTGTCAAATCCCCAAAACGTATTTGCAAATTTCACAGACTGTGTCCTCGTATGCCCGAGACAGGCCGCGTTTTATTATCATAAATAGTTTGAGAATATTAAGAACGTGGTTTTACAATTCGATCCAAAGGAAGCTGCGGCTATCAAGGAAAGCCGGTCGAAATTTCAAGATAATCAGGTTAAAACGGATTTAGTTTTTAAATCCGTTTTCAGAACAATTACTTCGGACTAGTGGAGGTAATAGAAAAATTACAAAATCCTTCGGTGTCGTTAATGGAATCTCTGCAAGTAGTGCAACATGTCCACGCACAGCTATGCGCGGTAGAAGACGCAAAAATGTTTGTGTTCTAGAAAGGTTTGAAAGTGTTTTAGAGAAAGATTCTGATTTTGGCACATTAAGACAGATTTGTAAAGGTGCGTCAACAGAACCGTTAAGTTGTTCCAAAGATTATTTTAATTATGCAAATATAACGTAACTAGATGTAGAACGTTCGTTTTCTGCATATAAACACACTTTTTCCTCACGCCGCACTCGGTTTGCCGAAACAACTGTGGAAACATATCTAATGTTGCAGATATTTAACAGACATTACTCACTTTGTGATTTCACGGAAGGCTCTTAAGACGGTAAGTATTTGAGCACGTATTATATTTTATTTCTGACCATTTATTTTGTGTAAACTTTTATGCGCCCGCCGCTGGCTGTTGGCGCAAATTGAGCAAGTCTACATATAAGAATAAAAAATAATCTAACAAATTTATTCTACCATGTGGAAATAGACAACTGGATGGTGTATGTACAATATTTATATCGGCATTTGCTCTGTTATTAATTCGCTGCGCCCGCTATAACATGAAAGAACAACGTTAGCTCTAGTAAACCATGATTCCCGGATTCAGTAAATAATTGAGTCTCTATTCATTCGAAATAAATACAAGAATTAATAAAAACTCCAATTCAATCAATCACTAGTTCAAATAGCGCTTTTTTTAATGACTCTCTCACATTTAGATAAAATGTAAGCTGCGTGTGGCAGTCTCGTAGTGCAGCATTCAAATATAGTGTACGAGTCGTTTCCGACCAGCCGGCATTTATTCATTTCTTGCACGCTTAAACTTGTCATATACACGTTGGTCCAGATACGAACGGGGGATTGCTTTGTGATTGACAACAGTGCATTCGAATCTCACTGGGGGATTCCTTCCAGTCGCAGTCATATCATAAAGCGAGCACAGGTACGAACGCATATTATAAACACGTATGTCCGCTCAATCACATGATATTATAATTCAACGTCTTCTGACAAAATGTGTTAGTAGATACCATGTAATGATTCGTACCTTCTCTGCGGTTGTATAAACTAACATAGAGTATCCAAAATCCACGATCACTTGTTAGAACTTTGCGAGCGCATAGATAGACAAAAAGTGCGTCAGATAGGTTTCTTAGAGCTACGGCAGTTGTGTGCGGCGAGGCTGGCCGGCGGGGATAAATGCAAGGAGTCAGATCGCGCTACGTACAATATACCTCGTAGCCCGATGAGACCTGGGCCAACATGTGCATAAAATCAAGGATACGCGTAACCAACCCATCTATGTTTTGCTAATAATTTCTGTCAATTACGCGGAACACCAACTTACTTATATTTCTCAAAGTGCAAGGAATGGAGCAAAATGACCAGAAGACTAACTACGGCTGAACAAAATTTAGTGTTTCAGATAGGATGCCAGCAATTAGGTTTAATTTCTGAAAATTGAATTTATACAGGAAAAAAGCCCAGTACTTATTAAATTCCCATTATAAGGGTGTCTTCGACCTTCACATTGACCAAATTTACAAAACTGAAAAACCATTAGAAAATCTAAAGGAAGGGTTAAGAAATGAAACAAAAAAGCAACTTTTACCTAGTTTTATTTTTAAATTAATTTTTGAATCTCAGAAACGTAAAACAGAAAATATCAAAGGTAAAACAAAAAACAAACAGAAATAAAACAGAAACATTGCAAAACACACCGCAATTAATTTTTAAAACGAAAATAAATTCTTATGACTTAACGGAGAGTGGAGAGAAAACTTATATTAATGAATATATTAGTGTTAGTAAAATACAAAATTTAAAACAGTTACGCAAAATGAAATTAGATGTAAAGTTGTTAATTTGTTAACCAGGTATCAAAACAGCAATAGAAAAACTAAAATTATTAGCTATACTTTAAACAAACGAATTAATTTTGCATGTCTCAAAAGACATCCAGAATTATATATGTATGTATTTGAAAAGTTGACAAATCTAGAAAGACCACTGTGATGGATAAAAAACAATATGAAGAAAAAAAAAACTTAAAATGCAGTTTAGAATGTGGAATCAGCAGCTCTGGGTTCTGGAATCTGGTGCTTATCCTGCATTACGGACTACTGCAAGAAAGTTTTTGATAGCTTTTCCATCTTTATACCTAGTGGAGAGGAATTTCTGCGCCGCCAATCTTCTTACAAAAGAAAGAAATCGGTTTCAAATAACTGGCCGCGAAGATATGAAGTTAAATTGAAGCCAAATAGTGACAAATGCTTCAAAGCATTAGGTCATCCCTCCCACTAACAGAACCATTTGTGTATTACCTATGTACATCATAAACTCGTTCAATTTTATGTAATTTTACTAGGTTCTGACTTGTTTCGTCAAAAATCCAAATATTCACTTACATTTTGTGTCTTTTCAATAAAAATCTGAATAAAAATTGTACGATCTGTGATTGTCAGAAACATATTTAACGTTAATAGGTTTAGGAAAATTCAATATTTTGCAGATGCAATTTTTTTCCGCGGATCTCCTCCACGGAAAAAAAATTCCGCAAATGGTGTACGCGGCAAAAAAAATTTGGGAATCTTTGAACTAAACTGACACTTCCATTGGAAATTCTGTAACGTTTAGTACTATTTCCATAAGACCAATAATTCGACCCAAACGTGGAACGTCTTATACAATATTTCACAGCATTATTAAAAAAAAATTTTTTAGTCAAATTCTTATGCTACACGAACCTGTACATTTCCCAATTTCCAAACATGTGTAGTCTGCTCTAACCAGCATAATTTTATATGCATAACTACTTCAACGAGGAAATTAAGTATGAAATTAGCATAGATTTGGAAGCGTCCAATTATACTTTTTTACCATCGTTACGTAAGCGATAATGAAAGATTGCATTAAAGATTATAAATTGTTCGACACGACCAATATTAAGTCATTATAATCAAGATTAATGATTTGTTTCGCTTTTCAAGAGTGTATTTTCTACCGAAATGTGATTCATAATAAAGTAATAAAATTTTAAAGGAGGTCTACAGGAAATGGTTTTAGACGCCTGAAGGTAATTAACGACATTTGAATATTAATGATAATAAAGATTATATGTGTATATTAGAAAATTGATTATAAAAGACGAACGTTAAGCTCTACTCAAAACGCTATAAAACTCCATAAAATTTAATATTTGAACACGAGAACGTAATATCCGATTTTTACGATTAATTTTATTAGCAAATGACTGTAAAGGCTGATCTGCATTTAAATTAAACCATTATTAAGCGGCAGGCAAGAGCCAATAAGGTACAATTAAGCAGCTTCGGATCAAGATAAAAATTACTGTTGCTACTATTTACACAGTTCGTTAACATTATCTTGATGAAGCTTTCTTTCTTCGTTAGGATCGGTTAGGTGAAGACAAGGCTATTAACATATATGTTGTAGTATTCAATGGAATGGGACTTTCTTAATAGACTGTAATGAATAAAGCTCGGCATATGTGTATTTTGCATATTTGCATAAAATAAGTATTTCGTACATTATTTACATTATTTTGTAGTAATTTTGCATATTTCGCATTTAATTCACACAACTTCCTTGGCGCATGGATTAACCGTTGCAGAAAAAGTTAGAAATCATTTTCCTTTAGTAAACACTCTTATTAGCAGTGCTGTTGAAGGCTCCATTGCGAATTCTGTTCTATAGAGGAAATTTACCTGGCGCTCCGCTACCTCCTCAATCAGTAATTGGGGCACGTGGTTGGAAGCTGCTATATTTCATGTGAATTATTACAAAAACGTAAATACAATTATTATGGATCTTTATGGCGATGCACAGTCTGTGATAGACGCCCAAAAAGTATATTCGAATAAAGAAGTACATCAGCAATTGGCGATTACTACTGCCAATTACGGTTTCATTTAGAATCGAAAGCATTGGGATAATAAACAAATTTGGAAAGTTCCGAAGTTAAAGGGGAAAATCGTATATGGAAATCTATGAGGTAATGAAAAAGAATGAGTGTTTTAAAAACCTAAAGAATACTGCCAGAATCTTACGTGGTGATTTATTAGAAAACAGTGAGTTGGTAGTAGATCACATTATTCATTTAAAAAATGCACATACAACAAGCGTTGATGCAGAAAGAACTTTTCCACTGTATAAACACATGTTTTCAAAAAAGCGCTACAATTTCTCAATCCAACACTGAGAAATATGTAGATGCACAATCTTTTTATAATTAATGATGTTATGAAAATGTTGTAAATACACTTATACTAAACACAAAAGAATATTTCCTTCTATGGTATTGCATTTTTCCTATTCCTAGTATTTTTTATTTGCATATTTCGCCCGAGAATCTGCATATTTATGTCAAAAAACCTGCACATTTATGCGCATATTTTCAATTTTTGTTGCATATATTCCTACCTTTAGTTTTGTATTCTACCTATTGCACTAGATGTGCTATCATATTTGTCGAATATAGCCGTAGATGAATTGCCCACATGCGCAGAAAGGGCGGTCTAATTGTCTTTTTTTAATATGATTTAATAAAACATTTATCAGAACATTCTATGTCAATGATGGGATCCAAAGCATGTCATAACGCAGAAGGGCCCATCTAAGGAATGTGATATTAACAAAGGTGTAAGGCAGGCCGACGGATTATTAGCTACTTTGTTTAACCTCGCATTGAACGGAACGATTAAAGCAAGTTCAATCGAAGGAATATTAAGAGACAGAGCGATACAAGTAGTTGCATACGCTGACGATATAGCATTAATTGCGAAAAACAAGAAAATATTAGTACAGAAGTTAGAAACAATTACATCGGAGGCACGAAAAAGAGGACTAGACATAAACCAAGAGAAAAAATATATGAGAATCAACAGAGAAGAACGCGGGAGGCAGAATGGTAATGCAAAATTACGACAGTTCAGATTTGAAGAAGTAGAGAATTTCAAATATCTAGGAACTATCTTAAACAGGAAAAACCAAAAAATTGCTGAAGTAGAACAAAACATACAAACGGGATATAGAGCATTTAACAAATACAAAGTGTGGCAACCTATGTAGCAGAAACAGTGTGTCTAACGAAGAAAGAGGAGGAAAGAACAAAAATTTGTGAGAGGAAAATCATTAGAAAGATTTGTGGACCGGTCAGAGTAAACGAAAACGAATACAGAAGAATGTATAACAACGAGATGGATGAAGAGTTAAAAGGGGAAACTATATAAAAAGTAATGAAAGCAATGAGAATAAGATGGTTCGGGCACATAAATAGAATGCCTAGTGACTCAACAGCGAAAAAATAATTGAATGGAACCCGTGCCGGTCGCCACTGAGTAAAAGAAAACATTAAGGAGAAGAAAACAGCATGGAAAATATACATAAAAACGCAAAATATAGAAGATAAAATGAATTACATACAAAAAACAATGAAGTAAAGCACGCCGTAAAACGAGCGAAGAAGGAAAGCTGGGAAGAATTTGGAAAGACAACAGAGACGGAATATAAAACATGCAAAATTAGATTTTGGAAAACAGTACGGCGCTTAAAAGGAAATAAAAGAGAACCGACGTGAAATATAGAAAATAAAGACGTATGGGGAAGCTATTACGAAAGGACAGAAGAGAGCAGCAAGACTGAACTGTCCAGTTCAGTCTTGCTGCTGATGATGATAGCTTGGTTATCGAAACGTGCGTCCAGTACGAATTAAGTGTTGTGGTAAAGGTTTTAGTGAACTGTTTCAGTGTTCCAGTGCCACAGTTTTAGAGTACCCGTTTAATGGAAATAAATATTAGAAAAACAAAAGTGATCAAAACTAATGGAAATGAAGGCGAAGAAAATATCAAATATTAAACAGAACAAAAATATCGACACAATTTACTATCAAATAAAAAGAGCATTACTCGAAGAGAAAGTAATATCTACAAAAACAAAACCCAGAATATATAACGCAGTAATGGTTCCAAGTGGAAGTGAAACATGGCCCATTACAACAAACCAGAGAAACAAAGTAAGGGCAGCTGAAATGAAACATTTAAGGAGAATCACAGGGAAAACTAGAAGAGACAGATGCAGAAACGAAGAAATTAGAGACAATATCAATCAAAAGAATGGAAGAAATGGTCGATAATCCAAATCCGCCGACGCTGTAATGGCATAAGGCAAATGATAAAAAAAAAGAATATATAAATTATACCATTTAAACGAGTCACTGTTAGAGGATAAGAAAACGCTCCAAAATAAAAAAAAACATGTTGTACACATTCCTGCCTCTTATTTGATATAATTATTTACTTACCTTTAAAAAAAATGCGCAAAAAGATGTGCAAAGTGTTTAAAAGGAAACACTAAAATATCAAAGCTTCTACATACAACTTTTCTTCTACTGATTACACAGTGTTTCTTCTATAACCGAATTGAAGTTTCACTAATTCTAAAATTTATTTAGGATATTAATATTTAATTAGGCGTTTAAACTTCTTGTGGATGTAGTTGAATTTTTATGTTATCTTCTCTATTATAAAAATATACTCATAGGCACATTGTGACAGAACGAAGTCGAGTGTTTATCTTAAGTTAATTTCATGGTATATGAACTGCGAGCACACGCTATAAATTAAACGAGATATTGTTTCAAACATTACCCTTATAGACCACACCCCTTGAAACTCCAGTAGGATCTATTGTATTACAGACGGATCTCAGTAAGTTTCCAATTTAGTTTGGGTGATTCATTACGGCAAGGTGTCTTATACCTTAAAATATTTTTGATATTAAATATATAGAGAAAAAATCATTTAATTATAGCAAATAACGTCCCCTAGCAACTGTTTTATATGAAATTCACAAAAACTCTTTCTTTAATTAATAACGCACATTCTTATCTTCCAAGGAAAAAACTTTAATGGGTGCTCAACTACATTCAAAATAAGCTACATTGAGTGCTTTTCACATAATGAACTAGTAGATGGTATTCAAAGGTATTTAACAGCAAGTAATTCGCTAAATGTCTTAGAATTCTCCTTCAATTAGTATAATTATTGCGCTGATTGTTTTTAATGTAACAGCAATATAATTTATTTATTTTATTTTCATTTATTTTTATGTCATACGTCAGTCGATTTTTAGGTTGATTTTGAGAGAGGAATGCAATTCTGTTGGTACTTAAGCGTAGAATTATGTTGCAACAAGAACACTGATAATTAGAGCAACGCAACTACGCTGAAAGCCAGTGGCGGACGCATAAAAGTTTACACAAAATAAATTAAATGTGATACGTGCTCAAACACTTACTGTTTTAAGAGCCCTCCGTGAAATCACAAAGTGGATAATGTCTATTTAATATTTGTAACATTAGATATGTTTCCAAAGTTGTTTCGGCAAAGTGAGTGCGGCGTGAAGAAAAAGTGTTTTTGTACGCCGAAAACGAACGTTCTACATCTAGTGACGTTATATTTGCGTAAGTAAAATAATCTTTCAAATAACTTAACGGTTCTGTTGACGCACTTTCACAAATTCGTCTTAATGTGCCAAAATCAGAGTTTTTATCTAAAACACTTTCAAACCTTTCTAAAACACATACATTTCTTGTGTCTTCTATCGCGCATAGCTGTGCGTGAACATGTTACACTATTTGCAAAGATTCTACTAACGACACCGAAGAATTTTGTAGTTTTTCTATAGCATCCGCTAGTCCCACGTAATTGTTCTGGATAATTTCCAAATCTGTTTTAACTTGACTATCTTGAAATTTCAAGCGGCTTACCTTGACAGCCGCAGCTTCCTTTGGGTCGAATTCTAAAATCACGTTCTTTATATTCTCAAAATATTTAAGATAGTAAAATGCAGCCTCTAACCATGTTCCCCAACGAGTAAGAATAGGTTGTGGTGGTTCAGGAACACCGGGGCATAGTCTGTATTCCCGAATACGTTTTGGGGATTTTACAAACACAGCTTTTGTATGTGCAATTAGAGCGTCTACCTCGGGATAACATTTTCTGATACTATCTGCTACGAGACTGAGAATATGAATTTTACATGTAATATGCAACAAGTTAGCACAATGTTTTTTAAGAGATCGACCTACAGCAAGCATGTTTGCGGCACCATCACTCATAAACATCAACAGTTGATTTGTTGAAAGTTCACACTTTTCCAATCTATTTAACATCAACATTGAAATTACTTCGGCAGTGCATTGTTGTATTCGTCTAGAAGCTAGTAAAATTGAGGGTGACAGTCGATGTGGTTCCATTGTGCGTACCATTACATTAACCACAGAATGTTTTTTACGATCTCTTGTTTCGTCCACACATAACCACAGTTTTTTGTCTTGCAACTCCGATTTCATTATTTTCTCGACATGTTCACGAGCAGACGGCACAACTCTCTGTAATGTTCTCTCACTTGGTAACTTAAAGCCCGAATATTCATTCCAAAACGAGACGTATGCTTTCTTCCTTAGTAAATGAAATGATAAATTACATGCAGTAAAGGTAACACATAAATTGAATTTAAATTTGTCATAATCTCGTGTGGAATTTTTTTTTGAAACATGCCCTGCACTATTTACGTGCCGTAGACAATCACTTTTCGACCAACACATTAAATCTATTTTACACACAACACATTGAGTTTTAGCGCCATCACACTTTAAATCAGGCATTTCTGCAATAAATTCTCTTATTGTGTCCAACTTTGGTCGATTTCGCGACGTAGGAAACATTTTCAAAACAAACGTAGAACTACGATATAGTATACGACAGCGTAATGCATACACAGATCGGCTTTCGAGTCGCAGTTAGACTGACGCTTATACCGGATTGTCGCGGCCGTGTTTATTTTGTGTAAACTTTTATGCGTCCGCCACAGGCTTTCAGCACAGTTTGCGTTGCTCTACTGATAATTGCCCTCATATTAGTTTGTATTCTATGTTCACGATTGTCACCGATTTCGTGCGTGTCAGTTATTGAAATAAATGCCTGTCGCAGTTTCAGAAAGACATGAAAATTTGTAACCGTAAGCCAAGTTAGATTTTGATTTTCATTTTGTTTCAAAATGCTAATTTTGCTAAATCGTCGACTTGATACTTATGTACAAGGTTTTTACAATCTTTCCGCAATAATAATCATTAAAAAATTGTATAGATAATGTATATAAACTATAAATTTTCTGTTTTAGGCGATCCTAGATTGGACTTTATAAGATGTGTGTAAGTATTTCTATGTTTTAATATTAATAAAATCCATGGAAATTACGTTATGTAACAAACAGTTTATTTATTTTCCTAGTTTTAGGAAAGCATCTGCTTCAATAATGACAATATTTTCGTCTACAAATTAACGTTTTGGCTCTGTTGGTACTCACAATCAGTCATAAAATAAATAATAAAATTATTAAATGTTAAGATTTGTCTACCAAATTACGAAAACTAGTATATTAATTTATAACCCTCATAGAATAAGGTGTAATATGTAATGCATAATACCCATAAGCATTTTTTTAGAAATAAGTTTATTTATTGCAAAAATAATATGCATAAAAGACAAAATTTTAAAAATACTTAGTGTTTAGTTCCACGCATTTTTGTTAGTGGTCTAACATGCATTTCCTTTAATCTCTTCTGCAGAATTTTTTGATGAATAACGTTGTCGTTGTAGAGATCTCCAATTTTACCTACTTCAACTCGGTTTGTATGCCATTTTAAGACCTTTGCTTCGACAAGAGAAGAATAGAGAAAAGTGAATTTTGCTATGCGGATGGTATGGTCAGTATAGCGAAAGATCAAAGAATCCTCAATAATAACATACTGATCTACAAAAGAGCTCTGGAAAAAATCAATATGAAAATTATCAAAGGAAAGACTAAAATGACTGACAATAGGAAAGACACAACAACAAAATGTAGTACAAATAGATGAAGGATTACTAGAACAAGTACGGAAATTTAAATAACAAGGATCAATGATATCAATTCTAAAAGATATCAAGGTTCAAACATTCAAAAAAGGAATAACATCTGTACTAACATTCGGAGCAGAAACGTGAACAATGACAGAAAGAAACCAAGCAACAATAACAGCGACAGAGATGAAATTCTTAAGAAGAATTGAGAACAAAACGAAAAGGGATAGAATTAGGAATACAACTATCAGGAGTAATCTGGAAGTGAAACCCATAGTGGAAGTCATCGAGGAAGTACAAATGAGATGATATGGTCACGTGAAGAGAATGCAAGATAGTAAGACAAGTTCTAGAAGCCAGAATAAATAAAAAAACCAGAGGAAGACCTAGTAGAGCATGGTTGGAGGATGTAAGATTGGCAATAGTAAAGACGGAAGAAAACTGAGAGAATACACAGCAGACTATACAGGACAGGAAGAGATGCCGGGAAAGGTGTAAGAAGAGCATAAGCTAACAGCCCAACTCCACAATGCCTAACATAAACATTTTCAAAAGATACCGCTTAATGTAATATTTTTTTCTTTTTATTTCTATTTACCACTTTAATATTAACTTATTAATTATTAAGCTAATTTAATTTAGGTAGGAATAAAAAACAGTCCAATTTCTCATAAAATTCTATTAAAGACATCAGGCTACCGGTTTCGTGTTTTTACGAACACATCCTCAGGCCAGCTAAGAGGGTATCCAAACAAAAGAAAACGTAATAGAATAAACATAATACAAGCTATCAAACAATATGAAACAGTGAAAAGGAAGTCGAAGAATTGATGTTCTTTTGTTTTTTAAATATGAGTATAAGTTGCAATATAAAAATATCTATACTATAGAATGTAATTAGATTTTAGTCTAGTAACTGAATTATTAGGTATCAAAATGTATAAAAAGATTCTTCCTCCTCCTGTCCCTTCCATCATTAAAAATCTTACTATATAGATTTTGCAAATTACGTGGTGCAATTGGTGCACGTGGTCATTGATAATGAAAGGGAGAAGAAAAATCATCTTCAAATTCTACTTATATATAAGCAGTAAGAATTCATTTAAATCGAAGTACAAAAGTATAAATAAAATTGTAAAAAGGACACGTACACAACAAGTTAAAAACTGATCTATTATAATAAAACTACATGTGACAAATTGTAAATTTTTTTATGACATATAATAATCCTTCTTAAATGTTAATAACAAATAAGGGGACATCTGTGGTTGGTGGGAAGAACCAACCCAGAAAAATCGTCGAAGTATACCCTAGCCTCACACCACATACAACGGAAACCGGTAATCCAAGCATTAATTAGGGAGTATTAAATAAATAAATTATCGAATAATCGCTAATTAATAATTTAATTATAACCTATAAAAAAACACTTTTTCATTAGCTCATTTACTTGCTCCTAATTTTAATTATAAACTTTAGGGTTTTTTTTCCATTACTGTAATTTTTCTTTTATTGAATATCCTTGTAGGTAGCCAGATGAAACTGGTCGTCAGATGTCTCAATAGAACTTTGTGAGATTGTACCATTTTTTTCATTCCTACCTTTAATATAAATATTTTCTTAAAACTAAATGATTTACTTGGAAGAAACATTTTTCTGTCCTGGATTTTCTTGATTTTCTAACCCTAAGAAAATTTTTATTTAATCCTAATAACATTTCAAGAAAATTATTTTCTTATATTATACATCTTTGCAGTCTTAAAATAAAAGTATTTTCTTGAATAGAGACTGATTTTTGCAAGAAAATATATTTTCTGGATGCAATAAACCATTTCTCTGCGTGTAGTGTAGAAAAAGAACAGAATTAATTACTACAAATTATTAAATGAATCAATAAATACGATCAATTCAAAAATATATACTTCATAGGTAATGGAGGTACTTCGTACTGCAGATGAATGTTAAACATTTTATAACTTATTCTATTATCTCATTGTACTACATTTGGACCCAAATTACCAAGTAAAATTCAAGCGTAATTAAAATGCAAAATAGAGAGCAATTTCTGAACTTGGGTTGAGGATAGATACTTAAAGAGAAATTTTCCCCTTTTATGCGTGTATATTATTCGAATAATCGAATGTAAACATTTATAAACTGTTTTATGGGCTTTATATACTCACATAAAATTTTGAACTACGAGGATCAGTAAGACCAGTTTATTTCACACGATAATATAATCTCGTTTCCTTGAAAATACCTGGCAAAGTACTTAAAGGTTTTCTAGCTCGTTTTTGATGCCTTTCTAGTAACTATAGTTTTAAATAGAACCAGTCCATTTTGAATTAAATACACGATACACGGTTAATAATAGTAATAGTTTATTAATTCCAACAGTTACAATAACTGATTAGAGGATTACAACAAATATAAAGAATAGAGAAATATGTAAACGGAAACATGGTTCTAACTAAACTGTGTACTAAATGGAGTGAATTAATTGTAACAAAAACAAAGAAAAACAAGTAAACATTGCAATAACATTCTTTTGCTAATTTCAAAAAGTCGTGGTAACTCCAGAGTAACTAAATAAATTGTAGATACGACACATAGTGTATAAAGGTGAATTCAATAAATAATTAGTACTAGAAACAATAGCACAACTAAATGTAATAGAATTATGGGAATTCAAGCGGGGGATATGAGAATTTATTTTTTCTATAAAATAAGAATTGTCGATCTGATTATAAATAATTTTAAACAAAGTTTAACATTTTCAAATCAAACTCTAACAGTAGATCTGTGTATCAAATGTGGTGGTCAGGATAATAACGATGTCTGCTGTAATAGATGTATGTACTTTGTAGCTTTCTCTGGATTGACTCTAATAAATTTATAAATTTTTGCTGCACAGTTACCAAGCACTGGGAAAGAAAACACTGGCCCCTAAGAACAAATCTTGTACCAGGAGAAAAAAAATTACTGTCTGAATCCCTGATTTCTAGAGAAAAAGTTCTGTTGCCCCCTCTTCATGTAAAACAGGGACCTATGAAGCAGTTCTTGACAAGCTTAAATAATGAAAGCAATATTCCTTTATACCTTTAGACCAAATTTTCAGATAAAAGTGACGCGAAACTGAAAGCCGGTGTTTTTGATAGACCACAAATACGTGAACTCATGAGAGACTCAGTTTTCACTTCCTCGATGAATAAACTTGAAGCTTCTGCATGGTCGGCGTTTAAGAGGGTAACCGAAAACAATCTTGGGAACAATAAAGCTGAAAATTATAGGGACATTGATGGAAAAATTTCAAAGCCTTGGGCTGTAAAATGAGTGTCAAAGTACATTTTCTATATAGCCATATCGACTATTTTCCCAAAAATCTGGGTGCGGTGAGTGAGGAGCAGGGTGAAAGATTCCATCGGGATATGAAAACTATGGAAATATGATACCAGGGGAATTGGAACGAAACAATGATGGCAGATTACTGCTGATGCCTAAAGAGAGATTCCTCCTTCCGCCATAGAAGAACGTCAAAACGGCAAAAGGTCTCAAGTGTGGTGTAATCACTAGGTAATTTTAAAATTGTCAGTTATAATTACATCGAATTAGTTTATCCTTGTTTATTTATAAAATATATAGCCAAGTATATATAGATGTTTAAATTCATTATATGTCTCCATATGCGCAGTATTTTAAAATTACAAAAAAACAGATCTGAATTCAGGGCATCTCAATTGACTAAAATCAGTTCCTTTCACTCTTGAAGCAAATTTGATGCATACCAGTGTGATGATTAAAATGAATGAGAAAAATAATGGTAGACTTAAACAGAAAGCAGGTGCTGAAACTGCAAAAAAAGCAAAATATAGAAGTCTGTTGAGGAAAATAGTATCAAAAATAGGGTAGCGAACATGATGTGGTTCGGTCCTACCAAAAAATGGATCTGGATAGATTCACAAAGCACTCTTATTAGCAATCTTCACCACTATAGTCAAAAATTGTAAAAACTCATTTTCTACGAACTTAAGCAAAACCTTAGCATTGTATCAACCAAACTGTCGATGAAACTTAGATACATCGCCACACTTCTAAGATAATAATCAAAACGTTCGATTGGCTGTGAAAAATTAATGTCCATCTACCGCCGGAAAGATGTAGCTATTCGGACTAATTGACCACCAACCAGAACCAAGCGAACTTCTGTTTCCCAAGCACAAAATTTTGCTCGAAAGACAAAAATCTGCAGTGAATAAAGAGGTGTCCACATTAATACGAGGGTAAGTCAAATATTATCTACACTTTCGCCATAACAAGCTTTGAAGGTTATCGTAGTGGCGGCCGCTTGCGCATGCGTTGAGTTGATGCCTCTGTGGTGGAATTTAATCACGATCGCGTCATTTGTTTGCTAGCTACAACAGCATAAGCATGTCAGCTCCGCTATTAGTTTGCACCAGAGAGGAACGAGCAGTGATCCGATTTTTGTGGTCAGAGGGTGTGAAAGGTGCTGAAATTCACCGGAGAGTTTTGTCACAATACGGGGACAGTGCTTTATCTCGTAAAAGCGTTTTTTGTGGATCGAAATGTACCGCGTACAACGATGTAAATTCCTTCAAGAATCCGTATTTTTTAAATATTTAAAGATCGATTAATAAATCATAACATTTTGTGTGATTCCGCACAGATCTTTACTGTATGTTCGTGAAAATGAAGTTCTTTATAAAAAATAACACCAAGATTCTCCTGAAGGTATACAGCAATACCTGGCTTGAGTGTATACATCACAATTTTACATTTTTATTGCACCAATCAACAGCGTTGTTTACATTATGTTGCAATATTATGGAGTCGTCTATTGAATTGAAGATCATCTGAATACAATAGAGATTCATCTTCCATGCTATCGCATATATCATTAATTCACATAATCAAATTATGAGATTGTCATTAGATCTTTGACCTACACTGCTATACGTAATACACTGTAATAGGATATTATTAATTCACATAATTATAATTTTAACTTTCAAGTAATATCAAAATTACATTTAATATTTCCAGGATTTGAATTATCTCATTATTATCCGAAATCTCACATTTTATTATTATATTATTAATCTTTTCTTAAAAAAAAAGAAAAATCCATTAATATTAATTTATAGAGAATAGTCAGAGTCACAAGTTATTTTCATTTAATACTTTTTGTGGAATACACACAAAAATCATGCGCAGTATTAAAACAAACTCATTTGAAATAAAGGGATATATAAGACCGAAGAACAGCCACAGCAAAACTAAAGAGGATCAAAGGGTTTACGGGAAAGGATCTAGAGAGGATTTTAATCAAGAATTTTACAAAAGCAGATTCACTGCACATACACGGACGTTCACAGCTGTAAGTAGCCTTCTAAATTTGCAAGTAGATCATTGAAAATAAAAGAACTTGCGATTATTGTTGATTCTATTATTCAAACTTGTAACATCTCAATGTGTATCAAAATGGGCACCAGCGTACTCAACAAGCAGTATTCGATTAAACAATAATCCTACAGTAGGTCAACTAGGTCTTCATGTAAATCAAATCGCTATAGTTTGTATAAAATTATTTCTCTGAGAATCGTTGACCCAAAATATAACGACTTAACCTAAAACAGTTAGATAAAATATTCCTCCTAACCAAGATACAGTGTTTTATTTAAAAAATTAAGTAGAATAAAACGATTACAGATAAACGTACTTAGGTAAAAGAAAATGTATTTGAACTAATTCTACCATAATTTAAAGTGCCCTAGCATGCATAAACTTTTTGTGTTTTAGGTTAAATCGTCATATTTTGGGTCGAGGATTTTTCAGTTACTATATGGACAATCATTTATGAAACAGCCTGTATATTTGAATAAGACTTCCGGGGCGGAAATTTGGTTTATTAGTTCTAACATATCATATTTCCTCGCTATGCTTAAAACTTTCAACATGTTTTGAATTAATCGTTCCCAAATCGATGAATGGGGCGTAGGAAATGGGCTGCATGAGCTTTAGATGTAAATCCATTATTTTATTCTTTGGTGCCATTTGAAATCTAGTTATCAATGGTATATTAAACGACCACATAGAGGAAACAAGGCAAAGAATAATTAGTGACGTGCAAATTATTCATTAGGAGATTCGTGTAAATATCAAGGATTTGATTCGCAGATTTCAGCATTGTCTAGAGATGAAGGGTCATCAGTTCACCAACATCTATCAGTTGATTCCTTTTTATTATTTTTTTTCATTTGTTAAAATTCATAAGATTTATTTTATATCATTGTCGCTGTCTTTTTGTTGATGAGTCTCGACGGAATCACCAAAGTTAGCCAAAATGTTTATCGCTTCCTTTCTGTTAATTGAGCCATTTTCGATATAATTTCCTCACATACCAAACATAGTAACTTATTTTTGAAATATGTAAGTCTGAACGGGAAGGTATTAAACCTGATATCACTGGACTTCTGAAGTAGAACTTAATTAATGTATGTGAAATAAAAAAAATACACCATTTCCGTCTAAACCGGAAATCTAATTTGAATATAAATATGCATATAATATGCATAGAAAATTTTATTAAAATCAAAGGAGCCGTATCAAAAATACAGGGTCCAAATGGATTCAAATATTTGCTTAACCCTGTATATGGAGTATACTGGAACAAATGTATGAAAGTTTAGGTATAAAATATTTTGAAAAGCAAATATAAAACGTGAGAAGTATCAGATGGTCTCTTCCGATTGTAAGCTGTCTACCCTTACGGCACAAATTAAATTGCTTTTGTAATTATTTTCATATAATGTTACAGTTATAAATGTTTTTGCATATGTATTGTTATGGGATATTAGGATAAAGTGTGTGCACTTACACTTATTTGCATCAATTTTTGTAATTGTAATTTGAATATTCAATAACTATCAAAATTTCACCTAATATTTGTAGAATTTGGATTATTTTTAATTATTATTCGAATTCCGGCATTTTAATAATTTATATTACTAATTCGCTGTTTCTTAAAAAAAGATTCCCTTGATATATTATAGGGAATAATCAAAATCAGGAGTTATTTTCAATATTTTACCCATTAAGAATATTTCTTATAAAAAACACACAAAATTCATGTGCAACACTATTTATATGGAATCCGGTACTCAAACTTCACAGTCATTTGTAACATCGCAAAGGAAGTCGATAGGCCAACCATAAAAACATCAAAATCATTGGACTGGCATCTCTCTGACAACGAGATAAATAAGAAGACAGATATAGAAAAAAAATCACTTAGAAGAAAATAAGGAGAAAAAAAAACCACTTAGAAGAAAATAAGAAGAAAAAATAACCCTAAGGAATTCAAGGGGATTTTACACAAGAAGGACCTACAACGTCACCAAGAAAGGAAGAAAAGATGATTTAAGCAAGAATCCCACTCTTATGGTTTATAGTAAGTAGTTCAAAATTGATTGTAAGTAGGTTATTGAGCATAAAAAGAGCTTGTGATTATCTTTCAATTGCATATTCCATTTGAAACATCTCAACATATATTTCTATACTTTCCAGCAGACACAATCGATTGATATTCATATGTAAGAGTCTGCCTGGCATTAATATTTACATTTATTCTGTCAAAATTTACATTTTCAAAAAGCGCCATTGATTTGTTAAAGTTATCGCTTTGCTTAACCTGTTTTGACTATTCATAATGTACAAGCTTTCTTTTTTCACAGATAATTACCATTAACTTCAGGGTGTAATATATTTTTTTATATGAGCTTCTAAAGTATAGTCTTGTGTCCTCATACTAAATTTTAAACGACGGAAGCCACCGTTTTTAGAAGACACAAGTCAGTTTCGATTTTTTATTAATTAACTTTTGATGTTATCGACCGTTCCATGTACCTTCAGTGTCACTGAAGGTGATACCAACCTTCTTTTCTTAAATGAAACGCTCTGTATATTTTTAGGGGGGAGGGCCGATATTTTGGTATCTCACTGTAAAACTGCTGTTATATCAGAAACTATAATTTTTACAACCTAATACAAGTGATTAACTTTGCGATGTGGTAATCGAAAGGATTTTGATTTTGACATTTACATTTAGTAATATACATAATTAAGAGATTTTACATAACCTCATTTTATTCACGGCTGGATTTGCCGATGATAATAAAGAAACTATTTTCATTACTTTCATCAGGTGCCTCACACAAATTTTATTTTATTTGTTGCGAATTTACTCGATACTTTTAATCAACCTTTGTTTCTTTTCGAGTGACTTTTAGAGCAACTCCACTCCGATATTACATTCCCGGTATTCGAAATTTGCGTAACGTTGTCTCTCTGTCTACATACAAGTTTACGTAAGCGACTAAACATTCTAGAGGATGAATTTTATTCATTAGATCCAGACTCTTGATACCATCTAAAGCATTTCTTTGTGACATGTACCTGAAACAGTGGAAATATTAACAAAGAAAATTGCAAGCAAGTTCTGGCAAATCACTGTTATCTACTCTTTTGCAACTGCTAAATTCTTAGATGTAGCAAATAAAATGGAAGTTTGTGAACTGCAATTGTACACTATTATATGTCACTTAGCAACCGCTGCTGTCTGCATTTTTTTAAATTATTTCCCATGTATTTTGTAAACATTAATTCTCTTCACAAACCACTAAATCTCCTAATTATCCATGTTTGATGACAGATTTTATTACAAGCAATTAACCAAGCATCCTCCTAGCGAATGATTTTATGGGATTTGACGATATGATTTTAATTGCCTTTCCATTTGTGTGACATTGAACTTTTGCCAGTTCGCAATATATTTCAGAGCTTTGTGTTATTCCACGGCATGCCATCGTGTCGGGCTTAATGGAAGATCGTTGTAATCCTGTACATAATGCAAAAAAAAATGTTAAAGAATTGGAATAGATTAAGAAGAACCACGTAAGTATTATAATTTAAACAAAAATCACAGTAGATTTCCTTATTATTCATATCGATTACAAATGTGTTATTTTGTTACACAATAAAAGGCAAATACATATTTCGTTCTTATGTTCTAAATGAATGGTCAACAATTTAGAACTCGCCAGTGCTGACGTAATAATTTCATAGTGTATTTATTGAGTTATGTAATAATGGGGAGCTTATTTCCAAAACGCAACAAGTCCTTTAAAAACCAATGGACTTGTTGCATTTTGAAAGTACGCTCTTCATATATTATCGGGAAAGAAAGGATATAGGTAGTGCTACACGTCTAGTAGTACCTATCCTTTTATTTAAACTGTAAGAAGAAACTTTGAAAGGAGAATAACCTGAGTAATGTGAAAACCTATTTGAAAGATTATTCTATTCTACAAGGTTAGTTTGCCAGCATTCAAGAAAAGTAAAGAATAAGTTGCCACATAGACGGAAGTGTCTTGCACTGATAGCGCAAATTAAATTACGTTTCTCTTGTTTACTATACATCAGTAATTACTTATTGGACGTATTTTTCATTTTTAAAATTAATTCTGTCCTGGGATTGGCATTTTGTGTTCTGTTAGGCAAATAAACAATTATTATTGCTAATTTGTAAAGCTTCATTTTGTTTCACAATCAACTAAATATTTAAAATCAGAGCAGATGAGATCAAATGGAACAAAGATTGAGGGTATGCACTCAAGGAAATATTTTTCAGCCAAATAGAGGTCATCTCAACAAGGACAGATAAACATTAGTGAACGGCAACGTGTAAGATTTAATGGAATAAATTTTATTTCTTTACTTTGAAGCAACGCATATAAATATATTTAAATAATAATGGATTCATAAAATGCCATAACGCTTTCATGTTTAGAATACAAAGTGGATATTAGCGCTGCTATTTTCGTGAAAACATTTTTACTTGTCGTGTATTCATCTCCTAGATGACATAATGAGGTTTTTCAACTCCATTCGCATACTACGAGATAGTTCGTTTTCATGGTGTAGTGGGCGCACACGTTTATTTTAAACTACAACAATAAAGCTAATTTGAATTTTTTAAACGTAATATAGATAAGTGTATAAATATGTTCATACGCATATAGAAATTCAAGCACCTGGCTTTTGTAGTTAAACCGCAATATATTTTATTTATAAAGTTGCCTTTGGAAAACCAATAAAATAAAGGATAAACATAATGGAATTATCTAATTATTTTTCTTCTGACATTTTTACATTTTATTTTCACTGTTATTATTTTCTAGAGCACAAATAATTCGATTTCGCCCGTAATGCGGTTTGTGGATTGACGTCACATGTGCCGAATTACAAAGATTGTATTGTATTCTGTTGCCCTATAGCATAGAAACCAGTTCTCGTTTCAGTTTCGCCCCGAAGAAGTAGTCGTTAAGCGAATTCTGAGGATGTTAATATTCAAAAACGATTAATAAGAATGCTGCGTTCTGCAAAGTTGCATAAGTAACATTTCACTATATGATTACTTGTTGGGTACTCTGAAACTTGAACTAAGAATTTGTATAGATTTCCACATGTGTTATTAGATGTGCTAGTATTAAAATGTTTAATTAAACGATGTTCCTTGAGAATCCCTCCAACTTTTGAGTTTGTGAACTTCTGGCTAACCATTGATATCTAATTTAACTAAAGATTACAAAATCAGTTGATAAATATGAAAGAGCTACACTGAAAAAAGAAATTCCGGTACGGATAACCTGCAATTTAATTACCGGTTATCCGTACCTTAATTGTCGTTGTAACATAAAATTTCCGACAGAAAAGCAAATTTCAATGTGAAAGTTTAGATAGAGTATAACACTTTTACCTTGTATTTCTCCGACGTAAAAATGTAAAAACTAAAAATTCCTCTGTACTTTTACTTATCTACATGATATTTACTGCTCATTATTACTACCATAGCAAAAATTTGCTTTAGACACATATGTATAGGGTTTTTCATTTTATTTTGGCGACTACTTATTTCCGAAGCTATTGCAGATTCAAAAAAATATTTCAAGTGAAAGTTGTAGCGTTTTACCTCTACCGAATAAAAATGTAATACTAAACTATTAGAATTGTGTACACAGGGTGCGGCCAACCAAACATAGTTATGGTTTTTTTAATGGAATACCCTATACATTTTAATATTTTTGGATAGCCTCTCATTTTATGATTCCAAATATATTATATTACATATATGAGACCATTTTAAATAACTAGTAAATTATTTTACTGAATACAATTAGGACATTTTTTGAGTTAGGAAGCAAGTGTTATATACCGAATGTTAAGCTATTCAAGAATACAAAAATATACACGGCGTTCTATTAAAAAAAGCTAAACTATGTTTTGTTGGCCGCGCTCTTTATATGCAATTCTGATAATTATCAAATTTTTATTCCATAGAGGTAAAACACTACAACTTTTGTTTGAAACATTCTTTTGTATCTGCAATAGTAACGGAAATAAATAGTGGTCAAGAAAATGAAAAACCCTAACTTTCATCTGTTTAACTGCCAGTTCCACATTTATATGCATTTAATTAAGATTGAGGTCGAAAGAAATATGATGTTTTAGCTTCACCCTCGTACATAACCCTGGTACAACGTTTCCGCAATAAATAAATCTGTAACCAGTTTAGGCTCTAGCAGTGCGATTTGGTCGACATTTTAACAAAATCAAATCAAATGCCGGCTCCAAAATGTTATCCAACTGGAAAGCTATTTTTAGCACCATACGCGTGTTCCAAAATTCAACAAATTGGTTTGCTATATTTACATGTTAATTACTTACATGTTTTCATATCAGATCTGACAATATTCTATACTATAACACATTAAATAAAAATAACACGTGAAACTTAATTTTTTATTGTAAGTTTACAAGAATATTATGCAACAATGTTTAAACGAGGAAACAAAAAGGAAAGTTCCGTGTTTCTTCTATTATTTATATACTTTTCTGAAAATAATAAAGAGGGATAAGTAGCTCACATACCATTACAAATTTTATTTCTTTGCAATTTCAAAATCATGTCATAATTCTAAAGCTAGTATATTTTTAAGAACTAGAATTAATGGTTTATTTTCCCAGGTATTGATTTGATAGCAACATTATGAATTTTATTGTCATATTGTACATATGTATATAAACATTCATAGCCCTTAGTAAACGTATTCTGTGTAATTTAGTAGGTAGTTACTTTGAATATATCTACACATTTACTTATTTTTTAAAGATTTTTATAAACACTTTCAATCGTTTGATATTCGTTGTTTCTAGCAGCAAGAAAATTGCATTCTTCACTAATATGATTAGGTCGCTGCATAGCTATATTAAAGTTGTTTTATTGCACGCTATGATACAATTAATTATAAATGTCGTTTAATCAATTGTTTGTTCTCTTGAACAATTTAATGAAAAAATATGGTCTTAGCAAACTTTCTTCCGTTACTGAACTACGAAAATTATGTTTACCATATATGTACATACATATGTAGAGAGTAGCACTGTTTTTATATACATATATGTACACATATAAGCCTAATCTGGGCAAATATGCGGTAACAGCTACAGGCGTGGCGAGCGCATAACAGTATACATATAAAATAGAAGGTAAGAAATAAATTATAAAACGTGCTGAAACACTTACCGTTTTAAAAGTCTTCCGTGAAATCACAAACTGGGTAACATCTGTTAAATATTTGAATCATAATAGTTTCCACAGCTGTTTCAGTCAAGTGAATACGACGTGCGGAATAAATGTTTTTTAATGCCGAAAACGACCGTTCGACATCTAGCGATGTTATATTTGCATATGTAAAACAATCTTTGAAACAACTTAATGCATCTTCACACGCACCTTCACAAATTTGTCTTAATATAAGAAAATCAGAGTCTTTCTCTAAAACACTTTCAAATTTTCGTATTACACACCAATTTGTTTCGCTTTCTACAGCGCATAACTGTGCGTGTACATCATTCACAATTTGAACAGAATCCACTAGCGACATCGGAACATTTTGAAATTTTTCTATTCCCTCCACTAGTTCGAAGTCATTGTTGTGAATGGTTTGTAAATCCTTTTTAACCTGACTATCTTGAAATATTTCCTGGCTTTTCTTGATTGCTGCAACTTCTGTGGGATTAAATTTTAAAACTACCTTCTTTACTTGATCAAAATATTTGTTGAAGTAAAACGCAGCCTGCAACCATGTTCCCCAACGTGTAACAATCGGCTGTGGTGGTTTAGGTAAATTAGGACACAGTTTGTGAAATAGTCGGGTACGTTTCGGGGACTTTAGAAACACTGCCTTTGTACTAGCAATCAATGCATTTACTAGTGGGAAACATGTAGGAATCGGTTGTGCCGCAAGATTTAGGGTATGGATTTTACACGTTACATGTAAGAAGTTACCACTGTGTTCTTTAAGAGATCGGCCCAAAGAACGCATGTTTGCGGCACCATCACTCATAAACATTAAAAGTTGCTTAGTTGAAACTTCAAATTTGTTCAATGAGTTCAACACCACCTTTAAAATCTCATCTGCTGTACAATTTATAACTCTTTTGGAAGCAAGTAAGAAGGAGGATGACGGTCGATGTGGTTCCATTGTACGTACCATTACATTGACCACAGAATGTTTTTGACGATCTGTTGTTTCGTCCACACACAACCAGTTTTTTATCTTTCAATTCCGTTTTCATTCTTTTCTCTATATGTTCACGAGCAAATGGCACTACATTTCGTATCGATGTCCGACTAGGTGATTTACAGTCCGCATATTTATTCCAGAAGGAGACAAATGCTTCCTTGTCTAGTAAATGAAACGATAGATCACATAAAATAAGAGTAACACATAAATCAAATGTAAATTTTTCTTGGTCTCGTATGCCACTTTTTGCAGAAGAATGCAGTTTGCTTTCGATGTGACGTTGACAATGGCTTCTGGACCAACACATTAACGGGATTTTACAAACTAGACATTGAATTTTAGCGCCATCAAAAATTAAGTCC
Organism: Dynastes maya; assembly: GCA_029619315.2. Lineage (NCBI taxonomy): Eukaryota > Metazoa > Arthropoda > Insecta > Coleoptera > Scarabaeidae > Dynastes > Dynastes maya. Next base: position 43,547,460 of record JAROYE020000007.1, on the reverse strand, counting down.
GGCATGTTGACTATAAAGTTTTTAACTGTGTCTGCCATTGGTCGTTTTCGCGACATACCTAACTGGGACATTTTTAAAGCAAACATAAGCGAGCAATTACGAAATAAGTTACGACAGCCTACATATACACAGAACTACTAGCATACAGCATCGATTTAGTACTGACGCTGTGAACGCGTGAAATAAATAATCGCCGACTCCGCACCACATATCTACCACATTGACTGTTACTGCTTGCCCAGACTACTTATAACAAAGCAATATGTAATACATTACACGTTCCAACCTCCAAATGACACGGCCTGTATAACTTTATTTTCCATTTTCATACAATAAACCCTTGCATTACAAACATACACCAAGTATTGATATGGATTGTTTATAATAAATAACAACTTACTTTTTTTTCTTGGATCCAAAAAAAAACTAATGGCACACAAATATGCCCGTGCAACATGAATACGACAATAAAGAGTTGAAGTTTTGTTCTGGTGCCTAAAATATTTTAAGGAATAGGAGATATATGTACCGGAATTTTGATACCAACAAGAAAGTTTCGGTTTAATTTTAAAACACGCTTTTAAAATTTCGGAGTTTTTGAAAATTTCTGTAGAATTTGAATAAAGGTTTATAGGAAAATTACCAATTTGAAGGAAAATTCCTTATGTTTATAACGGAAATGTATAATATGAGGACTTAAATTTACCCATTTCTTTTAGTGCATGTAACTGTTTACCTACTCATTCTTTATTCCCTAAAATTATTTTGTTAAATTTACGGTTGCTTAGTTGATATTTCTTAATACGATATTTATTTCTTTGCGTTTAAGCAATGCCACAATTCATTTTTATTAGATTTACAGTTAGTTGGATCAGTTCAGATTTAATGAGAGAAATAACAGTCATAGTTACGGTATCTTGACATATTCCAGAAAATTATTATACCAAGTTTGTAAAATGATACTATTCATAACATGATCTTCATATAGGACCATTGACTAACACTTTTGGAAAAGCAAATATTTACCTAACACATGTCTAGAGTATTCGTCTCAACGCACGAGTTTTGTTTAATAATCTCACACTATTGACGGTTTCACACTAAACTGACGACACTCATTAAGATCGACTGAAAAATGCAGTTCACAGCATAGTAGGAAGACTGTTGCAACAGTTAATTCAATAAATCCTATTGCTTTACGAGTGTAATTATTTCTTAAGCTTCAATTCATGAAAAAGTTATAGCAATTTTTAAGTAATGATAGCAAGGGCTGTGGGGTAGTACGGTTGAAAATGGGAATCCACGAATTCTCGAAATTAAATTAATTTATTGTCACGTTCGATAGATCAGGGAGTGTCCCCTAGACACTCTCTCGGCAGTTTAATAACGAGAATCAAATTGAAAAAAGGAGAACTAACCTCATACTTTGACGTTAGGCGAACTTTCTGTGGTAACACGTCATGCACTGAAATCCCGCATACTTTTGAATACTTAAAACTTAATTTTCTAATTGAAGTAAAATGCAAACATTAAACATTTGAATTCGCTTGGAAAATAACACATTTAGCCAAATACATCTTTACTCTACGGCGATTTGAACTAAACGGAAAGATTGTCGTTTATGGGAACAGCAGCAGGAGTAATAGATACTAGAGGTGTTGTATCATACAAATACATGAAATAACACAAGCGTCTGGGAAGCCGAGAGTGGTATAGCATATTTTTGCGGTAGTGATCGGCTCTTTCTTTGCTGCTGTCGCCCGACCAGCCGCTCAGGCTCCAGAGGATTGTGGTGGTGGATCGAGCATTTAGAAATGTTGAGCGATTTTAGTAAGAATTTCTAAAGTACTTATTTCTCTTTTCTTTTATTCATCAGAATCTGTTTTTATTTTCGTCTTTAGAATTTCTTATTGGTTTCGTCTAAGCTTCGTAGCAACAACAAAATAAATATGCGAAGCTGTCATTTCCAGGCGACCATGACTTCAAATTATTACGTGCGTTCTTGCACACAGTAGCACTACATGCCAACGTTGTTACAACCGCACTAACACGCGACCTCCATCGAATCGATCGGATTCCACTCAATCCCCTCCTCGCTCTCTCACCGTACATATATAGATATAGCTAATCACACATTTTCCCGATGTGTATAAATGCGTACACGGAAAGGAACCGAATTATGTAATTAATATATTACAGGTTTTTATTTGTTCATGTTACAAAGGAACTGTTAATTGAATAATTTTTTTTATGTTTACGCACTGTGTTTAATTTAGATAGCAACCGAAAAATGAAAAAAAAATATAAGCATTATTTACGAATAAGCAAAGGCCTCCCTCTTCACAAGGAAGATACACCGAAGCAGACGATTAGCGGAATTGTTCTTCAAACCAGGAGAACGTACTGTGTTAATGGATAAGCATTACTGGGCTATATTTCCATATGTATTTTTATAACGGTAAGTTAATAAAGAAAATTTACACCAAACTTTGAGGACAAATGGACCACATTTAAAGAAAAATTATTCGATGATTCTTCTTTGTTCTAGAATCTAGATTTTGTGTGCCAAAAGCTGGAATTCGGAATATTCCGAGAAAAAGAACTAGTACAAGCATTATTTAATAATAGCGTATTAAAGCAAGTAGTCAAAATAATCACAAAGTATGAAGAAGCTGAATAACAGACAGTAATAACCTCCCAAAACCCAATAAACTTGGTTCATTTAAACGTTAGTCTACAAATATATTTTCGCCACTAAGATTTGTTCTCTGTTATGCTTTCATGATTGACAGTAATTCAATAACAACGTTAAATTGCTAGCTAAACACAGCAATCCTGCGGTCGGCTTGTGGTTATTTGATTGTATTCCCTGAAACTAATGTCTTAATTATCAAAATGTATCAACCGCATTTACTTTTTGTTTAAAAGAATGATTCCAATAATTAATGATTATAATTTAGTTCGCAGAAGTTTCTGTATCATATATTGTTGATAACGTTTATACCATCTAAGGTTTTGAGGTTTTGATATTCAATTACCTCAATTACACTATATTATATTTTAACAGATGAGCAATTTACTATTTATTATTTGTATAATTTTTGTTTCTGTAAAATAAAAGGAATTTGGTGGTTTGTAGTATGATTCACGAAGTTCATCTATGAAAATGAGCCGTAGCGCAAGTGTACAAAATACATGAGCTTGTATAATAATGGAACAATACAGCGCACCATACCAAAGCATGGGCAGCGGCATGGTGGCATAATGAACAACAAATAAGATTTCTGTTGAAGAAAGGTTAAGCAGTTTTCCTGTTGTTGGTCCGTTTGGAAATTCTTAGTGCTTACAAACAACGTTAAAGTTGGACGAAAATTTATTCAAAACAATGTCTATTGGACATTGTATGATTAGAATAAAAATCCTGTTTACCAATCAACCAAAAGGCCACGTTTTAAGAATTGTTTGCGGGGACGCACACATTTCTGTTTTATTTTATTCATTTTTTTAATATTTTCTTCTCATTCGTTTGATATGTAATTTTTATATAATGAATTGATAAAGAAAGATATTGAATCAGTTTTTAATGGTTTCTTCAATAAGTTCGAACGTGATATCCTGCAGTAACTTATTTCAATAATGGGGCCGATTTTTAAATAATTTTTTCATCCACCAACGCTTCTTACTATTTGGTTTTTCCTTTTTGTTTAATATATGATGAATCAAGACAAAAGAAAACGCAGCAGTACCATGTACGGACGCCATGGTTGTTGCCTCGAGCTACGCTGGCTCACCCTATGCCTCGCTTATTCATTCGACAAAAGCCGAGGCAAATTGTTCGCGAGATACACCTCGCTAAGTGTGAACACTAACTTTAGATGTTAGATCGCCAACTCTAGTATCATATTACAAGCTGTATGGCATTGTTAAAGAAGAGAAAGTTAGTTGGTTGTAAATTAAATTGTAAAAATATAAAATATTGTCTATATGAAATGTGTATCGTAGTTAGCTGTGGTTAATACTTAACAAATGCTATCGGTAACAAAGGAGCGAGTACATGCCAAAACAATCGACCTTTTTAGCTCTAGTTGCTTTTTAAAGAAGATGTATTTTGCTAAAGGCCAGTTTTTCCATTCGATTAAGTAGCCGGTTAGCTTAAACATTGATTAAGATACCGGTTAACAGAAAGTGACGTTTTTCCAACCTCCAACGGTGATTTCGTTAACCGGGCAAATTTTAATCGAGCATTTCGAGGGCGATTAACCCACTAAACATCGTTTAAGATGTAGCGCATGCGTGTTTTCTCGACATCCAAATCTATAACGTGACGCTTGATCACGCTTGATGCTAATCTAATCTAGAATTTAGAATTGGTTAGAATATTACTGTTGCAAAGAAACGTTCTTCTTGAATTCGGTTAATATTACGAAGTGTGGCAATTAAATAACCGGACTGGTGCTACTATCGGCAAACAGCGAGCAAGCCACGGCAGATTTGAACATCCTGTGCTTATAGATGCTTCCCCCACCCTGAGCTCGATGGGCACGGTTGTACGTCGCGTACGTCGTCCGTTCAAGTCCTTATGCTAGCGTCGCGTCAGAAAAATTCAGAGTGTTCAGATCGAGCAATGAGTTAACCTCAAGTTTCTTGTGAAACACGAGGTTCTAATTACCCTTCGTGAACGAGTGAGAAGATGAAGACCCGATTTGTGGAAGAGCAAATCCTGGATGCTTCACCAAGACAATGTGCCAGCCCATTCCGCCTTGTCTGTGAAGGCGTTCTTTGCGAAATCCGGCATCACCGTTTTGGACCACCCACCGTACTCACCCGACCTGGGTCCCTGTGACTTTTTTTATTTCCTATGGTAAAATCAGAGCTTAAGGGGACAAGATTTGACAGTGTGGAGGCGGTGAAAGCGAAAGCGATGGAGGTTCTCAACAAGCTGACAGAAATGGACTTCCAGCACTGCTTTCGACAGTGGAAAATTCGTATGGAGCGTTTGGTGGGATCGGCAAGGAGAGTACATTGAAGGAGATAAACTTTGTAAATGTTTTGTAGCACCAGTCCGGTTATTTAATTGCCACGCCTCGTATATCGTATGTATATAAAAGTTTAGTAGTATTCTTTTGATATAAAACAAAACTTCTTTAATTGATCATCCTTGCCTTTTTCGATCTTTTCTCCTTGGTTATTTTTGATTTGCTTTGTTTGTGTCTCGAAATTATACTGTGCAATAGTTTTCTTTTTAATTATGTTCTTATAAACTAGAAAGTCATGAAATGGTACCACATTAGAGGTAGCCCTCCAAATGACTGCATATTTGAACATCTATTATATTAATAGGTGACTGAATTTTTACTGAATTTTTACACATACAAATACGATTCATTTTGACATAAAATTCCATTAATTAGATTTAGATTTCGTTTTGGAAATTGCATTTAAAAGTTTATGTATTCTTACTATCATTTAAACATTTAATATATTAGATATTTGGAAATGCAAAAATTTAATCTAATTATTTTATAACGAGAGGTTCTATTTATTTTTGGAATTCATCATTTTTCCTTTTAATTTAAGTTACGTTTTCTTTGTTTCATATACGACAATATTACATTTAAGTAAGTATTTAAGTCCATCAATAGGATAAAAATCAAATAAGATGTATTACGTGTTTCCATAAATCTGTGTCGAGCAGATACCTCAAGCACATGTGCTAAGCGACTGACTTGCGATTGTATGGGATTGTCTAGGGACACTGAGGAGTGGAGAGGACGTTCCTAGCACAAGTGGCAACATTACTCACTGTATGTACGGGATCAGCGCTTATAAATGAATCCTTACCTACCCTAGTATATATTGAAAAAAATATTTGGTAAGCAGATAATATTAGCCGGTGACGGAATCATCATAAGATTTATAAATTACCTTGGCCATTATGTGTCACAATAACTAAACATACATATGTCGTTTTAAAATTCAGTACAAACGTGAGTGACTGTAAATATATTTTTTTAATGATGACGAAGGGATTATAGTGGAAATTGAAAGAAGAAATTACATAATTCGCAATAGGTCTGATTTATTCAATTTGTATGACACTTTTTAAATTTCGCGGATGATGTAAGTTGGTAGCAATAAATGACATATACGCCAATTTCTTAACGTAATACAGACAAATATATCCTTTATTGCCGGAACTACCAACTTAAATCATCCGCGAAATTTAAAAAGTGCCCGCTCTAATGATGATGCAGAGTTCTACAAGAAATTTCAATTGGAGGTTCAAGGTTCAAGGTTCAAGGTTACCACCCAGGAGTAACTATTGCAATTAAAAGGCATCAGCAATTTTTCTTTTACTGAACAGTTAATAATATTATAGACAAGTTATATCCTAGAAATGTTTATCTTAACAATGGATAGAACCATCCAATATCACCTTTGCTACCTGGAGGAATGTTTCCTAGTATAGGAGATTTTGGGGGTGTTTCAAAAACAACATCCTGTAAAATAACGAAAAAGGTAATTCCAATAATAATTTAACTACGACTTCAGTTAGTGAGATTTCCCAATAATGAAGATGAACATCGAAGTTTAAAAGTTGACTTTTATAAGATTGCCAGATTTCCATAGACACCATAGATTGTACGCATATAAAGTTCAGTCACCAGGTTAGCAGTCGCATTAAGAATATTTAAAAGCCATCAATTAGTACAATGTTAAAATAAAATGTTATTCCTTTCTTTAACTAACCATAATATTCACATAATTTCAAATATTTATAATAAGAAACTTATTTGGGTAGTCAATCACCTTTAATTAACTGTATTCAAGAGGAATGAATATGGAAATATTAATATATTATAATATATGTATAAGGAATACTTATATTAATATACTGTTGTGATATTTGTCTTCCTTTGTTGAAAGGTGCTTTTTATATGACAATTTGAACTATTTTAGTTCCATATTTTTACGAGGCGAAGCAGTGTTGGTGACCTCTTCCCTCTATATTCCTCTAGTTTGTTTTCTTTTCACTGACTTTCACATGAAGACAAAGTAATTTCGTTAAAAAAAAAGAGTCCAGTCAACAACAGATAAAGTTAGAATATAATTTTATTAACGGAAATTCAAATTATATTTCTTAAAAAAGCAAATTATGTAAATGTATTGTATTTGGATAGGAAAATTGCTATTCATATGCAATTTATGGATTTAAAATAACATTCACCTGGTAACCACATTTTATTACACCGTACCTGGCAATACTGCACATACAAAATTGAACTTTGTAACCAAGGGAGCGGATGGTATTTCGAATGGTGATAGAAAAGTAATGTTTCATTTATTCAAAACAGTTGACTGGGGCTCTGAATAACAAAAACAATCAGAGACAGAATAAACAAGTTTTCGACAAATAGCAAATTTCAAAATTCTTCTTTACTTATTTCTGGGATAAACATGAAACTTTTTAAATAAAAACCGCAGTATAACATCCAACAAACCCTTTTCGACATATAATTCGAAAATTACAATCCAAGGAGCAAGGCCCATGGACCAAGCTACCTGGTTTCCAACCGAAGGCTGTTACGATTTCGAAAAAGGTCACCGAAGAACTGTTTCGCTGAGATTCTACAACGGTATACAGGTACCGAAAATTCAATATTTGGCCAAATAAATTCAAAAAAGAAAAAATCAATTATTTTTAATATAATATCCAAATTACGAAAATCTTCAATTAAATAATTCAAAATTAAACTAGCTATCTCGATAGGGATTGATTTAGGTTTTTGTCCATTCTTTGTTTATAAGAAACATAATCTATCCAAATTTATTTATTTAAAATTACAAATAAACTCACTGTCTCTTTAAAAAAATAAAATTGCTTCATTTCTCTTATCATTTGTCGATTTGCAAAAAGTTAAGTTAGATCCCACTATTAACGAAATCATTTTCAAAACGTTAGCCCTGAGATTCAGTTAATTCACATTTAACTTTGTTTGTACACAAATATCATTACAATATATTGGTCGGTGAAATGTGAAAATCCGTGATTTCCTTGGTATTTCCGACGTAATTAAATTTTTGAAAAATATCAAATCACTTTTTAAATACCTAGTTTTTTTTTAATATGGAAACCTTTCGAAACGGAAAAACGTAATTATCCTTTAATGTGCAAGTGGTGTGCAATCATACGCTCAAATAGTGGGTATTGTTAGCAGATGGCCTGGTGCAACACATGATACATATATTTGTAATAACTATGTTTGACAACAATTTACAAATGATTAAAAAATTTAAAAAAATACTCTAGATTTTAACTTAACGCAATACGTTGGTTGCATCATCATTAGAGCAACGCAACTGCGTTGAAAGCCAGTGGCGGACGCATAAAAGTTTACACAAAATAAATTAAATGTGATACGTGCTCAATCGCTTACCGTTTTAAGAGTCTTTCGTGAAATCACAAAGTGGATAATGTCTATTTGATATTTGTAACATTAGATATGTTTCAAAAGTTGTTTCGGCAAGGTGAGTGCGGCGTGAAGAAAGTGTTTTTGTATGCCGAAAACGAATGTTCTACATCTAGTGACGTTATATTTGCGTAAGTAAAATAATCTTTCAAATAACTTAACGGTTCTGTTGACGCACCTTCACAAATTTGTCTTAATGTGCCAAAATCAGAGTCTCTATCTAAAACACTTTCAAACCTTTCTAAAACACAAACATTTCTTGCGTCTTCTATCGCGCATAGCTGTGCGTGAACATGTTGCACTATTTGCAAAGATTCCACTAACGACACCGAAGAATTTTGTAGTTTTTCTATCGCATCTGCTAGTCCCACGTAATTGTTCTGAATAATTTCCAAATCTGTTTTAACTTGACTATCCTGAAATTTCAAACGGCTTACCTTGACAGCCGCAGCTTCCTTTGGGTCGAATTTTAAAATCACGTTCTTTATATTCTCAAAATATTTAAGATAATAAAATGCCGCCTCTAACCATGTCCCCCAACGAGTAAGAATAGGTTGTGGTGGTTCAGGAATACCGGGGCATAGTCTATGAAATTCCCGAATACGTTTTGGGGATTTTACAAACAGAGATTTTGTATGTGCTATTAGAGCGTCTACCTCGGGATAACATTTTCTGATAGTATCTGCTACGAGACTGAGAGTATGAATTTTACATGTAATATGCAACAAGTTAGCACAATGTTTTTTAAGAGATCGACCTACAGCAAGCATGTTTGCGGCACCATCACTCATAAACATCAGCAGTTGATTTGTTGAAAGTTCAAACTTTTCCAATGTATTTAACACCAACATTGAAATTACTTCGGCAGTGCATTGTTATATTTGTCTGGAAGCTAGTAAAATTGAGGGTGATGGTCGATGTGGTTCCATTGTGCGTACCATTACATTAACCACAGAATGTTTCTTACGATCTGTTGTTTCGTCCACACATAACCACAATTTTTTATCTTGCAACTCCGATTTAATTCCTTTCTCGACATGCTCACGAGCAGACGGCACAACTCTGTAATGTTCTCTCACTTGGTAACTTAAAGTCCGAATATTCTTTCCAAAACGAGACGTATGCTTTCTTCCTTAGTAAATGAAATGGTAAATTACATGCAATAAACACATAAATTAAATTTAAATTTGTCATAATCTCGTGTGGAATTTTTTTTGAAACATGCCCTGCACTATTTACGTGCCGTAGACAATCACTTTTCGACTAACACATTAAATCTATTTTACACACTACACATTGAGTTTTAGCGCCATCACGCTTTAAATCAGGCATTTCTGCAATAAATTCTCTTATTGTGTCCAACTTTGGTCGTTTTCGCGACGTAGGAAACATTTTCAAAACAAACGTAGAACTACGATATAGTATACGACAGCGTAAATTCATACACAACAGATCGGCTTTCGAGTCGCAGTTATACTGACGCTTACAGCGAATTGTCCCGGCCGTGTTTATTTTGTGTAAACTTTTATGCGTCCGGCACTGGCTTTCAGCGCAGTTTGCGTTGCTCTAATCATCGTTTTGGGTGTTTCTTAATTGCTCACACCTTTGATCGAGCAATTTTAAAACGCGGCTCCTATCTTACTCGACTTAAAAAACGCAATCGTGTTGCTAAACCTGTTCGATCAAAGGTTCGAGCAATTAAAAAACACCCTTTTGCAAATTCAAGTATAATTAATTTCATTTTAGCTTGCTCAACATTAATTTTTATTGGTGAATGTGCGAATAAACAGAATAAAGAAAAAGAGAAAAGTTGACAGTATCTACTAATAAAATATCATTCTTGTAATTGTTTTTGTAATAAAAAATTGGTAGTTTGCCAAAGGATTGCGGTGATACTTATATTTGAGCGGAGTGAAAATAGCGGAATAGTGGCGCTGTTAGGAGAAATTGGTTGAATGACATGTATATCAAATGCACTAACGTTAGGATTATCAACTGTGTCTTCGGAAACAGCGCATTACATTGCATTGAAAGCGTGTTTTCCTACTAATTGTCGATGATTAGTTAACCAGACTTTTAATCGAAGTTGGAAAAACCGGCCCTAATCGGTTTATTTTTACAGTAATTTCAAGTATTGTAGTGTACAAAACTTATTTCAACTCCAAGGTTAATTAAAGTTCATTTGTAAAAACGAAGTGTTTTCTTACTTAAGCGGGAAGCGATAGCGTAGAGAGGGCGCGTGGGGAAGAATTCTGATAGTTTTTTTGTCCATCAAATTACTTTTCGTAAACGCTATTATTTGCAATTTATACATTTAAAGTGTCGAAAGAGTATCTGGGTGATATCCCCGAATCTACGACGGAGAAATACCTTAATTAGGTAATGCTTTTGTAATGAAGATATAGGTTACAATTAGAAAACAATTTTAATTTTAGTATTGCAGTACATATGTTACAGAAACCTATTTTGTCAATACAAATGTGTGGGCAATTTTCAAGGAATAAGCAACGTCTACTGTATTGTGAATACGTAATAGTTACACTTATTTTCTACTTACTTAATCCTTATGCCTATTTACTCTATGGGGCGTAGGGCGGGAAGAATTGACCTTCCTTAGCTTTTCTCCTCCATATCTCTCCCCATTTCGTCCTGTCCTGTACGGCTTGCTGAGCTTCTTCCCAGGTTACTACTCTTCTATTCATTGCTCTTCTATCTTCCTCCAGCTACATCTTTCTTGGTCGGCCCTTAGTTCGTTTTTTTGTAGTTCTAACTTCGAAAACTTGTCCCACTATATTACCATCACTCATTCTTTTCACGTGTCCGTACCACCACAATTGATTAGCCTCTATATTTTTTTCTATTGATCTTATCTTCAAATTTTCTCTGTGAGTTGTGTTCCTTATTTTGTCCAATTTGGTTTTATGCTCTATTTTTCTTACAAATCTCATTTTTAAGGCGGTTATCTTCTCTTTCAGGTTATCCGTCAGTGTCCATGTCTCCGTGCATTATTATTGGAGTCACTACTTTCTCTAAGACTTGCACTCTCGTTTCTTTTGGGATTTCCTTCCTTCCCAGAAAATAATATTTAATGCAGTTGAACAGCTTGCCTGCAACGGCCTAGCCTCTCTTTAATCCCTCCGTCTGTTCTACTATCTTCTGCTATGGTTGCCCCGAGGTATTTGAATTTTTGTGTTTGTTCTTGCGCTTCTTTATATAAATGTACTATAATTTGGATATTGGTTCTGCCAATATTCATTACCCTTGTTTTTTCTATGCTTATTTTCATATTAATTTTTTCCAGGGCCTCCTTGTATATCTCAATATTCTTGTTTAAAGTTTTCTCATCCTTTGTAACAATAGCCATGTCATCAGCGTAACATAATTCTGCAATTTCAACTTTCTTCATTTTCCAATACCCAATTTTGTATTTCTTAACTTCTTTTTTTGTTTCTTTTATTGTATCATCTAGAATTAGGGAAAATAACAATGGACTCAGGATCCATCCTTGCTTGACCCCCCGGGTTGTTTCAAATATATCTGACCGTTCCTGTCCTATTCTTACATAATTAGTGGTCTCTTTGTATAAACCTTGAATAGCTCGTATTATAATTTCCGCTACTCCTTTGCTTCGTAATGTTTTCCATATGTCCTGCCTATTAATTCTATGGAAGACATTCTCTAAATCTATAAAGCATACATAAACATTTTTCCCTTCTTTAAAAGCTTTTTCTGTTACCTGTTTTAGTATAAATACTGCGTCATTGGCTCCCCTATTAGGCCGGCAGCCGAATTGATTTTCCTCTAAAGTTTGTTCTACCTTTTCGCGTAGTATTCTTCTATAATTCTTGTAAATACCTTTCCTACTGTACTTGTACTGTACTGTAATTAGGTATTTTTTTTTAAAGAGGGAACTTCTTACATAACGTACAATTAAAGAAAATACAGGACAAAACATGTATGTACAGTAACTAAAATTCCATTCCTCAGTACATTTACATACTTGTTACAGAACTTTAATGGCCAAACGAAGTTTAAATTCATGTGTATTTCGATGTTACTATAGGAAAATGTAAATCAAGATAATTTCTATTACGGCTAAATTGGGTAATTGAGTTAAAACAAGTTTTAGACATTTGCGCATGGAAAACGGATGACTAGGAAAGTTTCAGCGTAAAACACAAGGTAAGTTAAACTACGTACAGTTAATTAAGTTGTATTTTTTTCTCCTACAAAATACGACAATGAGCGAACAATCGGAGATACGAAACTCTCTCGTATAGTTACCTACCCTTATGTTGTCGGATGAACTGTAATTTATGGCCGTATTTTTTAAAACCAAATTATTCGTAATTAAGGGAGAACATACGCACTAAGTTAAACGAAGAAAAAGGAGCAACCGCCGTTTACGCCGTACACGATTTAAATAAATTTAATTTAAAACTGATTTAGTACAGAAGTCCGCCAGACGGGAAAATAAAATCTAATCTAGTATTCTATTAGCTTTATAAAAAAGTCAATTTAAATTCAATTGTGTACAATCCGTTAGTTCATTTATGTTGGGCTGTTAACGAGGACAGGGTGAATAATTTACATCATTAATTTATCACAATTACTCAAGACATCAATGTACAACGTGTTCTTTGACGTTAAGCAGAACCGGCTCGTTTAGAATCGACGACGCCTTTATGTGAGCCCTTTCACAGTGTCAAAAACGTGATAATCAAATAAAAGATTACTCGAGACCATGGCGAAGGTACTTCTAAAGGAAATTGGGGAAAGTTATAGTAAGAAGTACCCAAAAGGTTGTTTTGCGAACTGAGACGTCTTTTTACTCCCACTACATTACAATTGAAGGGGCAAGTGAATGAGGGGGTTAAGATACTTTTTTTAAAATCTACTTTTTGTTGTAATGAATAAGTTTCATGAAAACTCAAATGTATAACCATATATTATTAATCCATAGCCCCTTCTTACTGATCAAACAAACTGCATTTGAAGATAATCATTCAATAAAAGATACCAAGTAATCCTATTAAAACCTAATTTATTGAGAAACAGTTTTTTGTAACATAATTCCTTCATTCACTTGCCCCTTCAATTGTGGATCAAACTGACATGTGTTCAAGTTAATAAACAGGTGCTAAAGAATGTAAGAATGGAAACGAACAACGAATGGAACGGGATAACTGTTCAAAAAGGAGCATGTGTATTTACTACACAGTAAGAAGTAATGCCCGAGTCTGTAAAAATTTAGGAGTGACATATTTTACTCTAAATTGGTGTACTCTGATTGGTGCAATTAACTCAAAACAATGCTTTCACTCAATTTCCTGCTTGTGTAATGTTTGACACTTTTGTGCGTTAGTTTTTGATAATGATGACACAAATACTCAAAAATATAAAAAACAATATAGCCTTTACCGCACGCAGCACCATAAACATATCCTGGTATGTATGTGGTAATAAACGCAGCTAATTCTTCGCCCTCAAGTCTACGCCCCAGAACTAAATGCACCACGTTGTGGCAATAGCCAATAAGGGCTCCGCAAAGATTTTCCCTTTTAACATGTTGGGTCCTGACTGATACTCGCTAATGTAAACACATACTTCGTGCGGCTGCATTTTTCCGAACTATCTGGTGGTTAAATGTTGTAGTCAGGTATTGTATGACAATGAGTTGGTACTCGATCCAACTGGAAGAACGAGGTTTAGAGGAAGGCCAGTGGAAAATCTTCCAACGTTGTGTCAGACTGTCTTCATAAAAATAAGGTCATAATAATCCATCTCCTATTAAACCGCACCAGACGTTGGTAACCGGACGACCTGATAAATCTTTCTCTTGTCCAGTGCGAGTTTTCGTCCGACCAGAAACGATTATTTTGTTTGTGGATGTAGTCGGAGGTAGGCCAAAATCTGCAATTCTCGTTAGTCTCACTCTTCGTTGGCTAAGTTATTTTTACGAAACTCTTTATGTTGAATTTTTACTCCAGGAAATGAACCTTGTCGTCTTAAGCACTTTTCCATTTTCAGTACGCAAGTATGGGGAGGATGATACCTGCCGGGGTACCTTTCTGCGTATAAATCGGCAGCTCTTCGTGAATTGCGATTACACGCCAAATATTAACAGTAAACCCACTTTTTCACTATTATTCATTTTTATTACATGTAAACAAACTCTAACAAATATGAAATATTTTAAGAAAAAAGTTGTTTTTGTTTTCATAGCTATAGTAGATATTTTGTTTTTTTTTTAACAGCTGTCTTGAACACTGTGAGATCTACAGCAAAATTTTCTTATGCAACATCCATGAAATGTAATATGTACAGAAAGAAAAGAATATGATGATTCGAAAAATATAAAAAATATACAGTGTTATTTAAAAAATCAATGTTGTCTCTTTCCGGTTTAACTGCAAATAAAAAAAACATTTGAACGTACCGCCAAATAGCATGTATAATTTCTAACAAAAAACGGTTTCAGTGTTTTTTTTATTAATTTCAAAATAATAAAATTATTGAGTTCCCACTTTTTGGAGACATTGTATAAGGGTACTACTGTCCACAAGTTTTCGTATTCATGTAATTTTTTTGGAAATGTGTAGTAGACGAAACCATAAACTAAGGCTAATCCATATTGAAAAAATATTGTTTAGACAAAAAAGTCTTAAATTTTAATTAATATTTCATTACATTGATGGAAAAGATAAAATTAAGCATTTCCAGTGTTGTTTCTCTAGTATTCACGTGTTTAATCCCTAAATCATTGTTCGCAAGCTACACATTTCACATACGCTGGTATCTATTTCGAATTTGTCGATTTGAGGTGGATGAAATTGGAACTCAAACGAATTTGAGTTTATTATTTATTTAGTGTTTAATAAAAACTCGAACCTGACTATTTTTCTCCGTGTAGTAGTACAAAATAAACTACGATCGATCAATACAAAATACGGGGTTGAGGGAATCCGATCTGTTTTTACTATAGGAAAGCCTGGAATTAAAACACAAATTGGCACTATAAAAGCATGATGTTATGTTGAAAAAGTTTGACAAAAAAAATGTCATGAATTGGAACCGGGTACACGAACAGGCAATATATGTATGTACTTGTCTTTCTTATTGAAAGCTGATTTTAGTTGAGTTCCGAATTTTGCTCCATCAATACTTACACAATATCGAGTACTTTGTTCTAGATATTTTTATTGTCGTTATGCACACAATCGGTAATACAAATAAAATAAAATTGGATAATATTAAGGGAAATCATCCTATCATTTTATTTTTCAAACAGAGAAATTCATGTGGAACTAAACAATATGATCTGAGATATCCACTTGCAAACAACATATGTGCCGCAGGGTTCAGTGCTGGGGCCATTGCTTTTCTTACTCTTCGTCAACGATCTTCCTGACTACATTACTTGTGGGAATGTATTTTTGTATGCGGATGATACATCAATAGTGGTCTCAGGCGAAAGTCTCCATATATTGAGAACTAATTTACTGAGGACTCTTGATTTTCATTCTTGGTGTTATAAAAATGAATTAGTAGTTAATACGGAGAAATCTAAATTCATTTTGTTCAAACATTAACCAAATAATAAGAATTTTCTAATGTTAGTATAATTTATAACGATCACATGTTAGAAAGCACTTAACATATAAATTCTTTGGAATTCATATTGATTATAATCTGGACTGGGTCCTACATACATGTTGAAATTGTTTGCTCACGATTAAATTATGGTTATTTCGCAGTATGTAACTTTAAATTTAATACCTTTTTTGACAGAAAATCTCTTTTTTCAGTGTATTACTCACTTACCTATTCGGTGCTGCAATATAATATTGTTTCTTGACACTATCGGTTGACTGGCGTAGAGATTATTCAAAAAGGAATAAACGTGCCATTTTCGATCTGGAGTCAACTAAGTCATGTCGTCAAGTTTTTCGTGAAAATGATTTGCTTACTTTTGCATTCTTATTCACATACAAATTATTGCAATCTGTATTTGTTCACAGGAATACATTTGGTATTGTTAGTAATATTCATAGTAATGATAATAGAAATAAAAATAATTTAATTGTAGCCCCTCATAGCTTTGAAGCCTACAAGAGATCTCCTCTGCATATTGGAACGCACTTATATAATGCTGTTCCGGACACAATCAAGGATACTAACAGTTTAAAAATATTCAAGCAAAAATTAAAAACTTATTTGGTATGTAAAGCATATTCTATTGTGGGAGAATTCCTCGCTGAACGTTGACGTTTTTTTGTTGTATTACAATATGTTACCTATAAGTACAGATATTTGCATCTTATGACATTTCACATACAAGCAATTAGCTACGTGATCCAAAATAAAATAAATAAAAGCAATATTTGTATTGATTTCTTCTAGAGATTACAATTTATGGATTAACATTGCATATTCCCGTTAGCCACCGGAGATGTACTCACATTATCCTTTTCTGTTAGAATGTTCGGAAAGTTTGTACCAATTCTACACAAAAGCTAGTTTAACACTGCATCAATGGTCTTCGTTAACCAAGAACATATTGAATCGGTAGATAGTTTAAAATCTAACACTTCAGCGACTTTTGGATAGTATAAAATATAACACTTCAGCGAATTTTGTCGATGTAATTAGCTAGGTTCTCTAGGTGGTAGAGGGGGTTAGTTCATCTCAACATTATCGAATTAAAAGAAAAAAGTACCTATATTTAATAGATAAATACATATACCCCGAAGAAAAGAACTACTGATTGTTGCAAGGCACTACCTTTTATTCGGGAAGAACGATATTTGTGTTTTAAATGGAATAGTTTAATTTATCTACTAAAATATGTATTTATGTACTATGAAGAAGGAATTCTTCACAGATTCTTCTTCAAAAGTACGCGCTGTAACGAAAAGATGGAATTGTTCAATACCACGAACTAAATCGCAGATCCTCTGTTCTTTAGCAAACAATCTGTGCAAAGGTGTGATATATTCATTCTTTCTGCACGTACGTGTATGTAGAGTAAAAGATAAATATGGAATATGATGCTAGTATGTAATACCAAGGTTTCTCAGTAATATATGTCGTTACATCT
The DNA here is from genome assembly GCA_029619315.2 of Dynastes maya. Classification (NCBI taxonomy): domain Eukaryota; kingdom Metazoa; phylum Arthropoda; class Insecta; order Coleoptera; family Scarabaeidae; genus Dynastes; species Dynastes maya. Next base: position 43,529,889 of record JAROYE020000007.1, on the reverse strand, counting down.
ATCAAACTAGTCGTGAACTTTTAGCCTAGACCTACTATTAAGGTTACAGTGATCCAAGAACAAGTTTAGTATTTCCACCGTTTAACAGAAACGATATTTTAAACAGGGTGTTTTCAAAACTAACAGTTAAGTACATATGAGTGATTATTTGTTTTCGTAGCTTGTTATTATTTAAGTGTCTGCTACTACTGACTAATCCGTGAAATGGGTTTTACAAAAATACTACCGCTACTTATTATTTTTTAATACGTAATGAAATCTAATCTAAAATGTTTACAATGTGGGTTGTTGGGAATATGGCTATTCCATATTTGCACCCCTGTTTCTTCACATATGTTTTCTATGAAAGCTTTCCTTTCTCTATCTTAGAATGCCAAGAAAAAGTTAACGTCGAGTTTGTACAAATAAAAGAAAGCAGTACAGTGAAGAAAAAATGAGTCTGGTAATTACATCAATCAGAGAAAAAAGGATGTGACCGGTGCACATAATTATGTTATTATTGCAATCATAACATCTGTAGGTTTTATAAATAAGTAAATGTTTTGTAGCAAATTTTCAATGTATTCCATATTTGCATTCCCGTTACTCAAGTAATAATTTTGGTGTTTTCCACAAGAAATGTTTTTCTTCGAGAATGTGTAGGGCAACAAGAGATCTAAGTAAAGATCTTGGTCCGTAACTGTTTTGAGTATATTCTAGTGAAAATGATCTTTAAATAATTCCATTTACAACGAAGATGTACTCACAAAACAAAATGGTTGTATCTTCTACTCTACATGTAACGTACGTACGTGTTACACCTACAATCTTCTTTTAAGCGGAATTACATCTTTTGTAATAGGTAACTTTCTAAAATTTAAAAGGGTGTATATACTCCCCTATTCTGAATGATAAAATATAGTAGTATAAATTTTAAATCCTTTCGCGATTACAACCTCGTTGGAATTAGTGTTTAGTTCTTTGACACGAAAATACCATTGAAACAACTTTCGTAAAAATATATTTTCCATCGTTTACAAAATAAAATAAACGTGATTAAGAACAGTTCAGATTAACGATATTTGCTACTTTTCCCTGTTCTTGTACTAAATCCATATACAAGATGCCCCAGATAGACCAAATTCACAATACCTTAAATACATAATTATAAACAGCATAATCCACTAAACCTATGTCCGTAAATGAAGTACTTTCGATAACAAATAAAGCAATACACTTATTTCCGTATTTCTTTAAAAATTAGCATATAATTTATTTTATAACTAAATAGGCAACTGAATTCACTGGTTACTGACTGCTAAATCTATGAACATTTAATCATCTTAAGATTTCAGGTGGTCGATTACTATGCAAAGATACGTTATATAGGGGAAACATATTCGCAAAACAGTTCTATAATATTCTAACATTGTACACATCTAATCTAAAAGTTGCTTTGTTTAAAAGATATGATGGACCTCTCTCCAAAAAAATCGCATGAACGTTATAATTTTAACTGTTTAACCTGAAACAGTTAAAATTATAACGTCTAAAATTGGATCATGCTTATGGGCCACCCTTGCATCCACTACACCTAAAAATGAACCAAACTTGTGCTATTGCGTAGAAGTGCATTATCACTTCATCGTTTCACTTTAATTCTAGAAACAATTACTCTTATTATTTATTCAACATCTTCATAAACGATCTTCTTGAGAGCCTCACTTGTCTGGTTTTGGCACACACGGATGATGTGAAGATTTATTGTGCAATTAACGGAAATAACTCACTATTGCAAAGTAATCTGCTCACAATTATGGACTGGTGCGAGACAGACAAGTTAAAGTTGAACTTAAGCAAGTGTTGCATTGCCTCATTTTCTAGAAGAACGTCACCAACTCTGACAAACAATTAAGTTGGCAATTTTCAATTATCGAGAGTCTCTTCAGTGCGAGATCTTCGATGTTCGTATGAGCTTTGTTGGCCGCATCGAAGAACTTTGCTTAACAGCGAATAAAACTCTTGGGTTCCTATACAGATCGGTCAAACATTTCACGGATTCAGGTACCCTTAAAACACTGTACCATGCCTTCGTCTTTAGCAAACTAGAATACGCTAGCCTTATATGGAATCAAATCTACGTTGGTTATGCCTTCAGTCTTGATCGTTTGCACCGAAAATTCTTGAAACTATTGTCATTCAGAATTGATGGGGTTTGCCCACCGAGGGATGCCTGTCAAGGTGATTTATTGCGACGACATGGAATGGAACCTTTGTCCCAACGACGTAATAATCAACACGCAAGATTTTTGTTGCACATTCTTCGTAATAGAGTCGACTGCGAATTTTTACTATCTCGCGTTTCATTCAATGTCTCTCACCTAGCGTCCAGGCATCTTACGACGTTCTTCATTCCAACTGCACGCACAAATTTACTTTCGCAAGCTCCAGTTTTGACAATGTCCAGAAGTGCAAATAAGATTTATGAAGATATCTTTGTGGGAAACTAATTTATATCTTTTCTTTCTCTACAGTTGATGTTTCTTTTCTATTTCTGTATGTAATCTGTAGCCGAATTTATAGTGTATTAAATGTAATGTCCTGTAATTGGGTTACCCGTTGGGCCAATAAACATATTATTATTATCGTTACATAATTGAAGGGGCAAGTGGTTGAAGTAGGAAAATGTTTCTGAATAAATTAGGTTTTAATAGGGTTAGTTAGTATCTTTTATTGAATTATTATTTCCAGTTTGCAGTTTGTTTGATTAGTAAGAAGGGGCTGTGGATTAATAATATCTGGTCAACTATTTGAGTTTTCATGAAACTTATTCATTACAACAAAAGGTAGATCTTTTGAAAAATGTGATAAACCCTTCATCCACTTGCCCCTTCAATTCTAAGTATATGAATTGAGAGATCTAAAATTTTTTATTCCAGCTATCTTAAATATACAGCATGTTCAAATTGTATGGGGTAATCCTTCCACAGCTGCTATAGTACGTTATATGAGGAAATGTACTCGTATATGAAAATTGATAGTTGAGATGCTAGAATTGTTTTAGGTTATATGCAAGAAAAAACTTTGTCGGTTTAGACGCATGACGTCATGACTTCATTTTTAAAAAATAGAATGGTACAGTATTTTTTATCTGTTTGATAAAGTTATTTTATGAAGAATACCCAAATAGAGAATTAATCATAGATGTTCCCTAAGGAGGGTTTTGGGAGTTAATGGGCTTTAACCCCGAAATAATGGCAAATTATTTTCAAGCAGTTATGATTCCATAATCAAAGAATACGATACAACCAAAAGGGATATAATATTCCGAGATAATTATAATGAACCTAAATTATAACATTTATCTGTTGCGAGATTACTTAATGCAGTCGTCATTAATAGATTCTTTATATTTCCAACTAACACATTATAATGTATTAATGTTTTCGAAATGTTTTCAAGGATTACATGTAATACTCAAAAATCGCAAAGGATTAATGTATAATAAGTACAGTGTTACCTTAAAGATCAATTGAAATTAAGCTTTCCTTTTTCTACTTACTCTACTTAAATTTGTAATAGCAGTACTAGTACTCGCAGTTATACCTACTTAAGAGATACATATATTTACATATTGAATAGTATAAACATCCAATAATACATCTTGTAACTATAATGACAAATATCAACCCTATATTGGTAACTTTCGATGGATTTAGGGCATATGGTAAAAACTCCCATGTGCAGACACCGACGGTTCCACGAGTTCTGGCCAATTATCAGATCTATTCATTTAAAAGAAGGTTCTATTGAAATTAAAGCATTTTATTCTACTGAATTATTTTTGAAAATTTTTTAAATCCATCCTCATTTCAAAAACATAAAATACACATTTTCCCAAACTTCATATAATAAATAATAATAATAACAACAATTTGCTTTATTTCAGTTCATATACATTATCATAATTATCATAACATAATTTTTTTTCTAATTCGAGAACTGAAAATCACAGGTAGGTAATTCAGTGATAGAAACTAACACCTGATCTTCCATTATCCATTATCGCCGCATTATTTAATTTTGTTAATGTCTACAGTAAACTAACCTAAGTTTTTCGATGTGCAATATACATTATTACTTATACTAATAAAAACATAACAGTACCTTCAATTCTCGGATTTACTACCAAATGTAATTGAAGAAACATGCATTTTTTTTTAAATAAAAATAATGAAAATGTAAAATTCAAAATTTTGGCTTAAAATTTTGTATTTAAGTTTAGTTTTGGATTACAAACAACTTTCTTTTATAAGCATTTTGCCTAAAATATTAAATAACATCACTTCTCTCTTGAGGCATTTTTACATTTTCTTAATTTACTAACACCCTGTACATCTGACCTCGGTTTTTTTCACGGAAAGTTAATTCCTTTAAAAGCAGAATTTTTCATAAAGAATAACTTTTCGTCGTAAAATTTATAATAAAGATACTTTCCTGTTTTCAGCTCCATCGGAGGACACACTGTTTAATAGCATGTCCTCAGATGGAGTTTATAAGAGGAAAAAATTATTATTAATTTTACGACGAAAAGTTATTCTTTATGAAAAAATTTGCTTTTTAATGAAATTAACTTACCGTGAAAAAAAAACAGAAAATAAAAAAAAATAAAAATAATGGAAATGTAAAATTCAAAATTTTGACTTAAAATTTTGTATTTAAGTATAATTTTGGATTACAAATAACTTTCTTTCATAAGCATTTTGTCTAAAATAATAAATAAGAGCACTTCCCTCTTGAGGCATTTTTATGTTTTCTTAATTTACACACCCTGTACATCTGATTTCGGTTTTTTTTGACGGTAAGCTAATTTCTTTGAAAAGCAGAATTTTTCATAAAGAATAACTTCGTCATAAAATTAATATTAAAGATTTTTTTCCTATTTTCAACTCTAGTTGCGGACATACTGTATAATAGTGTATCCTTAGATGGAGTTGAAAAAAGGAACAAAAATCTTTATTATTAATTTTAGGACAAAATTATTCTTTATGAAAAATACTGCTTTTTAAAGAAATTAACTTGCCGTGAAAAAAAACAGAAAATAAATAAAAAAAATAGAAACAATGAAAATGTAGAATTCAAAATTCTGACTTTAAGTTTTGTGTTTAGGTTTAATTTTGGTATATTTCAATGAATATATATATATATTATATGAAATATATAAATTTGTATATAACAACACAAATGAATTTATAATAATAATAATGATAATAATAATAATACTGATAATAATACTGATAATAATAATAATAATGATAATAATAGTAATATATATATATTTTCCAAGAGGTTTTACACCCAATTATAGGAAAAATACAAAAATACATGACAGTATAGTAACATACACATAAGTGCATAAAAATTAATAATTCATTCAATATACAAATAAAAAATTATAAACAAAACATACGAATCTAGGAAAAATGAGAAATAAACCATTGTTTTCTGCGAAACGGAGGAAGGCCGCATTCATACGTGTCAGCGTTAATATCGCATAGATCTGAGATCACATTGAAATTAGAGCACATTAAAGAAATTGGGAATCACTTTAATACATTTGTCCTCATGGGGTCACAATAGAAAGTAAATGATCTGGAATTAGCTCGGGGAACAAGAAAATTGCACTTGTTTTATTATTATTATAGGAGTTATTATAAGAAAATAAAACACAAAATGTTAGATTTACAAATAAGACATAAAATAGTTTACAAAATAAGACAAAAACAAAGAAATAAACTGTTAACAGGCATGATCTGTAGAAACTAATTTTTCATTTTGCCAGGCTTTTGTTAGTAGTAAAATTTGTGAACAGATGGATAGCATTTCGAAGATTTGAATTAAAGGAAATAATCATTCTATTTCTTGAATAACCAGCATTTATCTTTGCTCTTTGTTATTAATAAAATTTATGTTTCCACTCTTTAAATGAGTTTTATTGTAAATTTTGTTATGTGAGGTATTAACATCTTTATGGAACCATTTAGACAAATAAATCTATCAAAATTAAAAAAAGTAGCCAGTTGTCATTTAAAAAATTGTGATGATTTAATTCAAGATAATTTGTTCTTTTCCTCTTCATTGCCTATCATCACGAGCGCGTTGTACTATATAATTTATAAATGTTATACAGCGAGTTTTGGTGATGGAAGGGACAGTGAGAGGAAGGTTTTTAGTTTTTGAATATATTTTGATGCCTCGCTCATACAATGCGGGTCTATGTGCAGGATGAGATTTTCCCCAGAAAATCCCAAATCCAAGCGATGCACATCCGCACGAATTGAAATACAGTCGTACAAATATACATGCAAATACTGCTACAACAACAATATAAACCCTATTCGTTAATGTTTGTTTGAACAATATTTAAAGCGCTTGATTGATGTAATCTAGCTTTCTCTGGACGATGATACAACTTTCAAAATATGTCTCAAAATGTTTAACATGTTGAAACGCAGTAACGTCGTTCTTAGGAAATTCTTTCAGCTTGGAAATAACGTCCTAGGTTTCATTATAGGAAGTTATGAAATTTAAATCCTGTTATAATATTTGAAGCTCATCTCCTGATTCATTCAAAACAACTTTAGTTTCCGTGTCAAATTCAAAAACTTCGATATTGGCATTGTCATCTTCTGTCTGGACGTTTTTGTCTAAACTTTAGCTAGAGACAAAAACGCTCTTCCACCTTTTTGAATCTCGTCCTCCTAATCCTTTGCCACATTTATAAATGGACTGACATCGACAGTGGAAGCTTATCTTCAGAATTGTATTAAAATTAACTGGTCTGATATTTCTGTAATCCTGCCTTTTCAAAACGATTTTTAACCGTATCAGGATTTACTCTGTACTTTGCCGCTGTAATGAGGTACAAACCATCTAACATATCAATAGATTTTGACAGTTTAGCAACAGATTGAAAGCAGTCCATTTTTGATGAAATGTGCTTCAAGATTAAATGGCGATAATAGAATTTAAAATGAGGTCTGATATTCTGGTCCAACGATTGGCATATTGTAGCTGCAAGTGGAGATTAAAAAATTTTTTTTGTTCTTTAAGTTCAGTTCACTAGAATGTGATCCAGCGTTATTGAGGATTAAACCCGTTTTTTTATTTTTCTATTACACATCTTTTTGTCCAACTTAATTAATCAACAAATCTTTTTTGATCCACCGTATTAAAACAATATGGCCAATCTCTCGTTGGACAATTTACCACCTGTACACTTTTCTGTTGCCCGATAACGCGCAGAAGAAAAGTCAACTTTCATTTGCATTGAACACGTCCTCTGGTCGATAATCAGGCATATGGTCGCAAGTTTTTTTATAAATTGGCCAGCCTCTTGAATAACATCAGCTGCTTCACCGGAGATGCGCTTGAATCTGGCATTGGCTTATCACTTTGCCATCTAGGCTTGAATCATAAGCTCAATTAAAACCAAGGCCCTTTTGTGTTGACTTCTTTTACAACCTTCAGTTGTACCTTAACCCATACAAAATATTTATATTAAAATGTCTGTATTAGTTCCAAATTGCCATTTCTTTCGGATATCTACCTTATTTTTTGCTATTTCGGTCGCTTCTATTTTTCCAATATCAAATCGTTTTGCAATATCACGCACTGACGCATTCTCTTTGTCTAACAAATTCACTATTTCCATTTAATATACATAAGTACTCTTTCCTTTGCAGTCACTTTAATATACGATACATGCAGCAACTTCAGCAACTAGAAAACAAATAACCAGCAGTGCCAGGAGCAATGCGTAGAACGAGGTATCACCGAACACATATCAGTGAATCGTCTATTTCGCTTATGTATTCGTCCGGTTATTGGAGTTAGCTGTCCTTTTATTAGATACCTTTGCCCGTTTCATGCAAAAAAGTAGTGTGCGTAGCCATTTATTAGCGCGTCCTCTTAAAGCATTATTATTTACATGTACACACATACATAAGAACTCTGTCTGGATAATAGAGATGTCCATTTATTAGAGCTGTCCGCAAGGAGAGCTTTCACTGTACATTAGAAAAAAAACTTATTTGTTAGGAAAAGAATAACACCTATCCTGCATGTTTCAATACCCTCCTAAAAGAGCTGGTTGCGCCACCGGAACCAATTATGAATTCTTCTACATGTCAACTATCTTTACACCATAATGTAAGTGTGGTTTCGGTACATCGCATATCAAAGGAAAGCAAGTTTCATCCCTTACAAACCCATTCTACTTCAAGACGATTTTGACCGACGTGTTGAATTTTACGAATTGATGATGCACAAAATTAACAATGACGTAAATTCAGTTAATAGTTAAGTTTTTTTCCGATGGAGCATCATTCTCACTTAATGGTACTGTCAATAGACGTGCCTGCTGATACTGTTCCCAGGAAAATAGTCATTGGGTGATCCAACAACCGATTTGAGAGGGAATCGCATTGTTATATGTTACTTTGAAATGCACTAAGAAATTCGATTCCTAAATTCAGTGACAAGCTAGGTCACCGTCTCGCTGTTAATGGTGGGCATTTTAAACGTTTGCTTTAGATCTTTTAAATTTCTTTTCAAATAAAACCATATGGATTAAAATTTAGATATTATATATTTTATTGTCTTTTGTTGTCTTTGACATTTTTAATAAACGTTATTGCAGCAGTTATAATTACAAAAAAAACAGCTGCATCAAACAGCTAAAAAACATTATACCATTCTGGTACGCAGGTTTCCGCGGTCGTCAATAACAACAAGTCCTATTATCTTGCAATCTTAAGCCAAAGTGTTGGTACTGCTACGTTGATGACACCTTTGTCATTTGGCCTCATGGATGCGAATCTTTAAACAATTTCCTATCGTTTCTAAATTCCCAAGATGATTCCATACGCTTCACAATGGAGATCGAAACGGACGGTTGCCTTCCTTTCCTAGATGTTCTCGTTCTGAAACATTCCGTTTATCGAAAACCCACGCACACGGATAGATATCTCAATGGTCTCTCACATCATTATCCAGCCCAAAAACGCAGTGTCATCAATTCTCTTATCAAAGGGTCACTTTCCTGTCTGAACTCAATTCGCTTCCTCAAGAACTGAACCACATCACTAAAATTCTGATCCGCAATAACTATTCTAGGAAGGATATTCAAACTACCATTAACCGCCACACCAACCCTTCTCCACAGTAAGTCCCTTCATCTAACCCTAATTTCCGTAAGCAAGCATATCACCGATCGCATTAGGAAGATTCTCTTCAGGAACAACATAAAAACCATCTTCAAACCCAATTTCAAGCTCTCAGACTACTTTCCCATCAAAGACCGCAATCATCTGGATGATCCTGGTGTCTACCAGATTCCACGTTCGTGCGGTAGTATGTACATCGGTGAAACAAAGCAATCGGTCAGCACTCGTGTTACCTAGCACGAGCGCTGTACGTAGTTGGGTCCGCGCTGGCTGAGCGTAGATTGGAAACTGGACACCAAATCCAATTTAACTCTACCCGCATCTTATCTTACAACCCTCGCTATAATAGCAGAAAAATCCGTGAATCAATAGAGATTTTGAAATATTCCGACAATTTAAAATCCTTCTAGCAACCACCACGCTTCATTGATCCGTAACATTTCCGTTACATTGACCCGAAACAAGCCCTACGTAACCCTCTCGGGAATGAATAGTCTCCAGTCAGTGTGCAGTAACAGTCCTGAAGATACCCCATAAGAATGTGGATGAAACGTCGGAAAAAGCTACGACGATGACGGGGTCCAACCCGGAAACCAAGATTATTATACCATTCCATTTTAAAAAATGAAGTTATGGATCATACGTACTCCACAGGCTGTAGAAGCATTATTGCATAGAATTTGAACACGCTGTATTGATAATATGCAGTTTCCAATGATCATGTATTCCGATTTGTGTGTCCTTTCCACCATGGATGAACTATAGTAGTTAAGGTATCGCAAAAGCATTTACATACATCAATTTCTGGCATGAAGAATTAACGTAATGGTGAGGTAGAAATATAGAAATTATTACGAAAATCATTATAATTGTGTATTAAATGAACAGTGTATTGAAGTTGAAAGAAAAAAGTAAGCATCTCCAAATCTAAGCAATAAAATTTCTTAACACCAAGCTACACAAAAGTGTTGAAATTATCTTTAATATGTACGTGTACTTCACTTAAGGCGAATTTATACCATACATGTGCATCTGTAGTCGTACCCCTTTATAGTTGCATGTTCAGTGACTGCTTGCAAGCTGCTATTATTGCGCTACATTACAAACCAAAAAAGGCAACGTATTCCTCCCTTCCGGTTGTCCATTAAATACGTTTTATAACCGTGTAGAAATTGGCTTCCGTTGGTGGAATTTGAACTAAATTAAATGTCAAGTCAACGTGACATTAAATTTAGCAACTTTAAAGTGTTTCTGGAACCATATTATTCCTACGAATCGATATATGGAGGATACACGTTCGTTGCGTTTTTTCGCATTAAATAAAAACGACAGTGAAATTCCGCTTGTAAAATCGCTTGTAAAGGATCAATGACTTTTCTAAATCTGAAATATTTGCTCATTAGTTGGTAAATACTTAGGACTGTTTGTTCTAAAAACATTATCTTTGTGGCATTCTTGATTAAATCGGAAGTAAATATGAACCTTTTTAGTTTTAAATAGACCAGCTTACACATTATAAGTTTTCCGAGTTGCTCATATAGAATTAAGTTCGCTGTGGTATATTACTAAGCTTAGGCGTTTTGCGTAGGCTTTCAGCTAGTGGGAATACCAGGGAATCGAAAAGAATTATAAGAGATATTAGTATCGTATACGTATCTATACATCGGATTCGCTTCTCTTGCAGAAAATTGATATCGGTCCTGAATTACATCTCATATTTGGATATACTTTAGATATCACAATTACTTGGCTTTGTTCGGTGTGCACGCTCTATCAAAATTATGTGTTCCCTGCTACATAATCTTGATTCAATCAAAAACAGGAGTGTTACGAAATTAGTATAAATAAACGAACAATTACTGGTACAAACAATCAGCTAATAACATTTTAAAGTCAAAATGAAAATAAGGTAGGTAACTAGGTATAGAACTTTAGTATTTTAGTTATACCTAAATTTAAATTATAATCACAAATTCAGTAAAATTTGTAAATCAGTATCTCTACTAAATAGAGGTTAATTTTCCAACAAAATTACATGCAGAGAAATAGTTTCTTGTATCAAGAAAATAGATTTTCTTGCAAATCAGTCTCTATTCAAGAAAATGTTGTTATTTCAAGACTGTAAAATGTATAATATAAGAAAAGAATTTTTTTGAAATTTAATTTGGATTAAATATATGTGAAAACCCAAGACAGAAAAATGTTTCTTCCAAGTAAATCATTAGTTTTGAAGTTAAGAAAACATTCATATTAAAGATAAGAATGAAAAAATGGTCCAGATTTCACAAAGTTCTACTGGGAAATTAAGCGACCGGTTTCGTGTTCAAAAAACACATCATCAGACCAGCTACAAGAATATCCAACAAAAGAAAAAACACAATAATGGAAAAAAAAACTAAATTTAATAACTAAAATTAAGAGCAACTGAATGAACTAATGAGACTTCTTTAATAATCTAATTAAATAGGGATTTTTTTTATGTAGTTTAATAATTAATGAGTTAATATATAAGCTCATTTATCTCTTTTTTTATATTTTTTTATTAAGTTATTATTAGTAAGCGGGTAAATAGTATCCAAAAGAATAGAATACAAACGCGTATCTTTGAAATAGCGTTATGACGTGACGTTAAAAGTAAGTATATGGTGATTCTTTCGCATATTAATAGCACCAAGACTAAAAAACTGAAACAGCTGACGCCCAAAATATGTTGTAGTTTTGAAGGTTAGTCATAATAGAGATGTATAGAATAAGTAAAAGCTTAGGGGCATTCTTTTTCATTATGATTTTTTGCTATGATTCAAAACAGGTTATTTGCTTGTCTTGGGATTGTTAATAAGTGAAATAACTGAAACTGAACTTTTTTTAATTCTGTAGATACATATGTAACTTAAATAAAGAATATAATAATTCTACTGCTTATGTCGGATAGTGACTGTTTTAAAAAGTTAGCGCATACATGCATATAATTTCCATTTAGCTTCGGTAAAGAATGCTCTCGAAGAAAAACATTAATTTTCTATAAATTTCGAAAAAACACTATTCACAACGTTCGTTAAGAAATAGGTATAAGGCGTAATTAAGAAGATCAATCTTAGACTTAAATCAAGATTCCTGCAGAATACACATTATCCATACATATCTTTCTTAATTCGTAGAAGACGCGATATTCTTTTTTTAAAACATCTATCACATTGCATAAAAACTGAGTCTTGAATTGCGACGCTTTGATACAAGTCTGTGTAATTTGTATAATCTTCACATCTCTTTTGCACTGATTTCTTTTTACAACGACAATCGATTAATTACTTGAAAGTTTTCATTCTTGCGACTGCGTACCCTTTTGTAAATTGTTCTAACAATATTCTTAGAGTTATAAAATTCTACACGAAAACGAGAATCTTCTGTACCATGCTCTACTCGCAGGACAATTGTTAAAATAAGTTTTGAACTTCTTGAAAATGTTCATTATTAATAAAACGCGGCTTTTATCAGTTCCCGGATACGTACTTAAAAGTTGTATGTGGTATATGAGTTTCTTCGCTGGAATACAGGGTAAAACTTATTTTCTTAGAAATTTATGTATCCTTGAGATTTTAACGAAATAGTACTTTTTTTGTAGTTGCTATTAATGCCAATACCACATCATCGCGTCAACACTATAAATGTGAATAGCTATATGCTATTCACAACATATTAATAAAGCGTAAGGACATTTACACGGAATCATGCTAAGTGTCCTTTCTAGGAGTCCTGATTTCTTTAGGGCGGCCTACACACACATTTTTGCCATAGCACAAATGCTCATGCCATAAACATATGTACTGTTGCATATAGCTGAATTTTTGTCAACGTTTCAGTACTACTTGGCCGTATGCTATAGCTAGTTACAACGGTAATTTTCAAATCTTCTTGGTAAAAATGCAGTCATATACGCGCACTATCAGAAAGAATTTATTTTGGTAATCGTCCGTTCTCATCAAGTCAATGCCAACGATTTTATGTCCTTTATAATACGGCTTTAAACGATTGAAATGGTCTGAACGTATGTCGATGCGAAGATCCCGAATTATCTTCGGGTCGTTCACATTCTGGGCTTGGTCATTACGTGCAAATTTTCGAAATGCTTGTTCTACATTACAGTTAAGACCCAGCCTAAACGTTTAAAGGCAATTCATTGAAGATTTACTCTGTCGATGACCAGACATTTCTTTATCCTGTGGTTGGTTTTATAATTGTTCGATACATCCATTTTGGCTTCAACACAGTATTTCGTTTTAAAACTTTACAGAAATTGTACTCCATATGTAGTGTAATCCACAAATTCACTAAAAATTTATTACTTTCGTAGGTAATGGCCGTTTATTTTTAATAGTTACGTTAGACATAATCACTAAAGCGAGCACACCGACGCTTGTTTCTAGTATGCCACGAAGTGGTGCAAACGTAACATCTGCAGACTCGTCATTTGTTGATGAATAGAGCGCGTCATCCGTAAATGAATAAGCGCGCTGTTAGTTCGTAGCCGTCGATGAATGAACTTTTTTTTTGTAGTGGCCCACTGTGAACAACGCCCTATTTATCAACGAACACCCAAACTGCAGGTGTATATTTGCGCGTCTTCACGACGTAATAGACAGTGGTTTTGGTCCTCGTCCTAATAATTACATATTTAAATTACCTATGTTTACATACATATATGCGCCCGGCAGCCTAATTGCGAACCTGGCGCGTGGCGCTTTTGGCCCGCTCTATTTATTATATATTAAAAAAAGCTATAGTTAAATTAGTACACGTGGTAAATAGTAATAAAAAGAAAAAAAATTACATTAACCGGTATCTTTTGAAAATGTTTATGAAACGTTGTACGTTAAAAGTTATATGGATAAGTATGGTTTAGTACACTTCTCTTCTCATATTGTTTTTGCCGGTAGTGATTCCATTAATACCAGGAGCTATTTATATTAGCTTGATCTTGGTTATTGTTTCTATGCATTCTTTTCATGTGTACTTCTATATTAAGTTGTATACTTAATACTTTTGTTTGAACATTATTCTGTAGATAACCACTACTTTAAACTTTTTAAAATAACAAGCAATGTGAATAATTTACTGCATTTATGTACGGATATGTCGTACTGTTTTACACAATGTAAGCGCAATTAGCAATGTGCATATAAATAATATGCATTTCAAGAATTCTAAGTAAAAAATGCTCTATTTTAAGGAAATTAAACTATTAATTTTTAAACAATATCTAAACGCTTTCTGGAATTAAGAAAACTATTCACTAAGTATCGTTAAGACAATATTGTTTTGTGTTATAATGGCAATTTACTAAGAAACGTTTTTTTCAAATTTTCTGCAAGATTTTCTTGAATCAAGTTAACAAACGTCGTAAACAAAGAAATACAATTATTCCATTACAAGTATACTTCTCTTAAGCGGAGAAAGAAACGCTAAGAAAATATTTCTTTTGTTTTAAAACAGTTATTACATTGCGGATAATTGAAACTGTAGTTGTCTTGAATTAGGGCGGACAGCTTTGATACAAGTTTCTCTGCGTGTAATTTTTAATAATCTTCACATCTCTTTTTCCCAAATTTTAATCACTTTATTTAAATTTGTGACAATCGTATTAATGTGTCTCAAATGTGGAAGTTGGAGTCACTTCTTTGCACTGCGTGACACTCTTTTTATTGTTCTTTTAGAGCCGAAATAATATACTTAGGGTTATAAAAATTCTCTACACGAAACAAGCTAATTTCTGACCATGTGCCCCATCACAATTGTGTTAAAAGTGTTTTTTTTTGTGAATTGGCGAAAAAAATTACCTTTATTTATTTTAATGGAAAACGCCATTTTGCATTTTATCAAGTTTCCGTGATATGTTATCTTTATAAAGTTTATGATAAAGGTTATTACTTTTTTGAGAGTATATTTCTTGCCGCCTTTGTGCATCATATTGGATTACAAAATCATTATTTTTCTTACGCCAAAATTTTATTTAATCCTGAAAAAGATGTATTCAACGAATATATGTTACGGGTGTTTTTTTCTGCTTAGATAGAAAGTTAACTGCCAAACGAGCAGTCATATTGCGTTCACTTTTGGACATACCAATTGGGAAAATGTGAAATTAGCTATATCGCTATATCAGCATACATATTTATATATACTAGGGTACGTAAGGATTCATTTATAAGCGCGAGTCCCATACATATAGCTAATGTTGTCGCTTGTGCTAGGAGCGTCCCTGATTTGCTTCGCGCGGCTCCCCACCTTCTACTTCCATAGCAGGCAAACGTTGTAACACTGTCCATATATATGCTATATGTACGCTGATATAGCGATATAGCTAATTTCACATTTCCCAATCGATATATGATCAGTATACTTTGGCAAGTCATCATAAATAGGCTCACGGTTGAACAACGGTACCCAATTATTCAAATTTACTTTGAAAATCAGTCATCAATTCGCGCAACTCACAGACAACTTCGTGATTTTTATGGCCCACATAATCGTCCTTCTGAGCAAGTCATCCGTCGAACTGCGGATAGATTTCGTACTGCATACCCTTTACATGATAATAACTCCAACACGATGAAGGAATGTGTGTACTGAAGAGAATATCGTTCGAAGTATCGAAGATCCCAATTTATTCATTCGTTGTCGGTCACATTCATTGGGGCTCTGTCCGTCCACTACGTGGAAAATTTTGCGTAAAGATCTTGGTCTACATCTGTTTAAGATCCAGCCGGTACAGGTATTAAAGCCGCAAGTCATCTGCGTTGTTCTCTCGTCGATTGAGCTCAAGAGCAGTTGGAACCTGATCGGTTGTTTTATCGCAAAACTGTGTTAAGCGATGAGGCTCCTTTTTGGCTTAACGGATTTGTGAATAAACAAAATTGCCGCATATGGAGTGGGGCCAATCCACAAGAGACCCTGCAGAAAAATGCATTGTTTGGTGTGGTTTGCACATCGGTGGCATTATTGGCTCTTGTTTCTCAAAAGATGAGGCCGGAGCTCGCGTTACCGTTAATGGAGATTGTTACCGCACCATGATTAATAATGTCTTGTAAAAATTTCTTGAAAATGTGGAGGACGAGATATGGTTTCAACAATCGACTTATTGAAATCAGCATTTTACGATAAGTTAATTTCGAGGAATGGACCTATCAATTGGCCTCCAAGGTCTTGCGATTTGACATCTCTCGGTTCTTTCCTGTGGGGTTACGTGAAATCACTGGCTTATGTCAATACACCAGCAACAATTGACGCCTTGGAAGCCAACATTGTTCGTGCTCGAAAGAGTAACCCAAAATTGGACGTCAAGAATACGCTTCGTCAAGAACAGCCGCGGTAGCCATATGCCCGAAACCATTTTCAAATGTTAATGCCATGAATAGATTTTTCGAGTCATACCAAAAATTTGATTAGATTTTAATTTTTCGTATCATTTTTTATAATTTGAAGTTCTATCGGGCTTAAAAAAACATCCATTACAATAATGGCAGCAAGGACTGTGGCGTAGTATAGCAAACACTATAATACCGGCACACTCTGCACCACACAAGCATCCCTACTCCAAAATCTGTTAGAGTAGGGATAGAACAAGGGATGTTAGAATTAAACTTTTTCTCACATTATTCTGTCGTACGGTTGACAATGGGAATCCACGAATTCTCAAAACAATTTTTCCGAATTAGTCAAATAACTTGTGTGGTGCGGAGTATGTCGATACGTTAGTGTTTGAGTGTATACAGCTTTACTATCTCGCCTTTATTCTCATTATATTTATTCCCGTTTGTGGTTAACAACCGTAGTATAAGAACACAGAAGCTTTGGATGGAGTGGCTGTCAAAGACAACCGATTAATCGGGGAGAAATCAAATAGGTTTGGCATTGTTGGACCGTGTTGACGTTTTGAGTAAACTGACAATCGTAATAGTTGGGTCGGATATAGTGACGATATAGAATTCATTTGATTCTTTAGTCTTTTCCACATTTGGTTGTTGCCACAGTATGCAATAAATGACAGATACATAGTCCTTTATTAATTGGGTTCCTTCCGTACTATAAACTGATTTCAATGTCAATCTAACGAACATGTATATACAATAGGAATGTAAACATTTAGAACACATTCGCTCTATTCTGAAAAATGTAGTTCATATATGTAAAAGGTTATCATAAAGCAAGGGATATATATTACAACTTATTATATAACTTCAACAAATTAAGCCAACAACAAAAGTCACTAGAAAGTGAATTCCTTGAAATATGGGATTTCGTATGTCCAACGCTGTTTACCGCAACTATTGAATGTGACCCCCATTTTGGTGGTATAAAAGCACTAATATTTCCTCCAAGTTATACGCCGCATTTCGAATTGAATGGCAGGAATCGGCTTCCTAATACTGTCTTTTAATTCTTCCCGCGTTTTTAGTCGTATTCTAAACATCATTTTTTTTTAAACCCCAAAGACAAAAATCCGCTGGGTTCAGATTAAGCGATCTTGATGGCCATGAATTTTCAAATTGCCTACTTTAACACGATCTTGAAAATAGCAGTCAACAACTGATCGGTAGTTCCTGCATAAAGATTACGTTTTCAATTGCGTCCTCACCTTACAACTGTGGAATTGCATCATCTCTTAACATTTGCAGGTATCGATCACTAATAACAGTCACAGTTACGACCTCGTCATTCTGTATTTCCTCGAAAAAATACGGGCCAATGATGAAATTAGCTATGAAATCACATCAAATGACTTTCTTGCCATCAAGACCTTCCATTTTTTTAACTTCAACTAGTTTTAATTTTGAAAATAAACCACTAAATTACAACGGCTCTGTTTTGATACTTGTGACAGTAGTTGCCATGATGAAATTTTTATTGTACATGGATGCACTAATATCCCATTAATGTAGCAAACTAGGATCCTATTTCTATTTGCAATTATTTTTATTTCCTAAAACAGTACAGGAACTTAAAGTACATCCCTTACTTTGTGAAAACCCCATTTATCTCACAAGTAAAAACTATACCACAACATCCAAGGTCATCTCAAATTATAGTGGTTCTTAATTTTGACAAGATGTGTACATTTTATATACTTCTCTCAACCACAGGCTTTCATAGAACTATATGAAAGGACATTTGGCTCGTTCAGTGTCACGTACACAGCATTAGATATCTACTCCCTATCATTTATTGGGCCATTTATCATTATTACTGTTTATTGTTTAACAATAAACAGTAATTATAATAAATATACTGACAATTATGATAGATCTAATGTGTGATTACAATTATATGCTAGATAAAGTGTAACATAGTTTCGTAACGCATATGCCCTTAGAACTTGGGACAACATCAATTGTTTCTATAAATGCCCACCGTAATTTTAAAAGGCATTTTTTCATGGAAACTGCACAAATTATAAAATGCGTGTCTATACATTACGTTAATAAATAGATATTAAAAGTTTCAGACTACAGAACGTGTTCTACTGTACTTGAATTGCATTACAAATATCCTGGTAACAGTTTAATTTAAAAAAAAATGCTACAGAATGTAATAGAGGTTCACTGTTATCTACCTTCTCGAAAACAGTAAGTTAGTTAAAAATACAGGGAAATAAATCCAAACTACATTCGCAGCAAGCAAGCAAAAAGTGTTTTATAGATACTTTTGTGGTATCTGTTTGAACGTTTTCAGGCATTTTCTCTTAGATAACTGATAAAGGAACGCAATATAATATTAAGACTTTGAGTGTTAAAAATACATTAAACTATATTTTACGATACATATTTTTGGTTCAGGTTCTTGAACGAAATATACAACATTTGTTGCAAAACACTGCAGCAATTGTGGCGGCAGATACAATGCTTGTTCCAAAAATTATATATTTAAATTGCACGAAATTAGAAATTAATTTTAAGTTAGTGTGTTTTATTAAAAAAAATAATGTTAAGGAAACTGCAGCCTAGAACCTTAAAAGCAAGACAGAAATTGCAAGACAAAAAATTGTAATTTCTACTAAGAAGCTTTTGAAATGGTCACTACAGCAAATAGCGGAATTATTTCTTAGTCTTTCGCCGAATAACTTGCGTGTCACAACATTGTAGACATGACATTCAGATAACGTAATAGACACCATAAGCTATTTTTCAAAAATACTTTTGGATATGCAGGGTGATCGATAAGTAGCGAACGAAGAGCCTTCTTTGTTATTTCAAATAGACTACCCTGTATTTTATTACATTTAGTTTCTTCTTAGCTTCTTCTTGGGTTTCATATGTCTATTTCTAGTAGATTTTGAGACATTCATACTTTTGTTTTCAGTCACCTAAATTTAGATATACTTCCTTAAAAAATCCGAATGCAAATACATGTTAGCCCAATTTTCTATAAGATTAAATTGCGCACTTGATTCTATCTAGGCATGGTATTAAAACACCTTCAAAATATACTGGGTCTTCAGTATTGAACATCAAACTTTACCAAATTTAAACACCAGAAACGTCATTTATTTCAATTACATCATATGTTTTTCTGTATCTACTCAATAGGAAATTTATATTTCTACAATTTTTGTATAATGACGCATATGTCAAATATTGAAAGCAAATGAGGTATTTACATTTGCATGCGACTCTTATATTTAGGCAATGTATCCAAGTGGCTTTTTATGTTAGTATTGTCTGGTTACAATGACAACAGTAAACAAAACATACTGACATTACTGTTCTTAACTGGTGATTAGAAATTTTAAGTCTAAGTAGCAAACTGCAAAATGAATTACATAAAAAATGTGAATACATACGATTTATGTACGAAGTTAGAGATAACGCAAGCATTCGGAGTGCAGCAGAAAACGTATGCCTGGATCGTTATTTATTGGAAATATTTTCGAAAGATCAAATTTTAGCTTTGTAATATTTACACGATAGACACAATTTCACAATCCCAGAAGATTGAGACACCTGTACATACCTAAATTTTCGTCATCGTGAAAACGAATTTAAAGTTTAAAGCAGCAGAATTTTAATAACAGTCATTAATTACGGAAACCTTACTGTATCACTTCGTGATTTATGCTTCTAACATTCTTTCAAATGCTCGGTTTTCTTTCTATGATCCTTTGCTTCACATTTGTTTTGTAATACAATGAAATTATGAAGCTACCTAGATGTTAGTACTTATTTTCTGGAGAAACATTCTAGCAGTATTCTAAATAGATTATATAAACTGATATATGCCTCTAAAATATGAAGATACACATATGCATATTGTACAGATACTCATATACCTATGAGTACGTACACAATTGGTATTGTAAACAGTAAATTATAAATCAGTTAATTACCATCGGAAATTTACTATAAATACGTAGCTGGAAATTTGCTTCATAACCTACTCCTTTAGAGCAAGAGAATCATGATTAGAAATTATAAATTGGGGTACACAAACTACTTTAACCAACCTATCTTTTGTTTATATACACCGTCGGCTCAACAATGTATGTATATCCTGAATAAAGTTTATTTACCCTTTTATGAATAAAACAGATTCATACGTGTTTGCTTAACTTTACATCAAAGTAAGGATACAATAACACTGCGTATTCTGCGGCTGTATTTAAGCCTGTCAGAATTGGAAATTGCACTATAAATAGCGTAACGTTGTGCATATGGGTGCGAATATACAAAGTTATAAAGCAAATACATACATACATATATGATGTTTTGTAATACCTTATTAGTAAGGTGAAATCTTGAATAATTTGTAGGAGTAGAAGATATTAATTTATTAACAGCTTTAAGTTTCTGGTAGGATGTGAATGTAGTTAAAACGTGGTAATTAGTAGTAACGTGAGCAGATAAGTATACTTTGAAATGGTACACGCAAAAACGAGCTTTCCGAATTTGGTTTTTCGAAATTGCCGCAAAAGTTGACTTTTTCGAATTTCCATTATGAGGCATAACTTGCTTATAGTTTAGCATTTTGAAAAAAATGTATAGATATTATCGATATAGTTTTTTAGACAGAAATTAATGATGTACTTTTAGCATCTTTTCAAAACTTTTAGGAATTACGTCAATGGAATAAATATAAACCATAGTAAGCCATAACATAATTAACAAATTTAACAAGCTTTCTAAATTATTGTAGACCTAACGTAGAAAAGAGCGCCAAATTGTTTCTTGTGACACCAAATTGATCTAAAGAGCTCGTTGCTAAGCAAAGTAATCATAATAATTTTGCCAAACTGTCAAATATCAATTCCAAAAACGTAAATTATTCCTATTTATTGTTATTATAACCAGCATTTGTCATACTTTCGTCCTTTGTGCTCGTTATTATTTTATCTCATTTAACTTGTGTTATTTCTTTACTTTATCGCACTGTATTACAATTATTTAATTATGGTAGGCTTGTTTAAATTTGTTAGTTTTTGATAGACAATAGGTATGTGTGTTTTTTAGGTTTCTTGCATGGTTCGTGCCGAAGCCATCATAAAAGTAACAACACAAAAAGCCCAAAAAATAGACATATTGTCTATCAAAAATTAACACATTTAAACAAACTTACCATGACTAATTAATTGCAATAAAGTTCAATAAAGTAAAGAAATAACAATTAACACAACAAAGTAAAATGAGAGAAAATAATAACGAGAACAAAGAAGGAACATATGACAAATGCAGGATATAATATCAATAAACAACAAGAATAATTTACGCTTTTAGAATTGAGTTCTTTAGGTCAGTCTAGTGTCACAAGAAACAATTTGGCGCTCTTTTCTAGCCAACTTTGCGTAATAACAAAAACTGATTGCCAAAACCTTTATTGCTGCATATCGTCATATTTCCTAAGTTAAAGTATAACATATGGGTATCGTTGGATTCGTCTTTCGATTGCCTTTCTAAAAGCGTAAAAACACGCAGAGTGTTTTACTTAAAAAAGAGAGTTTACGTCACTTCCAGTGAAGCCGGAAATACAATTGAAATGCTGATAATGGCGAAAGTTAGTTTACAAAAAATAGAAATCGACCAATTTTTTCTAAAAACGTTAGCTTCTGTCGTTCAAAAGTTAGCATGGGGGGGGGACACTTTAGGCCCGCACTGTATAAATATTTTAAATATTGACGAAGACATTTCATATTGTTCAATAATTAGAAGTGTGCCGTTGACGAAGAACATATTTATTATACAACAGCTGCCACCAGTGCGTGCTACAGCAGCGGTAGTGCATTCGGGGAAATCAAACGCAGCCGATATGCTGTCGTGTAGCCCTAACATATGTGTAAACGATTCAGTGCTCAGCTGCCGTTGTGACTAAAGCTGTTGTTTTTTTCGTTGTGACGAGTTTCTGATTGTAGCTGGGCAAGAATTACTCACTATACATTATTGTAATTTACACATACTGGCTTATCAACGGCGGCGCTAATGTTGCAGCACTCATGTCGGCAGCTGTACTTATGACGTGTGTTGTCACAGATTTCTTACTGAACTAGTAGTATATTAGAAAAACCAAGTTATTCTCAATAAAAAATATTAATTTAATTGAATAATTGAAGAAATGTTACACGATAATAGCTTAGCAGGTATAGCAAACGCCAGATTAGATGACGAGCGGTGGGAGTAAGTCCACGCAGCATTAGAAATAGTGGGCAAATTTGTATTTGGTCTTACATGCAGTTGCAAGAAACCATAGGCGGCGCATACTAAATATCCATCTCTTAATAAATAAACAATTTATTAGAGTAAAATGTACAAATAGGTAATCAGGTAATAATCAAATATATGCATATACATTAATTACGAAACGAAATGATATAAATAATGTGATTCTATTGTATAAACAGGTATTTAAGAATATTTTGCAAACAGTATAAATTTACATAGGAAGCTATTTGATGTTATAAGTAATTAAAGAGTTTACATATTAAATGAGATTTAAATGTACACACAGGTAGTTACGAATATCGCAAATCATAATTCCATTTCTAATAATAACCATATAATAATAATAATTACTAATAATTAAATAAACAGATTAATCTTCTGCGGAACTGAAGATGTCGTCATCACTATCACTTTCATTATTTACATGAATAATTAAATTTTATGTTGGTTCATCAACTAATATTTCTGATTCTAAATATTTACAACATGTTTACAACGTTGTTACCAATCTTCCGGAGAAATTCTCGAAAATTCTTCTTCCGCTATTTTACGAACATCTTCTATCTTAAAATTTAGATTCCTTGCAGCGACATTGTTTTTGACGGTGGTCCAGATCAACTCAATCGGATTTAGATCGGGGTGATACGGTGGAAGTCTCAAAACTGTGTGTCCATTGCGTTGTAGAATTTCGTCGAATTTATACGTTATATATTGACCCTTATAGTGTTTGATTAGCTGGTATAGTTGTGGCTTTAGCATTCTGGTGTCGAAAGGAATATTTTTTAACGTTAACCATGCAATCATTTCATTTTTCTTACTATTACTTGTTGGAGCATGATTTGTTTGTGTATTGTGATACGACGCATTATCAATTACAACAACGGAGTTTGTAGGCAAGTTTGGTATAAACTTCTGTTGAATCCATCTGCCATAATTTTCTGCGTTCATATCCGAATGGTAATCACCAGTTTTTACGCCGGACTTAAAAATCAATAGGGCGTTGGGGATAAAGCCCATATTGCCTCCTGCGTGCACTATTATTAGTCTGGGTCCTTTTGATATGTTTTTGAAAAGACCTTTTGTACTTTTATCACTCCACATCTTGGAAGACGTATGACTACTGTGAATGTAAGTCTCATCTATATATACAATGCGTCGATTTGTCTCACGAAAATGCTTAATCTTTTGCAAATAATCAATTCTCAATGCTCGTATATCTAGTCGCTCTAACAATACTTGCTTATTATTTTGTGTACGTCGAAACTTGAATCCCAAATCTGTTACAATTTTTCTTAATGATGTGTTTGATCCTTTCCATTCCAATTCATCGTGCATCTTTTGGCGTAGAGCTGAAATCGTAACTCGTCGCTCGTCTGTTCTACGAAAATTATAGATCATATCTCGCACCATTGTTAATTGATACTCCGGCAAACTTGTGACACTCTTTGTTCTTTGTCTCTTCTTACCAGGACTTGTAAATTTTTTTTCATCGCTGTTTGATGCCGTATTTCCTTCTCGAATAATTTTTTCTATTGTTCGCACCGACGCACCGGTTGCTTCATGAACACATTCTTTTATTTCACTTAATGGCACTGATGTACTTTTATGTTTATAAAAATAATTGTAAACATTAAAAACTACGTCTCGCGTTTGAGCGTGTATCACTTTATGATCCCCTAGCAAAGAAATTATGTTCCGCCACTGACAAATATAGTCTGACTATTACTTCAGTAAATGGGCGTGCGCGTTTTCAAAAACGACTACGGCGCATCCCCACCGCTCCCCATCTAACTTGGCGTTTGCAATATATACTATTTGCTGACAGCGTTTTGAATACATTTTTACGTCTTTTCTCTTTTGGGTTTACATTTTTTTTTTAAAGAAGCCGGTACCAATTTGTAAAAAGCATTGTTTCATATTTTGCTGCTATGTTAATTTAATAATTTTTCAAAATCTCATTTTACTGGCATTTTCTTAGATAATGACAGAAATCTATTTTCCTTTCATAATCTCCGGGGTAGAGGAAGTTTTATTTACTTCGACTTGGCTATACCTAGGCATACCGTGGTTTTGTTAAAAAAAATAGTATTGCTAATTTGGCAGAAAAATCGTGGCACTTAGGTAAGTCCTTGGCATGAACAAAGGACTTTCTGCGAAGCTACGAAGCTCACTACAAACTATTGTCATTATCTTTCATATGCAAAATGTTGAGGAGGTACTAAAAATTACGATAGCTGGTTAATTTGCATATAAAAGAACTATTTCGAAAATACATAAACCTATACAAAAAGTCTACTTTTAAGGACATTTTGAAAGTGGTAAGATAAATACAAAATTAGATTTCAGAAATGAATTTCGTACACTTTTGCGTATCTCCCCTGCAAACTACATTTACCTGTTGTTTACATCGAATTGGTTCACTCCGTTCATTTGTGATTCAATAGTAAAAATAACTTCAATCCTAAAGTAAATTATAACATGAGAGGACGTTATGAAAGCTTCATCAAGTCGCTAATTGCATCTATTTTAGAACTTTCGGTTCAGTTGGGAACAGCTGAAATAGATGTTTTATAAATCAGTCAAATGAATCGGCCAAGTTGATAATTAGGGTACAAAAAAATTTACTAGAAAGAAAAAAACAATATCCTGAAATCATTATAAAATTCTTAGTTAGATGTAGGGAACTTCAGAGACCCTCAGTACTCTATTTTTTAGAATAAAATACAAATATGATAAAAAGTAAAGGATTTCCATTTAAAATGTTCAACTTTTGCACGGGGATTGAAATCAGTTTATCGAAATATTCAGGACGTTATTCATTGAAACATTGACAATTCAGGCCTGTACTACAAAATTTCAAAATCGCATTAAAAATGGGCATTTATGAGAAATAAACCATTTCATCTTGTGAGCTGCACGCGACAATTTTCTTCCAAATGTTTAAATAACTCAGAAAAAGTTGTTTCTATAAAATTTAAATGTATAATGTTATACAGATGCTCCATTTAAAGTGAGCAAGTTACTATCAATGTCAGATATAACCTAAAGCAATAGAGACGCTAAAGCATTAGTGATGAGTAGAGCAACGCAAACTGCGCTGAAAGCCAGTGGCGGACGCATAAAAGTTTACACAAAATAAACACGGCCGGGACAATTCGGTATAAACGTCAGTATAACTGCGACTCGAAAGCCGATCTGTTGTATATGCATCTACGCTGTTGTATACTATATCGTAGTTCTACGTTTGTTTTGAAAATGTTTCCTACGTCGCGAAAACGACCAAAGTTGGACACAATAAGAGAATTTATTGCAGAAATGCCTGATTTAAAGTGTGATGGCGCTAAAATTCAATGTGTAGTGTGTAAAATAGATTTAATGTGTTGGTCGAAAAGTGATTGTCTACGGCACGTAAATAGTGCAGGGCATGTTTCAAAAAAAATTCCACACGGGATTATGACAAATTTAAATTTAATTTATGTGTTTATTGCATGTAATTTACCATTTAATTTATGTGTTTATTGCATGTAATTTACCATTTCATTTACTAAGGAAGAAAGCATACGTCTCGTTTTGGAATGAATATTCGGACTTTAAGTTACCAAGTGAGAGAACATTACAGAGAGTTGTGCCGTCTGCTCGTGAGCATGTCGAGAAAAGAATTAAATCGGAGTTGCAAGATAAGAAACTATGGTTATGTGTGGACCGTCACCCTCAATTTTACTAGCTTCCAGACGAATACAACAATGCACTGCCGAAGTAATTCCAATGTTGGTGTTAAATACATTGGAAAAGTTTGAACTTTCAACAAATCAACTATTGGTGTTTATGAGTGATGGTGCCGCAAACATGCTTGCTGTAGGTCGATCTCTTAAAAAACATTGTGCTAGCTTGTTGCATATTACATGTAAAATTCATACTTTCAGTCTCGTAGCAGATAGTATCAGAAAATGTTATCCCGAGGTAGACGCCCAAAACGTATTCGGGAACTTCATAGACTATGGCCCGGTATTCCTGAACCACCACAACCTATTCTTACTCGTTGGGGAACATGGTTAGAGGCTGCATTTTATTATCTTAAATATTTTGAGAATATAAAGAACGTAATTTTAGAATTCGACCCAAAGGAAGCTGCGGCTGTCAAGGTAAGCCGCTTGAAATTTCAGGATAGTCAAGTTACAACAGATTTGGAAATCATTCAGGAAAATTACGTGGGACTAGCGGATGCGATAGAAAAACTACAAAATTCTTCGGTGTCGTTAGTGGAATCTTTGCAAATAGTGCAACATGTTCACGCACAGCTATGCGCGATAGAAGACGCAAGAAATGCTTGTGTTTTAGAAAGGTTTGAAAGTGTTTTAGATAAAGACTCTGATTTTAGCACATTAAGACAAATTTGTGAAGGTGCGTCAACAGAACCGTTAAGTTATTTGAAAGATTATTTTACTTACGCAAATATAACGGCACTAGATGTAGAACGTTTGTTTTCGGCATACAAAAACACTTTTTCTTCACGCCGCACTCACTTTGCCGAAACAACTTTGGAAATATATCTAATGTTACAAATATTAAATAGACATTATCCACTTTGTGATTTCACGGAGGACTCTTAAAACGGTAAGTGTTTGAGCACATATCACATTTAATTTATTTTGTGTAAACTTTTATGCGTCCGCCACTGGCTTTCAGCGCAGTTGCGTTGCTCTAGTGATGAGTTGACCAAACTGGCGTTGGTCATGTGCCAAATTTACAAATTTCTCAAATTCTTACTTTTCCAAGTACCGACAATTGCATTTCCGGCTTGGACACCTGTATTCACAGATTAGTTGCACATATGTACGTCCTTTATTTAGGAAAGTTATTTCTAGCAACAAAAAATTTAAAAAGATTTTATACGCTTTGATTATTATTTTAAAAAATTGGGGTGTGGTTTCAAAAAAAAAAAAAAACAAAAGTAAAAAAAAACCCTGAGATAAACAAAAACGGGTGAAAACCCGATTGGTAATAATTACAAAATTTAACATATTTTTTTTTCCAAAATTTTTTTTAGGTAAAAACACATCAAAATACCCAAAAAATTTAAAATTTTGTTTGGCTTCCCCCATTCTGGGGTTTCGCTAGGGATGCATTATTACAACATTTATTATCCCAAACATAAAAAAGTCCCAAATCCAAAGCATCCCTTTCAAAAACGAGTTTTTTTTGGTTTAAAGTAACTCCGTGGTAGAAGCAAATTATGTAATTTACAAGCTTAAAATGGGGTATAGCTTGAAGTTAAATCTAGGAGGAGGAAAAATATCAACAGTATTATTCGAAAGCACAGTTGATAAATTTTTGTATTCTTCGAAATTCCTCTCTGGCAGCAATATTTTACACTCCATTGTTGTTATCGGTACATAATTAAAAGCGCACACTGAAAAATTGATTTCATCTGAAATAGGAATTGAACATAATAGCGCATGATTCGAGGGCACTAGCTTATGGTTCAGCGAGAAAAGATAAATTTGACAGATCGTAATTCATTCTACTTCTAACTGAAGGGGTTTTCCGGAATATTTTCGAAAGGGACACGTTCATTTTTTAAAATTTTTAAAAAATAGAAAGTCTCCCGGGTTTTTGTAGATAGTAAAGTTGGGGAAAACTGCGTAAATGGAGCTAATTTTACATACACTTTGGATTAAAACAAATTGAAGCCCGGTTTTATTTAGGATATGCAATGTTATTACCCCCGCAGGGCCCTTTTTAAAAAAAACAAAAAAATTTCGTTAAATTTTGGGCCGTCGTTAAAACTTATGCTTAATAAAAATTAAAATTTAAAAAACCGTACTTTTTTTAAAGCTTTTCAACGCCCCGCAAAGGTTATCTCCAGCATTTTAAATTGTATAATTTATATAAAATAGATAAAAATTTTCCCAAAAACGGACCATTATAAATATTTTTGTCAAAAGGGGCCCGAACCCGGGCTTCAGGTTTGGGTAAAAAACAAAATTGGGGGAGGGTTTTCAGTATTTCATAAATTAGTGGGCAAAATTTTACAAAAATTGTTCACCGGTGTGAAAAAAAAGCACCCTAAGATAGCACCCAATTTTTTCCCAAAACCCACCCAAAACGCCCCCAGTGACGCCCATAAAAAACGGAAAATTTTAAGATACACCGCTACATTTTTTACTAAACAAAAAAAGGGCGGAAAATTTTTACGGTTCATTAAAAAGGGGGGTGAAATCTTCTATACCGATAGGGAGTATATTCCCTAAACAGCGTTAACTTGCCGAGGTTCCTGAAATTTAAGAAAACCCCAAATTGAAAAAATTATATCCCCCCGGTGTTTTCCCCGGGAAAAATTTAATGCGTTTTGGCCCCGTTATATTCCCAGTCCTAAGGGAGTAACCCCCCAAATATTTTTTAATTTGCCGGGGGTCCTGGGGGTGAAAATTAAAAAAATCGTTTATTGCAAAAATTATATCTCCGGTGTTTTTCGCCGGAACAAAAATGCGTTTTGGCAGTTCTTTTCCCCATTTCCTATAGGGAGTATACACCCCAAATATCTTTAAAACTTCCCGAGGGTCCCTGGGGGGAAATTTAAGAAAATCCCCACAGAAAAAAATTATATTCCGGTTTTTATTCCCCGGGAAAACATAATGTGCTTTGGGCGGGTTTTTATTCCAGCCCTATAGGGAGTATAAAACCCAAATACGTTAACTTGCCGGGGGGCCCCGGGGGGGAAATTTATGAAAATCGCAAATTTTAAAAAAAATTATATCCCCGGGGTTATTCCCCCGGAAAACATAAGCGTTTTGGCAGTTATATTCCCACTCCTATAGGGAGTATCACCCCAAATACTTTAACTTGCCGAGGGTCCCTGGGGGTGAAATTTAAGAAAATCCCCCCATAAAAAAAATATATCTTGGGTGTTATTCGTGGGAAAACATAATGCGTTTTGGCATTTAATTTTCCCCACCTCCTATGGGGAATATTCTCAAAAATCGCAAACTTGCCGAGGGTCCCTGGGGGTAAAATTTAAAAAAAAATCGCTTTTGAAAAAACTTATATCTCCGGTGTTTTTCCCCGGGGGAAACAAAATGGGGTTTTGGCAGTTAATTCCCAGTCCATAGGGAGTAAAAACCCCCAAATATCTTTTAACTTGCCGAGGGTCCCTGGGGGTGAAAAAAAAAAAAATCGCTTTTGGGAAAAATTATATCTCCGGTGTTTTTTCGCCGGAACATAATGCGCTTCGGCAGTTTTTTTCCCAGTCCTATAGGGAGTATACCCCCAAAAATTCGTTAATTGCGGGGGGCCCTGGGGGGAAATTTAAGAAAATCGACATGAAAAAATTTATACTCGGTGTTATTCGCCGGAACAAAAATGTTTTTTGGGCAGTTATTTTCCCCCAGCCCTTTATAGGAGAAACACCCCAAAAAATCTTTTTAAACTGCCGGGGGC
The DNA here is from genome assembly GCA_029619315.2 of Dynastes maya. NCBI lineage: Eukaryota > Metazoa > Arthropoda > Insecta > Coleoptera > Scarabaeidae > Dynastes > Dynastes maya. The sequence goes on along the minus strand of JAROYE020000007.1, from coordinate 43,499,546 downwards.
CCTGGGGGTGAATTTTGAAAAGCGCAAATTTTAAAAATTATATCTCCGGTATTATTCGCCGGGAACATTAATGCGTTTTGGCAGTTATATTCCAGGCTATAGGGAGTATACCCCAAAAAAACCATTTTTTAATTTGCCGAGGGTCCCGGGGGTGGGTAAAATTTTAGGAAAATCTTACATGAAAAATTTATCTTGGTTTTAATTCTGGGAAAACATAATGCGTTTTGGCAGTTATATTCCCACTCCAAAGGGAGTATATTCCTCAAATACGTTAACTTCCCGAGGGTCCCTGGGGGGGGAAATTTTTTAAAAAATCGCATTGCAAAAATTATATTTTCCGGTGTTATTGCCCGGAAAATAATGCGTTTTGGCATTTATATTCCGGGCCTATAGGGAGTATACCCCCAAAAATATCGTTAATTTCCCGAGGGTCCCTGGGGGTGAAATTTAAAAAAAACCCCACTTTGCAAAAATTAATCCCCGGTGTTATTCCCCGGGAAAACAAAATTGTTTTGGGCAGTTATTTTCCCCATTTCCTATGGGGAGATCCCCCCCCCAAATATCTTTTAACTTGCCGGGGGGTCCCTGGGGGGAAATTTATAAAAATCGCAAAATTTAAAAAAATTATATCCCCGGGTTTATTTTTCGCCGGAACTTTAATTCGCTTTGGCAGTTTTTTTTCCCAGTGTATGGGGAGTATACCCCAAAAAACTTTGTTAATTTTGCCGAGGGCCCCCTGGGGTGAAATTTAGGAAAACGTAATGAAAAAATTGTTTCTTGGGTTTGTTTTTCGTGGGAAACATAATGCGTTGGGCAGTTTTTATTCCCAGGCTTAGGGAGTTTTATCCCAAAAAAACATCGTTAACTTCCCCGAGGGTCCCTGGGGGTAAAATTTTAAAAAAATCGCAATAAAAAAAATTTATATCTTCGGTTTTATTCGTGGGAAAACCAAAATGCGCTTTGGTAGTTATTTTTCCCCACCCCCTATAGGGAGTATTTTCCCTAAAATATCGTTAACTTCCCGGGGGGTTCCCTGGGGGTGAAATTTATAAAAAATCGCAAATTTTAAAAAATTAATCTCCGGTTTATTCGCCGGAACATAAGGGCGTTTTGGGATTTAAAATTTCCCAGTGTATAGGGAGTAAAAAAAACAAAAAAAAAACTTTGGGAACTTGCTGAGGGTCCCTGGGGGGGGAAATTTAGGAAAATGTACATAAAAAAATTGTATCTTGGGTTTATTGGGTGGGAACATAATGCGCTTTGGCATTTAAATTTTTCCCAGGTTTAGGGAGTATATCCCCAAAAAACATCTTTTAAACTTCCCGGGGGTCCCGGGGGGTGAATTAAGAAAATCCACATAAAAAAAATTTATCTCCGGTGTTTTTTCGGCGGAACATAATGCGCTTTGGCATTTATATTCCTAGCCCTACGGGGAGTATACCCCTTTACATATTGTTAAATTCCCGATGGCAATGAGTTTAAAATTTAAAGAAAAGGAAAACTAATGTAGACATAATTCCAAAAATTAAATTTGTGAAAGAAAAACAGCTAAAGAAAGACCAAAATAATGGAACTAAACAAACAAGCACCCAAATTCACTGAGTTTATATTAAAAAATAGAAAAAAAAAATAATGTAGGGGGCCCCTTTGGCGAATGAAAGACTTCCCCCGTTTAAAAAACATCAGAAGTATATGGAAAAAACCCGTGGTCACCCTTTCCAACGATGAACTGAAGAAATAAGAAAAAGGGATACCTTAGTTCACGGAAGCTTGTAGAAGGAAAGGAGGGCTAGAAGAAGGGATCTTCTTTTTGTTAAAATATTTTAAATCTAAAAAAATCCCCCTGTCCCCCCCTTGTTCGAGTAAAAACTGGGAAAAAATTTTTATAATGGCCCGGGGTTTAAAAACCCCCGGGATTGCCCGAAGAAAAATTTTGTGGTGAAACCCCCCTGCTGTTGAGTGGAGATAATTTGGAAAAATTCCATTTTTTAGGGGTTTGCCCCCCCGATGGATTAATTTGGTGATGGGATAAAAGAGATTAAGGGGTTCTCCTAAATATAAAGATTATAATTAAACTTTATTAATCCCCCGTATTTCGCCCCCCCAAAAGGATCCCAAATTAAGGCCCCAAATAAAAAAATAGAATACCAATTTTGCACAAATACCAAAGAGAAAATAAAATATAATTACCCCCAATAAAAGAAGGGGCAAAAAATAGAAAAAAAAAATATATATTAAATCCACCCCATTTAAAGCCCCCAATTATTTATCCCAATTTATAAAAAATTTTGGGTTTTTTTAAATAAAGACGGGTTCTTTAAAGATGTCATTTCCCAAACACCATTTCCAGCTGTAAGGGGTTTCTCAAGGGAACTAAAAAGAGATGGAGGGGAAATTTGTATTTTTTAATTTAAAAAGGGGGTCTTAAAATTTTGAATGTATAGAGAGACAACGAATTTTTGGAAAACCAAATGTTTCCAAAATTTGCAGGGTTTAAAACACTTTTACTTATTACTTGCAAAAGTCTTTTCTGTTGAAAAATTTTTCCTGATTTCCCCCTGGAAAAAATGGCGATCACTTAAAAAAAGTACCTTTTTCCCCCGGGGTTAGTTTTGGTGTTAAATTATCAAAAAAAATTCCTGGGTACGCGGAAAAGGGAGAGATTCGTGAGGTAACCCGTCCTCGATCTTGGTAGTTGCCCCCCTTTTTGAAAAAAGTCACTTTGGGGCCGGGAAAATTTGTATTCTGATACAACCCCTTTGTGCTGGGGAGGGGCTTTTTTGCTTTGCAATGATATAACTTCATATTTGTTGGGAAAGCCAATTTGATTCCACCGTTTTTATAAAGTTTTTCCCACTTCTTCTTCGCTAATCAGTTTTCCCCCCTTACCATGTATTTTTCATCACTGGAACTTTTTCAATAAAGCAATTTTAAAGAAAAAAAACCGCCACTGGGTTTTGAAAATTTTTAAAATTTCCCAAAAAGGGAAAACATTTTTTTTTTGATTCAAAAATTTCTCTGCCTATATAGGTTAAAAAAAAATGGATTTCCCCTTCAAATGATTTAAGAACTTTTTAAAAAAAAAATATGTAACTGAAAACCAATTTTTCAAAGGGTTGGGAAACTCCCCTAGGAAAAAAAATCCCTCTTTCAAAAAAGAGACAAATTTTAAATTTCGGCATGTAGGCTTATATTTTTCGAAAAAAATTTATTTTAAAAAACCCCCAAACTTTAGAGGAGAAAAGTTATGAACGACTATAGGGCGGAAAACAAACACCTGCTCCTAAAAAATTTTTCAAATCTTGCTGCAAAGGGCCCTTTTTTGGCACAACCAATAGAGGACCCAATATTCTACTTGCTCCAGGTTTTTAAAAGAAGTTACAACCGCATGCTTCATCGATGCATCCCAACCCCCAAGCTGCCTTCCGAAACAATATCTGTGATTTATGCAGAAGTATTAATAAAAAAATACAGTAACACAAAGCCCCCCGACAGTTTTACCCTAGCATAACCCCCCTGGGGTATTTTTTTTGCAAAATTTCCCCAAAATTGGGGGGAGGGCTTTCCCATATATAAATTTGTTCAATAATAGTATCAAACTTTTTTACATCTTTTCCCCAGGAAGAAATTTCAGTTGTAAATTTTAAAAAACGTTTTTTTTTTAGATATTCTTTTTATTAACCCCGGAGTACCTCAAGGATCTGTCCTTGGGCCCGGCTTATTTTTTAAAACTTATGGGAATATAAATACCCCAAAAAAGCCCCCTGTTCCCGGGGAAAAACACCGGAGCATAATTTTTTTTCCCTTAGCGATTTTCATAAATTTTCCCCCCCCGGGACCCCGGCAAAGTTAAAAGTATTTGGGGGGGGTTTTTCCCCCCCTATAGGCTGGGAAAAAAACTGCCCAAAACGCATTTTTGGGTTTCCCGGGGAATAACACCGGGGGATTAATTTTTTCAATAGCGATTTTTTTAAAATTTTACCCCCAGGGCCCTCGGGAAAATTAACGATATTTTTGGGGTGATAAATCCCTATAGGACTGGGAATATAACTGCCCAAAACGCATTATGTTCCCGGGGAATAAAAACCCGGGGATTTTTAATTTTTTCATTTGCGATTTTAAAAAAATTTCACCCCCAGGGGGGGCCCTCCCCAAGTTAACAAAATTTTGGGGGGATATCCCATAGGGCTGGGAAAAAAAAACGCCAAAGGGGGATTATGTTCAAAAAATAACACCCTTTGAATAATTTTTTCATGTGCTTTTTCTTAAATTTCACCCCCAGGGGGCCCTCGGCAAGTTAAAGATATTTGGGGGTATACTCCCTATAGGGACTGGGAATATAACGGGCCCAAAACGCCCCTTATGTTTCCGGGGAAAAAACACCGGGGGGGGGGGGGGATTTTTAAAATTTTTTCAAAAGCCCATTTTTTAAATTTTTTTTTTCCCCCCGGGACCCCCGGGGAAGTTTAAAGAAAATTTGGGGGGTATACTCCCATAGGGCTGGGGAAAAAACGCCCAAAAACGCATTATGTTTCCCGGGGAATAACACCGGAGATATTAAAATTTTTTCATTTTGCGATTTTCATAAATTTCAAACCCCCGGGACCCCCGGCCCAAGTTAACCCATATTTGGGGGGTAACTCCCTATAGGACTTGGGGAAATATAACTGCCAAAACGCATTTTGTTCCCACGAAAAAACCCCCGAAAAATAAATTTTTTATGTCGATTTTCCCAATTTCACCCCAGGGACCCCCGGAAAATTAAAAAATGTTTTTGGGGTTTTACTCCCTAAGCCCCTGGGAATATAAGCCAAAGCGCATTTTGTTCCCCGGGAATAATACCCCCGGGGATATAAATTTTTTTAAAATTTGCGATTTTTATAAATTTCACCCCCAGGGACCCCCGGCCCAAATTAACTATATTTGGGGGGTATACTCCCTATAGGGCTGGGAAAAATAAATGCCAAAAAAAATTATGTTCCGGCGAATAACACCCGGGGATATAATTTTTGCATGTACGGGTTTTTTAAATTTCACCCCCCGGGACCCTCGGCAAGTTAAGGGTATTTGGGGTGTATAATCCTATAGGGGGGAATATAAATGCCAAAGAGATTAGTTCCCGGGGAAAACACCCGGGGTATAAATTTTTTCATGGCGATTTTCTTAAATTTCACCCCAAAGGGGCCCCCGGCAAGTTAAAAGAAAATTTGGGGTGTTACTCCCCCATAGGGGCTGGGGAATAGAATGCCCAAAACCCCATTATGTTCCGGGAAAAACACCGGAGTTAATTTTTGCCAAAAGCCCATTTTTTTTAAAATTTTACCCCCAGGGGGCCCCCGGCAAGGGTTAAAAGTATTTGGGGGGTTTATCCCTAAGGACTGGGGAAATAACTGCCCCAAAACGCTTATGTTTTCCCGGGGAATAACAAACCCGGGGGATATATTTTTTTATGTGCGATTTTCTTTTAAAATTTTAAACCCCCCGGGACCCCCGGCAAGTTTAAAGATATTTTAGGAATATACTCCCTATAGGAGTGGAATTTTAACTGCCAAAAAAGGGATTATTTTTCCGAAAGAAAAAACACCCAAGATGGCAAAAACACCGGAGATATAAATTTTTTTTTTTGCGATTTTCTTAAATTTCACCCCCCCCCCGGGACCCCCGGGAAGTTAACGATATTTGGGTGTATACTCCCTATAGGGCTGGGGGAAAATAACTGCCAAAAACGCATTGTGTTCCCGGGGAATTTAAAACCGGAGATATAATTTTTACATTTGCGATTTTTTTAAATTTTAGGGAAACCCCTCCCCGCCCGGGGGTTTTTTGTTTTTGGGAATATAATCCCTATCGGGATAGAAAAATGCAAACCCCCCTTTTTAATGTAAACCCTTTTTAAATTTTCCGCCCCTTTGGTGTTTTTTTGTAAAAATCGTTTAGGGTTTTATCTTAAATTTTACCGTTATTATGGACGTCACTGGACGTTCGGGTGTTTCCGTAAAAATTGGCTGCTATCTTAGGCTGCTGTTTTCACACCGGTAATTTGTTCCATATTGCCGGAAGAAAATGATCATTCCCAATTTAAACAAACACAAGCTCAAGTATTTTCTAATTTTGATAGATATTTTATTATATAATCTTTGGAAGCTGCTCCAGTAATTATGCAGTCTATAGATACTATGTAAGTGGGATTTAATTTTTAAAATATTTAGAATCTTTAAAGAAACTTGGAAAATTTAAACCAATCTACCTAATATGCAAAGGTAAATATAAATGAAAGCTTTTGTGAAATACATATTTTCACGGTAGAGTCTTTGGGGAAAAAAATGTGAAACGGTTGATGAAAATATTAGCTAAATATGTATTTCTACTATATGCTTTATATAAAATTATACAAAATATTTTTTCAAGGTTTGTTACGGGTACTAAAAGTAATTTTAATAGGAATATCTGTCAACAAAATTGGTCTTTTATATTAAGGGTTATTGTGTTGTATAAATTTTATTGATAAACGGTTTTCATGGTTCCTGCGACACACAGACATACCAGTCTTTGTATGCCACTCAACCTTCTTATTCCGTCTATATTCAGTGCCTTTGTCCACCATACTACTGAGTCACAGGTTGTCATAGATGATGATATGATAACCGTCGTATACCGGGTGTCCAGGATAACATGAAGTACATGGGTATATTAGAAACCGTTAGAGATACAAGGTCAGTTAAATGGGGAAAAAGTTGCGCACTTATACGGCTAAGTACAACACGGGATTACATTTTTAAAAATCCATTCCGTTACTGAGATACAGGATGAAAACCAAAAGTGTGCATTTTCTAGAAACCTTAATATTTTCTTTATTATGAAAAATACTGTCATCAAATTTTCAGCATAGGGGTAGTTAGTAGTGAGGATTTCAAAAATGACCTTAGAAAAATTCTAGGCTCACTGAGTTCTTTGCGCTTGTACCCAACTTTTATTTTTCTTATGGGCGCCATATTGGATTTTTACATTTTTGAAATGGACATAAAAAATGCTTTTCAACCATATATAATGTTCGATGAAGATAAATTATGAAAAATAGCAAAATTACGATTTGATCGTAGTAGACTGGCACCTATCCAAACAATCGCAACGGCTCTGAATTTTCTAGCTGTCAAACAGTATTTGTGGTGTAAAAAGTCAGTAATTTGTGATTTTAAAATGGATCGTTTTTCGAACGGAGATAAATATGATATATTGGAGTGTTTTAATCTCTGTCGGAGAAATGATGAGATAGCTGTAGAAATGTATACCAATAAATACTCAGAAAGACTTCAGCCAGGTAGAAGCATATTTCGGCGATTAGGTAAAAATTTAATAAATCACGGAAGCTTCGTTAAGTCGAAAAGGAAAAGCACACAGACGAAAATTAGGAAAATATGGTCTCACAAGCCATAATTGAGAAACTCCGTACTTCTTTTTGTGAAATTGAGAATACCACAAGCGTTGCCCGATCAACAGCCAATAGCATTTCAAAACGTTACAAATACCATCACTATAAACATAATGAAATTCCAAATTTTACTATGAAAATTCTATGGTCAAACGAGAGTCGGCTTCACCAACTGCGGATTATTTAATCGCAAAAATACTGTTTTTTGGTCCAATGAAAATTCACATCTAATTCGTGGAGTCAGGCAGTAAGTGAAATAGGAGTGTAATATATGGATAAACTCGGTTTTATTACATTGAACATAGGAATGTTATATATGGTTGAAAAGCATTTTTTGTGACCATTCCAAAAATGTAAAAATCCAATATAGCGTCCATGAGAAAAACAAAAGTTGCGTACAAGCGCAAAGAACCCAATGAGTCTAGAATTTTTCTAATGACATTTTTGAAGTCCTCATTACTGATTACCCCTATGCTGAAAATTTGATGACTGTATTTTTTAAAATAAAGTATTAAGGTTTCTAGAAAACGTACACTTTTGATTTTCATCCTGTACCTCGGTAACGGAATGGATTTTAAAAAATGTAATCCCGAATTGTACTTAGCCGTATAAGTGCGCAACTTTTTCCCCATTTAACCGACCTTGTATCTCTAACGGTTTCTAATATACCCATGTACTTCATGTTATCCTGGACATCCGGTATACGACGGTTATCATATCATCATCTATGACAACCTGTGACTCAGTAGTATGGTGGACAAAGGCACTGTATATAGACGGAATAAGAAGGTTGAGTGGCATACAAAGACTGGTGTGTCTGTGTGTCGCAGGAACCATGAAAACCACGCCGACAGCTGCTATGGAAGTCAAACTTAACCTAGAACCATTACATATTCATATTTGAGGGAAGATTAAATTAGCAACCTACAGACTAGTGAACAGGCAACCTCTCGTAATCAGCTCCCATGATGCAAATTACCGGAAGCTGTTGAAGGATCTTAAGTCGGGGCCAATTGCAAGCAAGCTCAATGGCGCTATCACCTCCAAAAATAGCTTTGATGAAAACTATAAAACAGCAACACCAGATAGAGAGAAATAGAAAAGGGGGCCCCAACTAAAGTCATATCCATCTGCTATATAGACTGCTCAAAACGCTACAGTATTCCAAGCCGAAATAGAGGCAGTGTATTGAGGAAATAGACAAGCAAGATGCTAATTATCGATTCGTTGCTATCTATTCAGACAGTCAAGCAGTGCTGAAGGCAGTGAAAACCACACAAGCAAAATCGAAATTGGTATGGAACTTCGTAGACTAAACCGGGCTAAAGTACCTTGCTGTGTGTACCAGGACATGAGCGCATTGACGAGCAAACGAACTAACTCTACTAACCTCGTCAATTGATGATGGAAACCCGAAACCGTCTATAGGCTAAGGTACGGCATTCCGTCTTCCAATTCGATATAGTTTGGAAAAACTGTACGATAGCACAAGAGTAAACCTGGACAGTACGCAGTAAACCTAAACGAAAGTGACCCTTGTTTATACTCCCAATACCACCTCATCGCTTGCCTGTCGTCCAAGTTTACCTTTGTACCATAGTACCTAGCTGCAAAGACCATCCCTAGAAACGCAGCAGTGTCACTAAAATCAGCACAATGACCCTTGATCATCTGGGAGGACAAGTATTCATTATTTACATATTTTCTAGATACTGATTATTAAAGCGTGACAAACGGTTGCACCCGATGTACGTACAAGGAATCAAGTGGACGTTCGGTTATTATCGGTTGATCGGTGTGCGTGCAACCAATAATAACCGAACGTCCACTCGATTCCTATCGTCTTATTAGTTTCGTCTAAGCTTCGTAGCAACAACAAAATAAATATGCGTAACTCTCATTTCCAAGCGACCATGATTTTAAATTATTGCGTGCGTTCTTGCACACAGTAGATTTACATCCCAAAGTTGTTAGAAGCGTACTAAGTACTAACACGCGACCCGCATCGAATCAATCGGACATACAGCTAATTTCACATTTTCTCGATGTGTATACGCATTGCATCGTCAATAAGAATGTCGTAAATAAGAATGTCTTGAGTTGCTGATGTTATGGAAGTAAGTAAATACAGAGTTTTGTTGAACGCTGTTAAAGGAGCCTTATCGTACTTCCATACCCTACTACCGAAGGTTGAAGTAAGTTACTTTTCTTGCACACAGTTGATCTTGTCCTACGGAGGAGGCGAACGGTCCTGCGGCTCGACAATCTCCCTCACCAACAGGTTACACGTGATACGGCAGATCCGCCGGGTAAAAAAATTCAAAGAAAAGCTGTAATATACACAAGTTTATGCACACGGGAAAATTCCTTTGCGTGTGCGGAGTACATGTATTAGCTGCTCGTCACTCCTATAAATTTAATTTTTTTCAATATATTCATTTAAACTGATGAAAGTGTATCTCGTTGACACTCCTGAATTTTCGGGAGAAAAATATCTATAAAAGCCAAATAAATAAAACTTAATTATTAAAAATATAAATTAAAATTAGTAGTTAGAGGGATCAACTAAACAGATTTCATTGTACAATTTCAAACATACGCTACCGCTCATAAGTATTTGGGTATCCTTGGATTTTGGATTTTTGTATATAAAGGATGTATTTAGGAAATACATTCCAGCATTATTGAATAGTATGCTAATAATCAGTAAGATTCACTTAAATTCATTAAATAATATCGATCTATTTACTTCTTTTATCTGTATGAGAGGTAATACCGTCATAAAAGCGCAGGTAGTAGTGACAACAAAGAGTGTATTTCTTGAAATTCCAGGAAAAATGTAACAACTGGTAATTTTACTATGAATCATGAAGCTATAATAAAGGTCAGTTATCGTTCCATGTTAGTAGCGACAACATCTCTTACCGAATAGTGTTTATAATTTTGTTTAGAAAGCGCGTACTCTGATAGTAGCACAACATAACTTAGTCGTCAAATTGCTTGAAAATTACATTTAAATCCATCTACTGTTGATTATAACATCAAAAAATACAGTGAAAGTAGCAGTTTTCTAAATAAAGTAAGAAGTGGTAGACCAAGGGCGACAACATCAGTTGAAGTTATTGCAATCGTGGTGTCCAGTAAGCGCAATAGAAGAAAAACAGCTCTAGAAATCGCCGCAGAAATCAATACTGTACTCCCGAAGTTGATTAGCGGTTAAACACCGTCTGCAAAAAGCCGGCCTCCATGGACGAATTGCGATGTGAAAGTCCTTGCTTCGCAAAGTTAATTAAAAAAAGGAGGTTACGATGGGTATGTGAACATCGAAATTGGACGGTAGAAGATTGGAGCAAGGTATTGTGGACCGACTAATCCAAATTCGAGATTTTTGGATCGCGAAGACGAGTATTTGTAAGAATATTTGTGGGTGAACGTGCACTAGAGCAATGCACAGTCCCTATCGTCAAACACGGCAGTGGTTCGGTAATGATTTTGGGTTGTTTTGCTGGTACATCCGCAGGTGATCTCGTAAAAATTGGAGGCATAATGAGAAAAGAGCAATACAAACACAATCTTTGAGGAAAATGCCCTCCGGTGTAAGAATTTTTGGTCAGAATTTTGTATTCCAACAAGACAATGAACCAAAACACACTTCAAAATTATTCTAGCAATGTTTAGAACAGTTGGAAGAGAATAGGACACTAACAATCATGAAATGGCCACCCCAAAGCCCGGACTTGAATCCCCTCGAGTTATTATGGGAAGAACTCGATCGGAAAGTAAGAGAAACTGCTTCAACTTCAGCATATGACATGTGGAACAAACTACAGACATCATGGGCTCGAATAACTCTGGTAACATTGTTAAAATTACTTGCAAGAATCCCCCGATTCTGCGACACATTCTTTAAAAGTAAAGGAGGTCACATGGACGGATTTAAAATTTAGGTCAAATAAACAAATTTAAATTGTTAAGGTTGTATATTTGTGTATACTTAAATACCAAATACATATTTTAATATTTCCATTTAAATATTTAGTGATTTACTCTGAAATTTGAGGTGCCCAAATACTTATGAGCGGTAGTGTACATATATTGTACGTACATAACAAAAATGTAATTGCTTTATTGCAAACACACGAGCGACTTGTTTGCGTGCTACGTTTGCTGATAACACCTTACGATGTTGCATATCCACGGGTGTCAGCGCATTGTCATTTGCACTTTATAGCACATACACACGTAGCAGTTCGCTTGACCTACGCAACAGGACCATAAAGAGGTAGTACAAATGCTGCTCTGTTTGCTGAATGTACACGTTATACACCACCTACTCAAATAGAGAACTATTCCTATTTTATTCTATTTTCAAGAGGTTACTTTCAATAGAAGTCATTGAAAGAATTAACATAATTGAACTAGTTAGCCTCCTAACTAAATGTTATAGTATTGCAAAATTATTTTGCAGGTGTTATTGCATTGTGTGCAGGTGTATTATATTGTCAAATCTGGTTTATTCTATATCGCAGAAGTAATTTTGAATGTGAAGCCCGTTTTGAATTTCAGATCATTCGAGTCATCACAAGTCTGGGCAAACAGCGGTAACAGTCAGTGTAGTAGATTTGTGGTGCGGAGTCGGCGATTATTTATTTCACGCGTTCACAGCGTCAGTACTAAATCGATGCTGTATGCGAGTAGTTCTGTGTATATGTAGGCTGTCGTAACTGATTTCGTAATTGTACGCTTATGTTTGCTTTAAAAATGTCGCAGTTAGGTACGTCGCGAAAACGACCAATGGCAGACACAGTTAAAAACTTTATAGTGGACATGCCGGACTTAATTTTTGATGGCGCTAAAATTCAATGTATAGTTTGTAAAATCGCTTTAATGTGTTGGTCCAGAAGCCATTGTCAACGTCACATCGAAAGCAAACAGCATTCTTCTGCAAAAAGTGGCATACGGGACCAAGAAAAATTTACATTTGATTTATGTGTTACTCTCATTTTATGTAATCTATCGTTTCGTTTGCTAGACAAAGAAGCATTTGTCTCCTTCTGGAATAAATATGCGGACTGTAAATTACCTAGTCGGACATCGATACGAAATGTAGTGCCATTTGCTCGTGAACACATAGAAAAAAGAATGAAAACGGAATTGAAAGATAAAAAACTGTGGTTGTGTGTGGACGAAACAACAGATCGTCAAAAACATTCTGTGGTTAATGTAATGGCACGTACAAGGGAACCACATCGACCGTCATCCTTCTTCTTACTTGCTTTCAAAAGAGTTATAAATTATACTGCCGATGAGATTTTAAAGGTGGTGTTGAACTCATTGAACAAATTTGAAGTTTCAACTAAGCAGCTTTTAATGTTTATGAGTGAAGGTGCCGCAAACATGCGTTCTTTGGGCCGATCTTTTAAAGAACACAGTGATAACTTCTAACATGTAACGTGTAAAATCCATACTCTAAATCTTGCGGCACAAACGAGTCCTACATGTTTTCCACTAGTAAATGCATTGATTGCTAGTACAAAGGCAGTGTTTATAAAGTCCCCGAAACGTACCCGACTATTTCATAAACTGTGTCCTGATTTACCTGAACCACCACAGCCGATTGTTACACGTTGGGGAATATGGTTACAGGCTGCGTTTTACTACAACAGATATTTTGATCAAGTAAAGAAGGTAGTTTTAAAATTCAATCCGACAGAAGCTGCAGCAATCAAGAAAAGCCAGGAAATATTTCAAGATAGTCAGGTTAAAAGAGATTTATAAACTATTCACAACAATTACTTCGGACTAGCGGAGGGAATAGAAAAATTACAAAATGTTTCGATGTCGCTAGTGGATTCTGTTCAAATTGTGAGTGATGTTCGCGCACAGTTATGCGCTGCAGAAGGCGAAACAAATTGGTGTGTAATACGAAAATTTGAAAGTGTTTTAGAGAAAGACTCCGATTTTCTTATATCAAGACAAATTTGTGAAGGTGCGTGTGAAGATGCGTTAAGTTGTTTCAAAGATTATTTTAAATATACAAATATAACATCGCTAGATGTCGAACGGTCGTTTTTAACAGATGTTACCCAGTTTGTGATTTCACGTTTTAAAATCTATTTCTTACCTTATATTTTATGTGTAAACTTTTACGCGTTCGCCACGCCTCTGGCTGCTACTGCATATTTGCTCAGGTTAGTCATCACTTCATTCTAATAGAAATTTTAAATAATGAACTGCTACACAACAATTTTAGTTTCCGGTTATGCTCAAGCATTTGAAATTCTTGATTCTTGAAGCGTGTTAGGATGTATTGCAGGTGTCTTTCATACAAACAATAAGTGATGTAGAACAAATAACAAAAATATGTAAATTGTTTATAAATAATACCAAGTTTTAACGTACTGCAACTTTTTAATTTGTTAAAGGCATATCTACATTGGAAATTATCTACAGCTCAAAAACTACTATTCTACTACTACGACCGCCCTACAGTGTACGTAAGTTTTATAGCTTGTTATAACCTCATGAGCCTTTTAATGTGCAAAGTGTCCCATAGCTTTGTTACTATCACCCCCTCTCCGTAAAGGGTGAAACGCAGTTAATTATTTCTCAAGATGCGAATGGTGATTTGATATTGCACCGGACCTACTACAAAAATCTGCCACTTGACCCTGGTGGGACCCGAACGCACAGCAGTACCGAGTCGTCCTTGAAGAATTGTGTAACTCCTTGTTAGAGTACAGCCTCTATTACCGGTTAGAAATGTTTTATAAAACTGTTCTCATGGACTTTTTCTGCTACGTACACCATCCAAAATCCTACTTCAGCACGTTTATGTTTCGTCTATTTTTCGGTATGGTAGCTACATGCACATCTGTATTATGCCAAATATAGGTAATTCTTTTGCACGTGTAACCGCGATGTAGAGGCTAGTGCGTGATATTCCTAAGTATTTTAAGTAGTATAGGACATATATATGTATATACCTACAGCAGCGAGCATATAATTAGCACACCAGATGCAAATCTACTGTTATGGCTTATGTAGGTTAATAATCCAATCGGTTTTCATAACAATTCCTTGAACGAAAAGCAATTAATGCATTCTTGGAATTCAATACGCGCACCACTGAACAAAAAATTAATATAATAAAATGGGAACATTGTTACAAGCTACTGTTAAACTCATTCAGCTGCATACTGTTTCTGAAGAAGTAAATTTAGAATAGGCAGAAAGGAATCAACTCGAAAAAAATAGTTCTCTAAAAATCAAATAGATATTAAAGTTTACAAAAGCTCAAAAATTAAATAAAAATTGGCAAGAACTTTTTTCTTCTAACAATAAGGTAATTTTGGTATTTTTCAGCAGAGGCGCCAATTATAAAGTCTTAACTGTGCCCGTATATACAGCGTGCCCAAGGATTGATGTTACAAGAAGTGTGCGGAGCTAAAAATCTTTGAATCCTAATTTGACCTTTTGGAGCTAAGCCCTGCTTGGTTTGAAACTTATTTTTAGTTTACCTTCGATTTTTTAAAATCAAGTAGGCCTTAACAGTTGAGCAAAAACCATTTTCGTTTCAGGTAAAGTACCTTTTTCGTTCATACTATGCTAAAATGTTACTAAGAAAAGTTGTTCAGAATGAAAAGCTATGGCACTATGCCATATAATTTCAGGAAAATCTACCTACTTTGGTGAAACTGTCATTTTTTAAATTAAACAAAGTAAATTTAGTATTTAGTATTTACCCACAAATTAAGTTTACAAAACATAATAATAATATTGTTCTACGCTAAAGTATTTATTCAACATATGTAATTGCCATCATTTCCTGCACACCGACCTATGCGATGTTTGAATTCTCTCAAACTGTTCCGAATTTGGTCGGTCTGTATTTGATGTACGGCGTTTCGTATCCTTTCTTTTAGTATTTCTCTACTGCCGGGTATTGGTTGAGAGCGAACCAGGTCTTTGGGGCGACCTCACAAAAATATCTGATGTAGTAAGTTCAGGCGATCTAAAAGGCCACGCAATCGGCTTATTTCCAGCTATCCACTATTCTCGAAACAACAGATTTATTCGTTCAGTTACGTGCGCTGTTGAATATACAGAGCATCAGTCTTGCTGAAAATAAATTGTTTGTTTTGCTGTCAGCGGCACGTCTCTGAATCTTTCAAGTAGCTGCAGATAACCATTCTGATTTAATCGTCCCTCTATGAAGAAAGCTCCAGTAAAGCTAAAACGATATGAAACGGCACACCACACATTCATGTTTTGATAATACTGTCTTCTACAATTGATCCGAAAGTTTGGATTTTCTGTAGATGAGTAGTAACAATTTTGAGAGGAAATACCGCAATTTTTGAAAATACGATGTTTTTATAAAAATTTCGTTCTTCAATACATTTCTCACCGATGATAAGACAAAATCATAATCTTCGACCTGCATCACCTTCTTCGATAGTGTGCACAAATTTTGGTTTGAATGGTTTGTTCTTGTTGGATTACGTGAACATGTCCTCAATAGTCTGGTATGTTCTTCCACCGAATCCATAGCAACAATAGTTGCATCATTTTCGTCATATGTATTTCTTTTTTCTTTCTAGACGTTAAGCCAGTTGCCAGTTGCAAGTCATACGTGTGAGATTGGTATTGGGAAATCTCTCGTTAAACTGCCGCACCACTTCTCTTAGTGAATTTTCTCTGTGTTCATAACACTGAACAACGTAAATGCTCTGCTGTAACATTAACATAGATCCCTGTTTTCTTTATTTCGCGCTGTTTTAAGAATTCAGATAGCGCAGATAACGCTGGCAGTTATTGTTAATAAATTTATTGTAGATCAATGATATTACGTTTCGTAAGTTAAACGTGTTGTAAATACTATTTCTTTCGTTCAATGCTCTACTAATAACATTTTTCATAAATACAATTTATTTTAAACAAAAAAATAAGTGCTAATATAGCTCATGGTATTGGTGGAATCATTCCCGGCAAAAACAATGTAGCAAAGAAAATAGCGCTAACACATGGACATGTTTCTGCCTATTCGGCGTCATCAGCATGGTTCTGAGCACAATCTTCTGCTGCTAATCATTGCGTTTGCCTCTCAGTTTATGTTGCTAATCTCCAAAACAGCACTGAATATGTCTTTCGGCGACACCTATCGCCAAGAAACACAGACACGCCGTCCCAGAGGGTAGCAAGACGGGACGGCGTGACTGTGTTGTCAACGTCTACTTGATTTGAAAAAATCGGAAACTAAGAATAAGCAGGACTTCGTTCCAAAAGGGCAAATCAAGAGATTTTTGGTTCCACTCAACTTTTGTAGTATCAATCCTGGGACACGCTGCATATCGTTTCCGTGGTATAAGCTTACGTGCAAATTAAAAAATAGCCTTGTCAAACATTCGGATATCCATTGACAAGATTTCGATAGGATCGAGTTTAGTGTTATACGTAATGCCGCACTTAAGCGTGTGCATCGATAGCGGATTGTCTCTTCTCGCATACCTGCGTTAAAACATCTCAAGCTCGTTCAAATGCCTATTATTCGATTTGATTGTATATATGCCGCTGCTTGTGGAGTGATGATAGCATTGAATAATACCGTGTTTGAATTATAGGAATTAACGGCTCTTCATGTATACCAACACTTACTAGTTTAATTCACAATAATGTTACTAACACGTGTTACATATGTATATTACGTTGTTGATGAAACGTTAATCTGTTTCAGATCTGCTTATGTTTTGGTCTCAAAATATCTTCAACCCGATGATTTGTTATTGTCCAAATTAATTTCGGTGTTCTATTGTATTTCTATTACTCTTTCTTTTTATTAAAAATAGGATCCTCTATTTGATACTTCGTAGCTGTAACTTTATCATATGGTAATCTAAATTATCATTTACTCCTGAAGACTACGATGTATTTGTTTAGAACGAAATAAGAACGATAACAATTTTCTTTCTCCAAAATACCTTTTTCAATATATAATATAATGCTATAAAATTGTGAAATTGTTTAACTATATTAATAGGTATCTTTTTTCAGTCGTAAGTCCGAGAGTAAGTGGACACCCTTTCAGCAGCTTAAAAACAGTAAATTGCAAATAACAGCGCTTTCAAAAATTAAATTAATGGAATAAAGACACTAACCTCAAAATTTGACGCCCAGGCGCCCTCTTTTTGGTAACGCGTCACGAAGAAACCACCTCACGTTCTTTTGAATAATCAGACTAGAAATATTCTTGTATTTGAAGTTAAATTTGAACACAGCTACACCTGAATTTGCTTTGAAAATTTTCAACTTGGCCAAATATGTCTTCTGTCAAAGGTGGCTCTTTAGTCCTTGTTACCAATAGCATTTGTCAAAACGACCAATTACGATACACGTTTCATATAGATAATATTTAATATTCTATAATTTAAATTTCAATCAACGAAAATTTCTTTTGTTTAAAAATATTACATTACAGCCTGTAATACGCCATACAAGTTTGCGATCCAACAACGACTTGACATTAGCGAGTATCGGCGCCCGTACAATGTGGACATTTATTACGGGACTTGACGACTTATTACCACCAGCTATTTAATTTGCAAAATTCCAAAAAAGGTAAAACAGAATTTATTCTGTACGTTTTTGTAGAAAGAAATTACATTAAAAACGAACGGGTGATCCAAGATGGTTGGCGAAGTACCATACATGAGGAACTAAGAGTCGTATAGCTATGATAAAAAAGTCTTCAGAAGAAGTGGCAAAGAAAATAATGCTGGAAATTATTTTTAAGTTCCTATTTCTACCGCTAGAGAGCGTAACCACTATAGTCAGTAGAATTTGGAATCCTTTTTGGGGGCCTTTTTTTTTGTAGAGCAAAAAATAGAAGCTCGATGGGAGTGGTAATGCTTTATAATTAAATTGGCTGTAATTTCGGTTTTAAATTAACCGAATTTGATAAACAAGATCTCATTTGAAAGAGGAAGCTTTACTGATTGAAATAAAAAAAATAACCATGACCTATTGATTTTCAATGCCATCGCTAGAGGGCGTCATTAGGAAAAATCACAGTTTTCAACATTTTTCTTAGAAATTTTCAAATAGAACGACTTAATTATTATATCATATTTGGAAAGATTAAATTTCCAAGAAAAAATTTTAAAGAAGCAATTTGATATATCTATTAGTATTTGAATTATCGCCAAAAGAATAATCAATAACAGGTTAATTCTTACATAGTCAAGCATGAAAATAAATTGAAATGTCAAATGAGTGAAGCTTTAATAAATGTGTGATATTTCTATCCCTAGTGCACTTGTGTATAGGGGAAAATTTGCAGCTATGTGATTGGTCCTTTTTTCGATAAACTTCGTAAAACGAACGATACGCATCTGTTTTAAATTTGAAACACTTGTAACGTTTTGAGCGACATAAACATTCTGTGAAGAATAAAATAATATACGTAGAAACCAAATAATAAGTGCGAAAATGGAATTTATTAAATTTGAAAACAGTATATTCATTTCTGATAATAAGAAAAATGAGGTATTATTGTTTCAAACACATTTCCGTGAAATGTATTTCCTTCCTTAATTATTTTATTCTATCATTTAGATATTAAGCATACTTCCAAATACATATGAAACACTTGTAATTGGATATAATGAAGATAATGAAAGTTTTTCTATAGAATTAAGGATAAAAATTACGAATAAGAAGGAAGCTGTCACGTGGAAAAGTGATTTTGAAAAGAAAAGTAACACAACATATAAAATTGATTCCACTTTCACAGAAAATTCCAAGAAAACTATTTTCGAGGTATGATAAATATGTATTTTTACAAATATAAAACGACAAAACATTTTCAGTGTACTTATCATTGTTTGCATAATACAAGACCAAAAAGTTTTGTACAAAATCCGTATTGCAAACATACAAATTGCCAAGCTAAACTAACTATAAATGTTAAACAGCAAAACATGAAACTGTAAAAATATGATGATGCCTACTACCAAGTTGTTGCAGATGGATCAATGTCCAACAAGGAAATGGTGCTATCAACTATATTACAACATTTTTAAACAACAATATGGAGATCCAAGTGGTCACAAAATGATTGAAGCACTGGAAAATGCAATTAACAAATACAATTCGTATTGCAAAGTTAAATGCGCTGTGGTATCACAAGAAAATGATGACATTGTTATTGCGGTATGTTCTCCATTAATGGTACGGGTTCGTAAGTACCTTCGATCTTGTGCAGAAATAATGTTCATAGACTCTTCCGGGAATATGGATAGACACAATAGTAGAATTTTTTTATTATTATGCCCAACTGTCGTTGGAGCATTACCTGTTGGTATTATTATTACTTATAACGAGTCAGAGAAAACAATTACACACGCACTTGAGCTATTTAAAACATTATTAGGCAATTGGGCCTTCTATGGAAATACGTACCCCAAAATAATTATAACCGATGATTCAACATCAGAAAGGAATTCACTAAGAAAGTGTTTTCCAAATTCTGTTTTATTACTATGTAAATTTCATGTTCTACAAAGTTTAATGCGTTATCTGTGGGACAGTAAACATAGTATAGACAACAATGATAGACTTCATATTTACAAATCATTTCATCACTTAGTTGAGATATGCGACAAGGAAATCTTCACCACTACTTTTTCTAATTTTTTTGCACATGATGTAGTAAAAAGATGCCCAAATTTTATAAATCGGGAGCCCCATGTAAGCACCAGTATGCTGTGGTAAAACAATTTAAATTAACATCCCAGCAATTTATTCCTAAAAACGATCCTCATGAAAAAAAATTATTAGCCAAGATATTAAATGAGAATGTTAGGGTGCCATCTGGCTGGTTTAATAATTTAAAAAAAGATATGAACGAAGATGAATGTAATGTTGAACTTCCTAGTCTTATACGCCAAACGGAAGAGACAATACAAGTATTGAAAGCAGACGAAAATGCAAATTCTTTCTCTGTAGACGAGATCGCAGAAGCAAGAAGGAAATTAAAGGAGAGTATGGCGACGATTTTAGAAAAGTTTGACAATAACCCAGATATATATGTTAATCCGGCAAGAAAATTTAGTGATTTAGTAAATGGTATAAAGACAGACTCTCCAATGATATCTGCTCTTTATACCTTTGGAAAGTACTCTGGTCTACCAATAAAAAGGAGAAGAATTGGTGTACAACCAACAGCTGTAGCTCGCAGGAGATCCGCATTAGGAGGAAGAAATGCTACTTCCGGTAGACCTCCGAAAAGCCACAAGGATCATCCATATCCTAAAAAAAGATGTCATGCTATGGATTTACCTTTTCCAAAAAGAAGTAAACCTCATTCATTAACATATCTTGCAGAAAATACATAACATACAAAAATATGTTTAAAAATATATGTATATTTTTTAATTATGCAATATTAAATTAAATGTTATAATACCCTGTCGCGCAAGTGCAGGTGCTGCATTTGTAACTTAATACACTGATTTGTTTTAAAAGCTGTTTTTAAAAATAATGCTGTGTTAAGAACTTAGAAAATGAAATACAACTTTCCGATCTTTACAGTATAAATTATTATATTGGTACTAATTACTCTTATAACAACTTTCTACTCGTTTTTACATATTACACAATAAACCATTAGTTTAAACAATAGTTGGGTACAATAATAATATTTAACACCAACAATATTAATATTTCAACAATTATTAATAACAATT
This sequence comes from Dynastes maya, assembly GCA_029619315.2. Lineage (NCBI taxonomy): Eukaryota > Metazoa > Arthropoda > Insecta > Coleoptera > Scarabaeidae > Dynastes > Dynastes maya. The sequence goes on along the minus strand of JAROYE020000007.1, from coordinate 43,478,372 downwards.
ATTAGTAACAATAATTCTACACTCTATTACAATTGTTATTAAATTAAAACAATTTTTCCCATGTAGCCTAGATATTCATTACAAAATTATAAAATAAAAATAAGTTTCCAATACAAAAACCTGTGTATAGGACAAACATAAATATGTTTCTAATGCTATGCAAGATAATTAACTGTATATAATTTATCTTCTTCGTACACATTTAAATTTATATTTTGAATTGCCGCCAGTAACAAATGCACCAATCATGGTATCCTCATTCACAAGTGCACTAGGGATAGAAATGTCGCAATAAATGTAATGTAAAAAAATGGCTTATTCTAATGCCGAAGCTTACGATATGCCTGCCGTATATTTTCAAAGTTTTGAAAATGCGCTTCTTTCAGAAAGCGAATATGCTGCCAGGTATCCTGAACACATACCATAGTATAAAAGTGTTTCGGCAGTTAGCAATGCGTTTAAGACAAACGGGTAATGTGCGTCCTATTCGAGTTCCCACTAAAAGGCGATTGGTAAGAAATGAAGATAATATTTTAAACGTTCTTGCGTACGTGCGCGCGGATCCGCATTTAAATATCAGAGACATTTCCTCACACTTAGGTGTAAGTTACGGTTCAGTGAATCGAATTCTTAGGGATTGTAAGCTGTATCCTTATAATTTAATTTTGCATCAGGCTCTGTCAGATATTGATTTTGACAGGAGGCTAGATTATTGCTACTGGCTTTATGGACTGATGAAGCTACTTTTACTAATTTTGGCAGAGTTAATTTATACAACATGCACTATTGGTCGGAAGCAAATCCTCACTGGAAGCGGGAAGTTGATCACCAAAACAGATGGAGTGTCGACGTATGGTGCGGAGTTTTAGGACATAGATTTGTGGTACCGTTTATTTTCAATGATCGTCTAAATGGCCACACAAACCTAGACTTTTTAAGAAATGAACTTCCTGTTCTTATAGAAGATGTTCGTTTGTATATAAGGAGATCCTTGTGGTTCCAACATGATGGATGTCAGACACACTTTTCTCAAAGAATATGCAACTTTTTAGATGTTGCTTTTCCAAATCGTTGGATTGGAAGGGGTAGTTTATTCCCGTGGCCCCCTAGATCTCCGGATCATAACGTGCTAGATTTTTGCGTGTGGGGAAGAATAAAAGATATTGTGTATCAAACACGTCCAACTATACGGGAAAATATGTTTCAAAAAATTCGAGAAGCCGTCGCTACGATTTCACGAGCTGAAGTTGAAAGTGCTGTTTTCAGTGTTACAAACAGATGTGTGCGTTGTATTGTGCAGAACGGGGGTCTCTTTGAACATTTATAAATTTCTAATTTTTGTTTGTTTTTTCTTTTGCTTTGAACGTTTGATTAATAATATTAAAATCGTCGTTGCTTCCATTGTTGTTTTGCCCCGCTGGCCTTTAAGTACGCTTCAAATTTAGTGTCCCGCATAATTTGAACCAGTCTTAAGCCTGGATAAACAACGAGGACGTTAAAAAAAACATTAAAACAAGTATTAAAGAGGCTTAGTTTAATGTGCAAAAAGCTTAAAAAATTTTCGTAGCTTGACCATATAAAAATTAACGTGTTATGAATTATTCTTTTGGCGATAATTCAAATACCAATAGATATATCAAATTGCTTCTTTAAAATTTTTTTTTGGAAATTTAATCTACTTTCCAAATATGGTATAATAATTAGGTCGTTCCATTTGAAATTTCTGAGAAAAATTATAAAAACTGTGATTTTTCCAAATGACGCCCTCTAGCGATGGCTTTTAGGATCAATAGGTCATGGTTATTTTTTTTAATTTTAATCAGTAAAGCTTCCTCTTTCAAACGAGATCTTGTTTATCAAATTCCGTTAATTCAAAACCGAAATCACAGCCAATTTAATTATAAAACATTACCCCTCCGCCCAAGCTTTTATTAGTTGTTTTACAGAAAAAAAGGCCCACCCAAAAAAGATTCCAAATTCTACTAGCTCTACGACGATAAGATTTATTTGACAACTTATATGGGCATATTTTCTAGAAAAATCCTTTTCTTTATTACTAGTGGTTACGCCCTCTAGCGGTAGAAATTGGAACTTAAAAATAATTCCCAGCATTTTTTCTTGGCCACTTATGAAGATTTTTTTCCCACAGTTATACGACTCTTAGTTCCTCATATATGGTACCTCGCCACCCATCTTGGATCATCCGGTATATAGGACATGAAGAAAATGGAATGAGACGAGTTATTTAGCCATTTCCCCGGTTAGCTGGAGATAGATTTGCCTAATAAAACACCGAAGACAAGGAGAGGGAGCGCGAGCCTACACAAGCCAGTGGGGAAACCGAAAGGAAAATTAGAGCGGCTTGACCCGGACTCGGCTGAATGCCACTCCACATGGCGCGATTGGCAGTGATTTTTCATATTGTAGTTATTAATATATTAACAGTATTTTACAAAAAAAAAGGTGGCATTATGCTAAATCTTACTCCAAAAATCAACGAATCCGAGTTGAGTAAAGATCAACAAATTTGATGATCTCGAGAAATATAAGCAGGGTAACAATACATATAATACATGTCTCGTATTAATAAATAACCAAGACCCAAAACCGGTAGTAATTCTTTGCCAAATAGGGCACCCGTTTCACATTTTCTTTTTTTAAACTTCCGAAAGTATATAGGTGACACTCCCACACCTACGACCGAAAAAAAATATCTTTTAACTTAAATAAACTATTTCACAATTTTATAGCATGCATTACGTACTTGATTTGATGAATGGTTACCGGTTGAGGTCTTTGTAAAACCTCCTATTAATTTTAATTGTCGGGTTGATAACTTATCACAGTGGGGTTGTAATGATTTAGCTTTGATCCTGTGAACGTCGTACCACATCAAATATTTGCTAGAAGATTACGCTCCAGAATTGCAACACAAGTGGTGTATACACACTACAGTTTCAGTAATTATAAAAAGAAAAGGACAGTAGGCTACTTTGCATAACATTTTACTTTGATATAATTGGTAAAGGTTTATACGAAGGCGTATTGATAATTAACGCCTCCATGGTCATAACTTTTATAATGATGGACTAGAGAGTGTCAAAAGTGGTTTGCCATTTTCGTTGACTCTTAGTACATAAGCTTGGGTTTCATGACGTTTTATCGTATCCACCTTATAGCCCAGATCTTGCGCCTTGTGACTTTTTCCTCTCTCCGAATCTTACGGAACATCTCAAGGGCAAGCGTTTCTCTTCGGATACAGAGGTGATAACGGAGGTGCGGAAAGGATGCCTTGCGAAGACTTCAGACTTTTTCCGTGACGAATTTGCGCAACTCATAATACGTTGGCGTAAATGTATTGCTGTCAATGGCGATTATGTGGAAAAGTGATTATATCAGTGGGTAGAGAACAGTTTATACTATCATTTCACACTTATATGTAAACAATATATCTATTACTAATAAGGTTATAGTCATGGTAGCATTAGTTTTCAATACGCCCTCGTATTATTGACGGTTACTGCTGTCGGCAGAAATATTTTTTTTAAAGGCTAAGCTTGCTATGTAGATGCATATGTAGAGATGTGTAAATCCATTAAAAAAGCTCAACCGAATAAGCCGCCGAAAACAAAACCGACATGTTATCTTTGAAACTAATGGATTATGACAAAAAACACTGGAAAAGGTAAAGTTTATTTTTTAAAAGGGTAAAAGGGTATATGTATATGGGTAACAAATGCAGCTGCGTTAATTATAGGAAATAGGAGTCAAGTAGTACATTTTTAAAAATAATCAAATTCTCTCTTGAATGAAGTTCTGTGATTCAAAGAAACACGTTCATTTGGCATTTCTTGCGTGGGCAATACACCTTACCTTGGGTAAATGTTAATAACAAATTTTTATCGAATCGTCTTATACTATTGAAGAGTATCGAAAAAAAGCATGCAGTGTATCCACGTTGACTGTTTAGTAAAATAAAAGGCAAAGACATTACCAAATTAGTTCAGTTAAAATGTAGTTATGAATTATTAAATCTATATTCCAGCTAAAATGTTTAATTCAGTCTGCTAATTGTCCACATTCATTCTTACGCCAGCAAAAACAGGGGAGAGTTATATGGTGGCTTTACGTTAGTGAAACGTCCAGTGAAATTATAAAACTGAGCAATTATTTTCATACCACGATACATAATAGAATCGTATATACTATTATAATATAGTGAAATGTCTTTATCTCGGGGAAATTGATCAAAAATTTTAATTTTTGTTGATTAACTAAAATTTTATTCTTTCACACTCTTTTTGGTAACAAATAAATGGAAATTAACGAATGTAAAAATTGAAAAATGCAAACCAACTTTGATTTTTCGAAGACGTCATATAAACTCTATGTTCCTTATGACATTCATTGGAAATCTGCTTATTCTAACCTCCAACCTTCTCTTCTACCTTGAATTTATTCTCTAATTTCAGTATCGGACACTTTAATCTGGGACAAAATACGAGTTAACTCGATGAAAGCTTAACCAGAAGTGATGAATTTATTGGCGTCTCTTTTCTCCTTTATTTTAATTGCGTTGGCGATTGTTTCTATCCACAGCAAAGTTTGATGATTTCTATCTAAATGTAATATTGTGATGAATTTCGATGAATAATGTTATTTTTAGCAGTAGCATGAGAGAATGAATGTAGTAACGCTACTAGATGACTCAAGCTAGACGACTCTGTAATAGAAAACCCCCACGACAACCCTAATATACTAAAACTTCCTGACGTAAATAAGTATACCTTAACGAAACATATTTAATATACGAAATAATCTTAGAAATACCTCTGAATTTATGCTGTTTGTTGTTTTAGAAGAATTTTACATTAAATTTGAGGATTCACGAAATGAGGAGAATAAAAAGAAGAGTAGTTTCGTTTTCGATTATACCAAGATCGTTGTTGGCTGGAGTTAAATAAATTATTTAGTACCCCCACTCCGAAGATCGGAGGCCCGGGGAGAAAAGGAGGCCTCAGAAAATTAACTAATATCCGCCAGAGGGAATTTCATATCTATCTAATGGCTCTACTAAATACCCTATATGTTTTGGAGTGACAGCTGGGCTTTACGATGTAAATATTTAAAAAAACAATAGTTATACTTGTGGCTTAATTTGAGTAGGTACTGGGCATTTTATACACAATATGAATTTCTCTTGTACGGTTTGCTCGCGAACAGTTCGAGAGTTTTCGCAGTATATTACGAGCATAACTACAAACACTCTGTGACAGCAGATTAGCCTCATGTGGATTTAATGTATAAAGTAAAAAAGTGTAATACAAATACGAATTTATCGGTTAGAATGACAGAAGTAATTACTTAGTGAAGTATTTTCTTATTTCTTAATTATATGTGAACATTAAATTAATAATTACCTGAAAAGTATAATTACAACCGTTTAGCCTCACAAAGAGAAACAAATGAATAGAATAAAAATTGTATAGACATTTATTTTTAATTGTGAGTATGGCCGCTGTTGTTCCTTATAACTTTAAAAACTCGTCTTGTCATTGATGTGTATAGTTCTGGTATCTAAGGTAGAGGAATTTCCTCCCATGCAGCTCTTACTCCATTAAATAACTATTTCGCGGTATCAAACTGACATCCATTTCTGTAAACCTGTCTTGCAAGCCATCCCAAAATGTTTTTGATTAAATTCAAACCAGGTGACAATGCCGGCTAGTCAACAACTGTGATTATGTATGAATATGAGCATAATCTTGCTGCAATATCCAATTTGGATGTCCCACCACCCTTGTTATGCTATTTTGATTTATGAGATAGCACCCCGTACCATAACCGAAATTACAGTGCTATGCCGCTGCTACAAAATAAGCTCCTCTTTCCTTAAATCGAGATAGTAATAGTGATACCCGTCAGGAGCATTTAAAATGATTTTTTCGTTGGTGAAGATCACTTCCTGCCATTCGTTGAGTCATCCCAGGCGCTGTTGAGTACAATTTAGTTTTTCTTCTCTGTGTCTGCGTGTTTTCTTTATTTTTTAATCACCAAATGTTAGGTGTGGGTTTTATTATTGGTCGTACAGTCCCGATACAGCAAATTGTTGCTCTTTGAGATTCATGCAAAGTGAAATAACGACTGTTGAGGCTATACAGTTGTCCTCCTGAATATTACACGTTCGGGCAAACTTTTGATTTCACATATCCGTGATGCTTTATATTCGAGGAATGCCTTACTGTGTTTTTGCTATTAGTAATTCGACATAGACCAGCGGGTAAACACGTGTCTATACAATGTATTCTAAAATTTACTCGGTCAATTCGTATGAGGCTAATCTCATGCACCGCAGTGTATGTTCCAACTTGGGGAGGGCACGTGCAATATTTATTAGGACGGCTTTCTATAGAATTAATTCTAGTGTCCAACAATGGAGCTATAGGTTCCATCGTATTCTATTATTACGCTACGTATTTAGCAAAATTTAGATCAACACGGTATTTTAGTAATATTTGTAAAGTTACAGTGTATTACATATTTTGTAATACAGGTTTACTATATATCCTCTTGAGACCTCCTATCCTTTTAAATAAATGGAATACAGTATTGCAGAATTCTTTCGGTGGAAAATACATCACAACACTGTATAAACTCACTTATTATGATTACAATTACATCCTGGTAGTTGGAATTTGAAAAATACTGCTAATTTTTTTAAAACGTTTCCCATAACAATTGGAAACTAATACCGAATAACTGTGCTTGCAATTAGTGATAAAAGTAGAAGCTTACAAGCTAACTGGAACTTTATGTTTTATAATGGTGCTTATTGTCTGGTGTAAAACAACCAGTAAGTAACTTTACTGTAATTATTTCTCTGCGAGGAAGATTAATTTGGACTTTATTCGAAAGATAATTTAATTACCTTCGAAATATTCTACAACTGGACCCTTGTAACGATAAGCAAAGGGGTTGCTAACCCTGTCAGGAAAATGAAGTTCGGAAATTAAATTTATAACAAATGTATGTTTACCGCGAAAACAAACTTGACCTTTTGCGGCGTTTTTGTCATAAGCCATCGGCTCCAAGGATAATCTGTCTGTTTCGTATTAGGAGGGCCAGTCGCTCTATATATCAATAGAAGGATATTATGAAAATTCTCTGCTTTATACACCCGTGCCTTTGTTATGGTTTTAAAGTATAGTTGGAGAATGTACCAAATAAATCGTAAAACAGTCCAACATTATCTACTTCATATGCTTTCAGGATATTTCTAGAAAAAAGTTTTATTTTTGTTGAAAAATTCGAACTATCGAATAACTATCTAATAAAGCCATCAATTGACTTCAGTTAGAATAACGTATAAGCTGAAAAAGTACTCATCTTCAGGAAAAATTTGTATGCTATACTTAAAAGTAATTTTTAAATATTGATTGATACTTAGGTATATCCTTTAAGACTAATTGATGCATTAAATTATTTTTAATTACCAATAAACTTTCAAATAATTCAAAAGATGAACGTGAATGGCGTATGGAATGTGGACTTTTACAATGTAAACAGTGTTCTTGCTTATTACAGCCAACAATACGCGCCTGAAGAATGCGAAGCAGTAAATAAAATCGCCGATTACTGTCAGTTTTTATTGCTAAAAATTCAAAGCGAACAGCACTTTGTTTTATAGAGATAAAATACAGCCGAACACTTATTGAAGAGAGCAGAGGAGAATATATATTGCAGTTTGCCTTTGTTCAAAAAGTGTTTTTAAGAATTGTGCGTGTGGCGCTTCAGTTTCTACATGAGTTCGTACGTATTTACCTTTTCCGTCTTTAAGGGGTCCAAAGCAAACTAAACACCTTTGAAATTTTAATGGCTTTTATACGCTTACTTTAATTTCGCCTCCGACCTAGTTAATATGCCGTTTGAATAACAGATGAAGTTTCACAATCTCAAACGAAATTTAAACGTTGAAGGCGCTTTCATCAAAAGCAATCCTATCGAGAAGTTACTGCTGTTTTATAATTACGTTTTTGGAGATTAGTATTATGTATTTATTTTTGTTTTCGAAGTAATAATCCTTGACACTTCGCTTTATGTTAATAACTAAGAAAGCATAATTTATTGCGTCGCTGAAAATTTATTATTTCAAATTTCGTTAAAAGATAAACGTGGATATATTTTGTAGCAATGGGAATCAACAATCGCAAACGAAACGTTCTAGTTTAGACGGATACGTCATTGTGTATTAAAAAAATCGGACTCTGCTTTTTTATTGGGAAGTCGAATATACACCAGCATCATTATTCTTATTTCAGTTCGGTCGTTATTCTTAATAAATTGACTAATGCCCTAAACAATAAAGAATGTCGAAATCATCTCCTTCCTGGTAAATAGTTGTCCTAAATTGAATAGGTTACCATGGGTGTTTACCTTATTATCAAGTGTAGAGATTTGTTTAAATTGGCAAAGGTCAGTTTTGAGTTTCCATTGAAGAAAATTTTAAATTCTGTATAATTTAGAAATCACTGGGAAAAAAACTGAGAATCGCTCTTTTCTTTAACGTAAAATACCTTCGCAATTATAGGAGATATGAAAAAATGTAATAAACGAAAGTTATTTAGTTTAATTAGATGCACTTACGCCTGATTACAAGATGAAATTCAAGATGGCGCTTTCCGAGGTACTAGTAGCAACTTTCCCATTTTAAATGGATGCCATATTTTGGCGTTTTTTTTTTTGATTTTTTGAATTTTTACACCCACAACTAGTATTTTTCTTCCCTTTTCATCAATATATCACACGTAATGTCTCATTATAGGAATATTAAAGATATCATGTGTCTCGATTATAAATACATATCTACAACTAGTAAGCAAGTCTGCTTAATTAACCATTTAGTGATCTTCCAAATTAGGTTCTA